>JAODXP020000030.1:8361129-8456129 GCA_027497455.2 Sardinella longiceps
TTGCTCGAACTCTATGCGTAGCATCTCGTACTCCTTCCGTACTTGAGCCAGAGTATCCTCTAGCTGAATGACTTCAGTGCGCACTTTACGCTGTAGTGACACCTCATCATTCTAGAAAAACACACACACATATTTGATCAATCAATCAATCATAAATTGGCAAAGCTTCCAGTATGTGTAGCCTGCTAACAGGTAAAAAGAGAGAATGTGCATGCAAGTGTACACACACGGTGAAGACTAGAGGGTAAATGCTGACGGCCGGAAATGACATTGAAATCTTGCCGTTATGTCGGTTTTCCTAGTAACAATGCCAAGCGACCAACTAATACATACCTTTAAACAATCTAAAAACATTTTTAAAACTCGAACTACTCTAACTACTGTTTTTATTCATTTTTGTAACTGTAACAGTACCCACGAGATTCTGTGAGAACATACGGTAAATGTTTAGCATAATGTTTTTACAGCACACACACACACACACACACACACACACACACACACACACTACCTCCATGTGGTCGAGCTGGCGTAGTCGTGCAGTTCTGGTGGTGTTGAGCCGGGCCCTGATCTCGTCCAGCTGAGCTTTGAGGATCAGGGACTCGTTGTAGAGCACGGAGAACTGCGACTGCAAGCAACGGTACTCTGAGCTGTCCCTCACCACCCCTTCAGCCCGGCACACCAGCTCCATCTAGGGGAGAGACAGGGGAAAGAGAGGAAGGAGGGAAGGAAGGAAGTGTAGACAGAGAGGCAAGACAAGGAGAAGAAAAGAAAACATCCTTCATTACTGGTCATCAATCTAAAATGGCTACTGTGTTGCATGAAAAGAAGATGATGGCTCTATTATTGACGATTCCACACTCTAGAACAGTGCTTTTAGTTCTAGCGGGTTCCAGACCATCCACTCACCCTCATGCTCTGGTTCTCTTGATTGACCGTCTGGAGATCCTGCTGCAGTTTCTGCAGCTCAATCAGCCGGTTCTCCGCCAGCTCCTTGTTCTCCTCCAGCTCACTATTCATCTCCTCAAACTGTACATGGGAGTGGTGGGGAGAGAGAGAGAGAGAGAGAGAGAGAGAGAGAGAGAGAGAGAGAGAGAGAGAGAGAGAGAGAGAGGATTTGGGGAGGGGTGTTGTGAGCGAAATGTCTCACAAAAAGAACTTTGACAACATCATTTACAGTCTTTCACAATTCTTTGACAACTCTTTGACAACTATCTTAACAGTGTTGCTCATCTGGATACAGGTTCTGTGATTAAGACATAAGACATAAGACATATTCAAACTGCTCCCATCATGCATGTCAAATGAATGCAGGGAAAAGTAATTTAACGCACCTTTCTCTTGTTGATGGTGATGGTCCCACACACACTACTAGCTTCTCCACACACTTTATAGCCTTTGCTGTTTACCTGTAGGACAAACAAACAAAAACAATAAGTTAAGTACTTATCATAAATTAACTACACACAGAAACAAACAACTGTGAATATGTCCACTGAGAAACAGCACACAGATATTTTAGCAGCTCCTGGTATGAACATAGAGGTAACCCTTTAAAAATCAGCATAACCCATGGCCTCTTGGGGCCAACTTGGAATAATAGTTAAACAAAAGACAAAATAATCCCCCTCATCCATCCACCCACCCACAGACACACACGGACTTACCCGCTCCAGCACCTCTCCGAGGTGTGTGTTGAGTCTGTTTTCTCGGCGACGGATCTTCTCCATGTCCCACTGCAGCTCCTCAATCAGGACTTGCAGCTCACTGATTCGATTATCAGCCCGTGTAGCTGCCCGACCAAGCGCACGCGACTGTACACACACACACACACACACACACACACACACACACACACACACACACACACACACACAGAGAAACAAGTAAGCACAGATCACAAAAACATATACCTGACAAAAACAAATTAATTCGTTCTAACCACTTTTGAGATAGAAACACACCATGATCCTGAGCATTAATAACTAAAATAAACTTGTTGTTAAATAATAATAAATAAAATGTTTAAATAAAAAAAAGCTGGATTAAAGAGTAACTTGGAGAAGACATAGAACCTTATATACAGCGTGTATAGAAGTTTCTAGATTCTATGGAGCAGCGTGTTCTCACCTCACTGGTCATCTGGCTGTGTTTCTGTTTCAGGCTGTCGGTCAGTTGACGCAGGCGTTCATTCTCACTGGTCAGTAAGGAGTTGAGTTGGGAGGCAGCCTCCCAAAGACTGTTTTCTATTAATAACAAGTGCAATACAGTCAGCAAGGTGCAACATAATAAAGAAAGTGCTACTGTGAAAAGCTGTGAAAGCTACAAAGGTAAATTTGGACTGGAGCGGCACATTAGGAACTTTAAGAATGCACAGACGGCGAAGGGACCCGGAAATCGATCTGCACTCCACTGATCGAGACTTCAGCCGTACTGCCGGCTTTGTTTGTCGTAACAAGCTGATCAGCAACACGGAAAGGTTCTACACATGGTTCTTGTAGAGAACCTACATCTACCATCACCCCCAGTGCAGACTAGCCTAGAACCATAGACATACTCTACGGTAGCTAACTGAATTTACACAGCGAGTACAGTGCGTCTAGCCATCAGAAACAGGTTGTACTCAGACATTGGTGGTGTCTGAGCTGTTTAAATACAAACGCTCTAGGTTGTATTCCGACATCGTAGTGTTTAGCCTATCACAAGGTTCTACCTGGACAGGGAGTCACTGGGCAGGCTTAGCGTTGTTTGAATCGGCTTGTTAGTTGTGCTTAGGCTTTAGCCGTCTTACCCGAGGGTCTATCACTCGTAGCCAGACTATACATTTTATTACAGTAATTTCCCGCATATAGGCTGCATTGTGTATAAGCCGCAGGATAGTGTTTTATGCAAGTTAAAAAAAATAAAACCACATTAACACTATATTAACTGCCCCCCTGATTTAACCTCATAGCGGAAGAAATTTTGCAAAATCAATGTATAAGCTGCGGCTAATAGTCGGGAAATTACGGTATGTGATAGTCTGGCTTGTCAGGCTAAGTGCAGACATCAACATCCCATAATCGACATCCCATAATCCATCTCTCACCAGTTCCACTGTCCATCTTCTTCAGCAGGTCCACTGCATCCTTCAGGTTGACGTAAATATCCACCACTCTTCCGGCCTGCTTACAGCTGGACTCCACCCTCTCCTGAAGCTCCGCCTCCATCTCCTCACTGCTGCTACTGGCCAGAGTGGCCAAGAAAGAGCTAGAAGTCTCCCCCTGCTGGCCTACAAGGGAAAAGACACAGTGCTACATGTTACTACTATAATCCAAACAAATTAATGTTAGTACAATAATCCAAACATTTATAATGGCTACATAAAGTTTAGTACACTGTAAGTATTAAAAGACTTCAACAAACACTTGGCTTTCTTTTGCACAAAGTAGAACAATTGGGTAGCATGGGAACACAGATGCTACGCTAACCAAGTTTAATTTGCTCCACCGATTCATCTGACAAGGAACCATTGGAGATCATTAGCTTGTGACCACCATCCAAGGCACCCATCAGATCAGTCTATTTAAAGCATAGGTTCTCAAAGTGCGGCCCAGGTGCCAATGGCCCACGGAAACATTTCTGGTGCCTGCGATAAAATCTGACATTGTCTATAAAACTGTTAAAACTGTACATTGCTTTGAAAGAGAAGATGATGAGTCTCCATTTAGTGATGTTTAGAGGCACCTATAGGCATTTGTTTATTGCAATAATTGTAAATTGAAGAGATGCAGCCTGATCATTAAAATAACTTCAAATATTTTTTTTTTTTTTTTTTTAATCCTCGCCCCTTTGGCGACCCTCAGTTCGATGTTGGGTTCCTAAGTTGGCCCTCATCTATTAAAACTTTGAGAACCCCTGATTTAAACAGACTCAGAACCTGAGTCTCTAGGCGAGCTTAACATGGTTACTGGGGTTTACTCCATATACACTAGATGGCTAAGGCCAGTACTCTCCCAGGTGCTTACTGCTTACATGTGCTTAGCTCCATGCGCTTCAGCCTGCACTAAGCACTATTTTTTTTACTTAAGCACCTTGGAGAATACCACCCTAAGTGATTTACCTGGCTAAGTTGATCTAGAGTAGGTCAAGTGGTAAACCTGCTTGTAGATGCTGTAGGCTCTGATCAGGTACAGGCTATTGAACTAGTAAATATTAAGTAAGATTGAACTAAACAAAAACAGAGCAACTCCACTAAAACCGTTGGTAAACACCAAAGATGACCGCTGTTCATGGATAGTGATTATGTGCCTTATCTTTGGCATCCACAATTATCAAGCTTCTTCTTATAATGGGAGAGAGTGACCATGAATGCCAGAGGCTAGGCTAGTAAATTCGGTCAATTCATAGTAAACGCCATGTTGAACAATGGGTCTCAGATACAGGAACCAAGCGGTTCTACCCATGCATCAAGTTCAAAAGCTGGAAATGACGCATGGACCAATGTTAATTTCATTGGATATTGTCTAAAAGACAGTCATTCTTCAGTCCAGAGGATGACGTTAACACTCCTACTTTTGCGTGCACACAACAAGAAGACGCGTCTGTAGTCCTAGTAACCTCACCCACGTCAGATGATGCACTACGCAGCAGGCATCTCCACGCAAGCATCTGAGAGCAACCCATCAGAGAGTTGCTTCAGAGGGCAAAAATCCTTGCTTATGATTGGATAAAGGATTTCCCCATGATCTTTATTGATGTGCTACTTCAACCACTCACATCAAAACCATCTGATGATGCTGGTTGAGAATTACGCTGGGAAACCCAGAAACCACTGTTTTGAACCAGAATAGCGGTTCAACCAGAATAGTGATCCTGGTTTGGTCTGTATACTTTTCATTCTGAAATCCCTTCCAACGGCAGGGAGCCCTGATGCTTGCACCGAGATACTTGCAGTGTAGCGCATCATCTGACGTGAATGAGGTTAGAGTCCTAGAGCATGAATAACGTCTCGTCTTCTCATAGGATTTACAAGACACAAGCACTGACATTTGGCTGTAGCCGTCGGACAGGTAGCCACCCACAACATGTACACAGACCTGCATGGAGCTGGTTCCAAATGTTCCAAAAAGCTCCATGTGGCACAGTACAACCCAAAACTTATCTGCCGCTCTAAATCGCCTCCTCAAATCCTTTGTTTTGCTCTATCTATTTGCTTGCATAATTGAAATGCATACAGGCATGGTGACATGCGTCTGCGTCTGCCCCTCATTTGTAGGACATCTATTACTTGTCATCTGACCAACACCATCCTAGACGTGGGACTAGATCTCAGACTTCTAGATTATAGATGAGCACTGTTGCAGTCACTCTAAACACATACAGTCCACCTCTTCCTCTTCCCTGTTCATTGGTTACAAATGATACAAATGACCTACCATTTTTTAGTGTACAGTAAGGCCATAAATAAAATTTTAATTGGGGTACGTTAGTTACTAGCATGCTTAAACAACTAGAAGCAAGAGGCTACATTTGCATTTTTCAACACTGTACGGCACAACTGTGAGTTGGGGTGTATTCAATAAGGACGTTACAGTGCATTACGTAAAATCTAACATAAACAATGTCGGGCTGAACATACTGTTGTGTCATGTCAGTGCAGCAACAATGGAAGCCGGGAGGGCCATTCTGCTCGCATTGTTAGTCAAGGAAATAGCTGAACTGGACAACAACCTCGGCAGTTTAAATGCATCATTGTTAGGAATACTACAAAATTATGATATTCCCACTGCTTTTGCTGTCACCAGAGGACAATCCAATACAACAAGAATTGATGTTATATTTAACACTAGCGCTTTAAATCTCAGTGGGTTCAATACACTTACATGCTGATTGGTGAACACCTCTGACATACCCATCAAACCAGAGTGAACTACCTCAGAAGCATGTTGCGCACCGGTCTTAACAGGTAAACTCTTCATTCAATTAGGCTAACGTTACGCACCAGTGCAAAACGTAACGCCGTTGAATAGACCTCTGAGGGACCCTACAATGCTTGCTGCGGATTGGTTACCTCTGTCCTTTGCTCTCTCCTGATTGGAGTCTCCATCAGGTTCTGGAGTGTCAGGCTTCAGGCTCCGCCCCTCATTGGCATGTCCGTCAACTTGCTCACCACCAGACTGGTCATAACGCCGAGCAATCAGACGCACATTCTCATCAAACTGAAAGGAGAAAGAGAAGGAGAAAGAGAGAGAGAGAGAGAGAGAGAGAGAGAGAGAGAGAGAGAGAGAGAGAGAGAGAGAGAGAGAGAGGTTAGTTGTGTGTTTCACCAAACTAAATGAACCAAGCTTGATATGCAAAGACAGCAATGTCGTTAGGACACTTACTTGATTCCAATATCTGTTGAGGATCAGCAGACTGGCATCATCCGTAGCCTGCCGAGTTTCAAGTCGCTCAACTCTATCTCTAAGCTCATCTTCTATCACCTGCAGATCCAGATACCAAGCACAATATTAATTTATGCAGACATTAGAGATTTGGGGTACAAACACATCTGATTCTGAGATGTATTTTTCAAAATAAATCTATATGCCTGCATAACTTCATGAGTGTTTATTAGTGAGTGAACACAAATACTTGCCTGTCTTTGGTCAAGAGATTCTCCCAGTTTTCTGTTCTTCACCTGCAGGGCTTTGATGTCTTGCTCCTCCTATGATGGACAGGAATGAAAACAAAGTGAGTGACATGACAGAATGAAGAAAGATACCCCATATGACATCCAACAAATACACCCCATGGTTAAAGAAGCAGTTGTTCTATTTACATTTTGACTGCTCTCAAAATGTAGTAAAACTGCATGTTTACAAAACTTCAGCACTCATATGGATAAGATCAATGTCATCAATGCCACAGTGTCTACTTAATGAATGACTCCTTTATGATGACAGGCTTTCTTGGGCATGGACACTGTGTCGATTCCTACGATCACATTTCATAAGATAGAACGTCGACAGAATTTCAATCATTTGAATCTCTTCGCTTTGACCAGAGAGGATTCAAGCCATGATCTTTGGTTTGACAGTCCAGCAGATTTCCTTACCTGTTTGGACTCGCCGCCCAGTTTGATCACCGTCTCCACAGCAGTACTTCCACCCGCTGTGGTGCTGACCCCGGCGGTCTCCTCTCCGGCATCTTTCTCTCGCCTCTTTTCCGGAGGAGCGCCAGAGGAGACGGACCCACTCGGATCGCACGGTCTCTTCTGACCAGACATCCTGCTGCTGACACCTGAGTAAGGGGAAAAGATGACAGACATGACATTGTTTAAATCTTATTGGTTTGAAAGACACAAGATCAATTCTTTCGACTACCACATGAGCTCTAACTGTTTGCTGTGCGTCCATTTGCCGTAGGAACAAATTTTGTGTTTTGTCAGAGCCTATTTGGTGAAGTATGCAGATGTATCCATCAATGTTTAATAGGTTAACGTTGATAGTAGAATCGTCTTCAATTGGAGACGACGGCTCGCAGCAATAAGTTAATAGCCCAAGCAATAATAATAGTTAAAACGCACAAACTTGACTAGACCTGGCCTGCTCATTTCAACGGAATACGTTTACATCTGCTGGTTGCTTGAACTGACGATAACATTTGGGTTATCGATCAGCAGCCGGTGCACAGAGAAAATGAAAGAGTAGGGCACAATGTAACGTTAATAGCAAGCAACGGCTACGCTGATCGGATTTCGTTTATAAACCTGGTTCACTACTGATAACGCACAATACTACTCTCGATCTAGTGATGTGATTTGTACCTTTGGCAGCGACAAGTAGGGTTTTTAATTATGATACTGTTGATGTCGGCGGTCCTTCTTCCAGAGAACTTTGCCCCGGAAGCGGAAGTAGTCGTGTATCCACGACAGTAAAAGGAAAGAAAAGTTTCACTACGCTCTTCACTCGTGCGCCACCTTCTGGGTGTATGACTACATTTTATCAACAGTTCCAAGACTGTTTTCTGTGCAAGATGGCCTACATTGCCTTATTATTATGGACATCTATGGCTACACTGTCACATGTTCTTAAACAAAAAAAAACATTCAGTCCATTCCATTGTAAAAAGCACAGATAACAGTTTGCATAGGCTACAGTAAGAATAGTCTGGCAGCTTCCAACACCACGCTGAAAAAACAACAGAGTTGGTAGTGTCTATTGTAAAACTTTACTTATAATATTTATTATACACAGGGGGAGTACAGTACAGTTCAGTTCATGGGGTCTTCTCACATGGCAGCAAACCCCCCCCCCCATCCCCTCCCAAAACAACCCCAGACAAAATGAGAACATCATTTCTTAGGTCCAGGAGAAAGGGCTGAAGAATGCTGGGATACAGCAGCTGATGTATCACATACACAATAAGCAGGATGAAAACAAACTTCTGCAGGAAAAAAAAAAGTAATGTAAAGTTACATAAATATAAAGGGACAAAAGTTGGAAAGAAAAACTTTGTTCATATAGTATACAACAAAACCGGAGAGCATAGGACAAGAAGGATGCCTGTGGGGAAGAAAAAAAAAATGAACTTGAAAGCAAACTGCTAATTTGTCTTGGGGTTCAACACAAACCAACAAAAAAAGTAAGGGGAGGATGATGATTGTAAGGCCCACATAGGCATCTAAAAACTTCCAACAAAAGAACCACACATTAGAAACAGTAAGCTACTGTATGAGACTAGGGCCCAAAACCTGTTTATAGAAAACATCAACTGCTCCCCAAAATGGCTGAAAGCGGTCCTGATTGTTGTTGAAAAATTTAGTTTTTTATTTGTTTTTGAGTAAAACAAAAGGCATTGATGTTTTGTATTGCATTGTATTGTATCTCATTACAAACTCTTATTCACAGACCCTTGGAAGTGCATACACACATCACTGCCTGAATAAAACCATATGAACCCGACACACAAAACTGATTCAGGAGCATGGTGAGCATGCTAGCTTTGGGGGAAAAAATTATGGTAAAACATTTTTTGAATGCTAGCCTAAACAGAATGAGAAGCTTTCAGTTGTTTGCATACATCTTGATAAAAAATGTTATCTGGGTAAACCAAATCACGGACTAGACAAAAATACGAATAACCATGGTATTCATAGTTTGGTATTTTTAAATTCAGTGACTCAGTTACAGTCATGGGGGGGTGGGGCAATGTTGTATAGCTTAATCAACTCACAAATAACAAAAGCCGACTAAGCTTTTCTCAATCTTCACTTTAGTCAGGGTATTATTTGAAGTAAGATTTAAAAAAAAAAAATAGATTTTTAAAATGGTTTGACCACAAACGTCAATGTATTTCCATTGTCTGTGCTTCGACGTTTAGATTTACTATGCGCAGAGTTGTGTATACTAAGAATGAAATTCTACTTTACAGGAATCAATCCCTTTCACAATAATCAGTCACACCTTCCAAACTGACTAAAATACTACAGCAGAAAAGTCACACCTTTAAAAGTGATGAAGTAAACCACATTATTAAGGCTGTATTTTGAGACTTTACAGAGACAAATGACCAAAATTCTCTAGGGAAATGAGTAACTCCAATCAAATTTGTCCTCCAAAATAATTACATAAATTATAAATATTTAGTGCATTCAAAGACCAATTTAAAACACACCAGGGGGTCAAATAAACAAGGCAGTACATTCCTCCGCATTAAGCTCTCTTTACATTTTTTTCTTTCTTTCATGAGGGTAAAAAAAATTGAAGCAAATTTTAAAAGGGATGTAAAATTCGCACCTCCAAAAATGTTCCCATTGTTTTGGTAAGTACCTGGAGCTGTACAAGTGTACTGGCATCTGACAATAGCAAGCTCTCTTAGATCAGCTCATCCATCATCACATCTACATGTAGTCTAGAGCTAGCCATTGGCCAAACACCACATCATTTGGTTTAAAAGGTCACATAATTAGCAAAGACCAAAATCATTCCTGGCAGAAGGGGGGCCATAGACTTTAACAGGTACAAAGCACTGATCTTCTACTCTTCCAAAAAAAAAAAAAAAAAAAAAATACTGCTTAAAAAGTAGATATTTAAGTGACTTAAGTTTTTTTAAATGTCATTTTCTCAATGGCATCTTGTGAGAATAGTGAAATGTGTGTGTATGCCTTGACAACTTGAACTACTATCTTTCCATAGTTTTTGAAGACACTGTGAAACAGCCATGATCAATAAGAGAAGAGAAAGAAAAGGACAAAGGACAAAGAAAATCAAAACCATCTACAGGCATGCAACTGAGGTAACAAGGACACAATAAGCCATGGAATGTTCTCACCTCCTTTGTGTTTTTAGGTAAAGCACTGAATTTTTGACAATAAAGTGCAACCGTATAGGTGGCAATGGAGGGTAAAGTTTCTTAATTTCCAAGGGGTGGCTGTGGTAATATGATCAAGTAATACAATATTTCTGCAATTAAAAAAAAAAAAAAAAAAAGAAAAAAATCCCAGTGACCCATTAGCCTTATTCACATGATGTACAAAATGTGGGGCTTATTCACAGATATTTTTTTTAAATGGCTGATTTATATAGATCTGTATAAGAAACATTATGTTGTATCAATGAACACCAATGACTTGAACTTGTATACAATAAAAACAGTGCGGGTTTGTATTCCGGTGTGGTGTTTCTCGTCATGACACCTTTCAAAATTCGCATTGTTCTTCAAGAGAGAATGTAAACAGATTGAAGAAGGAAGCAAAACAAAAATGAGAACCAAACAGAAACATGAAAAAAGCACCAGACCTATGAACATAAAAAAAAAAAAAAAAAAAACTGAAGGACGTCAGAACTGAAGTCACAGCCCCATAGCACCAGGTCCAATCCCTTGCGTGGATTTTCCAAGTGGATTCGAGTTGAGAAGGCATGGTGGTACCTGTAGACCTGAAAACAACAACAACAACAACAACAATAACAACAACAACAAGAATGACAAAAAAAAAAACAGCTAAAAAAAAAAGAAAAAAAAAAGAAACACAAACACTTTTGTGCGTTTGTCCACAGACAGACACGCCTTAAGTGTTCACTCCACGTTCTCTTCTTCGGCTGGCTGTCTCCTGGGAACATGAAGGGAACGTCTGCCCACAGCAGTTTGACCTCAAGAGCAGCAACCCCCCCGTACGTGTCCTCCCCCTGCAGTAGCCGAGTGGCTAAAGTCTGGCAGATCTGAGGGGAGGAGAGGAAAGTGGGAGATATTCACTTCTCATCCCCCATCACTCGTTCCCACTCCTTCCTCTCCAGTCTCTCCACCTCTCCTAAGTCTGCTGCCACCTCGAAGTCCTCTTCCCCATCCACCTCCCTGTCCACACACTCGTCTTCCCAGTCATCCCCGTAGGCATCCTCACACTCCTCTTCCTCCCCTTCTTCCTCCTCCTCTTCCTCTTCCTCCCCGACCTCCTCATCCTCATAGCCCACCTCTCTATAGTCCTGCTCCTCCTCGTCTTCAATCACCTCCATCTCCTCCTCTTCTTCATCTTCCTCATCCTCTTCCTCCTCCTCATCGTCGTCGTCATCCCCCTCCACGACGCCTTCGATAACCTCCCCCTCGTCCTCCGGTTCTTCTACCTTCACCTCTTTGGGGCTGGTAGGAACCAGGTCAGAAGAAGGGGCCACCAGTACCCCCTCCGGTGTGGGAGTGACGAGGGGCCCTCCAGGGGCCCTGTACTGGGGTTTGGCGTCTCTGTTCACAGAGGCGGGCACCATGAGTTTGGGGTTGGCAGGCGTTAAGGCGGGCTGGCCCATCTTGAGTGGGCAGAGGAGGGGGGCAGCGGTGGAGGTGGAAGCAGAGGAAGAGGCGGTTGCAGGCACACCCCCGGGTGGCATGGGACGAGGCAGGTGAAGAGGCAGTGGCATTCCGGCCGCAATAGCCTTGGCGGTGGCCAGGTCCGGTATGTACTCGCCGCGGATCTCGCCAGGCTCGAGAGGGTCTGGGCCGCAGGGGTCGTGTTCGCTGCAGGAGAGCCTGCCGTCTAGCTTGGAGATGAAGAGCATGCCCTCGCGGTGCCGGGAACAGAAGGAGCTGGGACACATCTCGCAGAAGGACGCTGCCTCCTGCCCACACTCGTCACACTGGTGCCACGGGCACTCCCATCGGCCTGGAGCACAACCACAACCACAAAATAGTAAATAAAAATAATAACATAAACAGGAAGAAATACACATAAAAGGGATAAATTAATAAATAATACATATTTTGGTCTTTTATTTACTTCCAGTGTTCAAAATTGTCAGAGGCAACAACGATGCCCAATACATTCTGATTTTGCTAATAGAAGGCACGTTTGATACTACTGTACATTATTCTGTTGTATCAGAACTTGACATGCAATGATATTCCTGTCCAATAACTCAGCAGACAGTTATCACAGTAATGATTTCCTTCTCACCTGCAGGTCTCTTGGAGAGGTTGAGGCAGTCTGCATGATAGACCTTTGGGCAGCCAGGCTTTTTGCAGGAGATAATCTGACCGCTGTCCCCACAGTAGAAACATTCATCCTCACGCTCCTTGGTCACCTCCAGCTTATTCTTACGCTGTATGGGAACCTTCTTTTTCTTCTTGCCCTCTCCAGACAGCTGGTTCTGAAAAATGAAATGAATAAAAAGCATTAACAACTAGAAATGAACAAGAGAGTCATGCCCCCTAGAGTTCTGGCGTTTATAGGTTGACGTTGTGACGGTCCTGTTAGGTTTGTTGGCTGGCTGTGTGTCTAATGACAATCTTGCTGCGCAGGTGTGCCTGTGGCTGTGTGCTCTGCTCCCCCTGTTGGCCAGGTACCCTAATGCGATGCCCTATAAAAGCCCAGCCCAGCTGGAACAGGATGGACGCTCTCCTCCTCCCGGCCTTTGTCTTTTGTTTGCTGTTACGTTGGTTTACCCCTAGACTGATTATGCTCTACACTTTTGGTTACCCACAATACTGATTTGCACTACACATTCTTATTCTATTACTTTATGTTATCTTTATTATTTAATAAATACTTTCTTATTTATCGTAAACTGCGTGGGCTTCCCCTCTGTCGTTACACTATTTGAGCCAGTAGTGTGACAACGTAATAACTGTCAGAAGTGAACAATCCTTTAAAGAAAATTCCAGATCCTGATCCAGAACATCACCAAAATGTAAAGGGTTCTTCCTTGAGCAAAGACACACCTCTGATAAAAAATTCATAAGAATCTGTCACTAACTTTTGCCGTTAAGTTACTAAAAGTCAGAAAGACAAAATGACAGACAAACAAACAGACAAACAAATTCCAACGAAAACATAAACTTCTTGGCAGAGGTAGTTAATACAATGGCTAATATAATACATTGGTACATACACACTTGTCACTAATTCATTAAACAAATCGTAGGTCCTTCGGCTTAACCTCTAAAACAGGGGCCTTTTCTCCTCACCTTTGGTCGAACTCCCAAAAAGCCACTGCAGTTTGGTGCTCCACATTTGCAGACGGTCTTCCCATTTCCCAGACACTCAAGGTTGTAGTTGAAGGTAAGCTCCACACCTAGGTAAACAAACCAACAAACTGAGTGAATTATCACCGGAATTAAGGAGAAGTAGACAAACGTTTGAGACAATAGTCCTATTACCCAATCCTGGTATGGCCTAAAACAGATGAGTTGGGGTGTTTTTATCTGTCTACGCAAACAGAAATTGGGGATAAACAAACAATGGGGGGTTTCTGTCTCACTTTTAGGGACGTCCTCTAAGGCAAAGAGGCCAACTCTGGTGTCGCCGTTTACTGTCCACTTCTGGGTCTCACAGTTGGGCTGGCAACAGTGATTCATGAAGCGAGCCTGGTTCCCCTTGGGCCCAGCGTCGATGATCCGGTCCTATGAATGAGATTCACAAAGTTAGCTTACCCCACCGGAAACACAGAACAGGAGACGGGGGATACCAAACACAATGCAATATGTAGTTTTAATATAGAGATAATGGGGACAACAGGAACCAAATATGGGGAACAGGGTTTCTGAAGTGAGAGTGATAAATTGAATGGTAAGTAAAGGATGAAATGAAAGAAAATAAGCATTCTTCCCCATGCACAATGTTGAAGTTTTTTGAGGGGAGTGTACAAGGCATCAAAGGCTTTCCTTGAGTTGAGCTCACCTTGTCCAGCGTAAGCATGTAGAAGTTGCAGATGTCGTTTTCTTGAGCGTGTTTTATCCTGGCTCTGCATTCTTCCTCATCAATCACTTCGCCCACATACTCGCTTACAAAGGCCCCCTAGGGAAAATGAAGGACACATCAAATTTCGGTGATTCGGTGAAAAAAAAAAACATCATCATCATCATCATCATCATCACCACCACCTGTGACCACGATGTCTCTGTGACCACATTCTCTTGGCGGAGGTCTGCACTCTCTGAGTGCTTTTCTAGTTGTACTATATTTTTACCAAACATGGATAAAAATAATCCTAAATATGTGAGCATATAAACAGTTACAGAGGTATGTACTGTATTTAAAAGTGCACTAAAATGGTATTGACATGGCATGACCTTGAAAGTAGGCCCTTCTCCTTGCTTTCACTGAGAAAAACATGAAAACAAGACAAAAGTCCTAAGATCATAGGATGCTACCTTTAAAAATGAAAAAAAAAAAAAAAAAAATGAAATGAAAACCTCGGTCTGATTGTATGCTAAGATCACAGGTTGCTACCTTTAGACATCATCTTGCATTTAATGCTAACAAAACCCCTGCTAATGCTAACAAAACCCTCAGACATCAGATAAATGGCCACTTTCCAGCTGTCTGCAACAATATGCTAATGCTCTGGTAGCATATTGCTAACCTTTTTGATGTCGGTTATGCTGCGCAGGCCCCATCCGCGAGAGAGCGTACGGAAGATCTCTACGTCGCAATACTGCCTCTTGGTGAAACTCTGGTTTTGGCAGCGTTCGCCAGCTGCGCACACTTGCGGATTGCACTCGTACATCAACATGCGGTTGATGCATTCCGAGTCGATGCCGCAGGGGTTTTCATCTGTGGCCTTGCAGTTGCAGCGTGGGATCTCGGACAGGTCGGCTGTGATGATCTGGACTTTACCTATGGGCCTGTTCACCTGAGAGAAAAATAATTGAGTGCAATAATCATCAACAAGGGCTTGCCGTTTTTGTAAACAATGAGATATAATAGATCTATGCAACAATTCTGCATTCCACCCAAGTAGGAAACCACAAAAAATGCTTTTCGATGGAAAATTATTCCATTCCACAAGCGGAAATCTTTCAATGGAAAATTAAAATCATTAATAAAGTTCATACTTTCAGCTTGATTCATCAGCTCATCTTAACAGTCCTTATTCAGACTGAAAGTACAGCAACATCTAATGTCCTGGTGAGTCATGAATTTTCCCCCAAATCTGAGTGGCCATATAGAGCACTTTCATTAGTGCACCACAGAGTGATCGTTTCCAAGAAACCACATGCTGTGTTTTAACACACCCTGGGACTGTGCTGTGGGCCAGAGACAGAGATGGAGGGAGAGAGAGAGAGAGAGAGACAGAGATAGAGAGAGAGACAGACAGACAGAGAGAGAGAGAAAGAGGCAGTCAGTACCTTTATGTGTCTGTAGGGAGGTGGTTTCTTGTCGTTCCTCCGGTCCTCCTGCAGCTGCCTCATCTCCTTCTCCGCCTGCAGCTCACGGAACCTTTCGGCTGCCTCCTGCAAAGCTGTAGACACACACACACACACACACACACACACACACACACACACACACACACACACACACACACACACACACACACACACACACACACACACACACACACACACACACACACACACACACACACACACACACACACACACACACACACACACACGCAAGAGAGAGGAGAGAGAAAGAAATTGGAAAGGTGCCCATAACATTATTAATGACCACTATTACAAACTTAAAATAGAGGCAATGTTCTCCCCAGTAAGTACCTAGCCTAATCACATCAAATGGAGACTTTAGAAGAGCTTTAGAACCATGCCAACAGGGCCAGCAACACGCTGAGCTCAAAGTGGTGGACCATGTGTGATTTATCAGTATGACTATGCCCACAAAAGTAATGACTGCACACACAAAGGGACAGTGCAGTAAGCATGCCTGATTCAGAACACACATGCATGCACATTACATAAACATATCTCAGAAATAGTACTGGTATTAAAACATCAAAGACTAAGTAGAGTCAAAAGGAAAGTGACCAGTATTAAGTAGACACCTTTTTCTAAAGAAACACAGATTAGCAAAGACAAAAACCCAATTCAAAAACCCAAGCTAACTATTCGTCAAACACCATTGCTAACGCTCTTCAATCCTAAATCAATAATCGATCACCACAATTAACAAAGCCCATGTTCGTAGAGAGCACGTACCTTTCTTGTAGATGGCGTCTGCACCCTTTCCCATCTTCTCCTTGTTGTTGGCGTCCCCCTCCATGTAAGGGAACACACGGGCCTGGTATGTCCACACGTAGTCCTTGGAGCCGAAGAAGTGCACGGGAAACTCGCCCACCTCGTGCTTCATGCGTAGAATGTTCTCCGGAACGTTCCGAAGATGACTGACCTCCGCTGGCCACCACCTGATGAGGTTTCAGATTAATGTTAACATCTGCCCCCACTGGATAGATTTTGTAGTCTTCTCATGACAGCTACACTGATTTTTACCTCCACCAAGGAGGTTATGTTTTTGTCAGTCTGTCTGTCTGTGTACAACATAACACGAAAAGTATTGCACGGATTTGGATGAAAGTTTCAGTCAGCGTGTATATAGGGACAAGTATGAACTGATTCGATTTTGGTGACGATCGGTGATCCAGAACACGATCTGGAATTTATATTGTGTCTGTGATCACATTGCCTTGGCAGAGGTCTGCGTTGTATCAAACTTCCTTGTTCTTTTTCCTACCAACAACACTTAGTGACCTTGAACAACAGATCTACACATTGATTCATAACAGATTTCTCCTTTAATTCAGAGAACTCTGTGTTTATGTGGGTACAAAAGGCACAATGATACAAATGGCCGTTATCTGCAGTAGAACCTCTTCTAACCTTAGGTTTAAGTGTTTTATGCACAAAGCTGACAATAAACATGATAGTCTCGCGTGGATGCTAAATAAACACTACTGTATGTATGGCTAATAATGAGAGCCAAACTAAGACAGTGAGGCCATGACAATGACTATATAACCCCTCTATATAACTTAATAACTACTTTATAACTCCAATATTTCAACTGAAGCAAATAAAAGAATGTCTTGGGTTTATGAACTGACTAAATAGTAGACTTGACAAAATCAGGTCTGAGAGATGCTACTGTTCCTTACCTGTACCGACCCACTTTGACCCAGAGAATGTCTTTGAAGTGGGGTTTCTTCCCTGCCCGGCAGTCATTGCAGAACCAGCTCCCTTTGGGCATGTCGATGTTGAGACACTCGCGGTGGAAGGCAGCAGGACATGACTCGCAGCACAGCAGGCTTCCTCCTGCAGACCGGAGCACAGCACAGGGAAAGAGAAGGAGTTCAATGACGGCCTATCACAAGTAACTATCAGCAAAACAACACAGTTCCAGCCATTTTGTGTGTCAGTGCTGTACAAGCTGACGGCTATATTTCTGCTTAGCTTTTTTTTTTTTGCCTTGTCAGATTTTTTGACAATAAACAAATTACAAATAGCAACACATTCATGTTTGTTAATGTGCACTGTCCTTTCTCTCTGTCTCTCTTGAAATGGCTAAGTTTGTCATTACATTGTACTTTGTATGTGGTAACAACCAGCATTTTTAAGGCATCAAACAGTAAATAAACAGCTCCAAATACGGCTTAAGATAAACCTGTATGTCGTGTTTGCTGTATATCTGTCAATTCACACGTTGTATATTTATCAATTCACAAACAACATGGGCAAGAGTAGACTAGACTAGCTGACCTTCGGAGCACACAAAGCACCAGCTGACGTTGATGTGCTCATGGTTCCGGCAGCCCTTGCGTGGGGTGAAGTGATTGGGGCAGAGGAAGCTGTTATTGGCCAGGGGGACACAGCCTGCTGCCATGCAGTAGTCATTAGCGTGGTATGCCACTGGGCATCGGACACAGCGAGTTAGACGACCTGTAGAATGAAGGAAGGAGAGAGGGAGGGAGGGAGAGAGAGAGAGAGAGAGAGATAGAGAGAGTGTAAGTGTAGAAATGAGGTTAGACCCATGATGACAAAAAAAGGGTTTGTGGTTTGCTAATATGCAGACAAGCAGTTTATTGTAACTGACAGAACTTCTGTGCCTGTATGTTGAACAAAGAGAGTGAGTACATCAAAAACAATCAAAGGTCGTTAAGAATAAAACAATATAACCATCTTATTCTATCCTATAATTTTAGAGGGGGATCTTCTCTTGTCACAGAGCTTATCTCCCCCTCTTTTCCCTATCCCTATTAAGGAATGACTAATTGGTGGTATTGGCTGGTTGGCCTGGCCTGATTGGTCACAATTAGCTTCCAGAATCTTCCCATGTTTCCTCCCAGTATCCCAAACCAAAAATCTTTTCCTGTGTGCAAGCCTGGACACTTTGGCTACAAGCATCTGCTAGAAATTGGTCAAGCTGCACTTTAACTTCTCAACTTTAAAGGAATATACCGGAGTAAGTTTAAGCCTAGCCCTGCTGCACGAGCCTTCTAACAGCAATATATTTCGCATGAAATGAAAGAATTTTAAACAGCATAGACCTAACGCGAACGCAAAACACTTTACATTGAGTCAATGTAAACTCAGATCTTACGTTCGGTTTCCAACAGTCAGGTCCCATTGATTTAGTGTAAAGTGCCTGTTCGTTCGGTCTGTGCTGTACCAAATTATTTTGTTCCAATCGCTAACTAGCGCATTTAGCAAGCTCTTTGAACAGGGCTATGCTTGAATTCACTCCGGTATAACTTTAAATCTTGTTTTCAGTCAAAGCCCTTTGCTGTTTGTCTGGTGGTGGCCTCAGAGCTGGTGGTCACCCACCTTTGGAGCTGCTGGGGTTGGTGGGGTTGGTGATGTAGCAGGCCAGGCAGACGTGCAGCGAGCAGCGGAAGCCGCGGCTCTGGGGGACGGTGGGGCTGTGCTTCAGGATGCAGTCCATGTGGTAGAACTTCCCACACACAGGGATCTGGCAGCGCTTCACATCGCGCCCCGGCGTCTTGCACACAAAGCAGGTGTGCACACCTGAGGAACACCAGGCAGGTAGTGTGAGCAGACACAGAGAGTCACGCACACACACACACACACACACACGCACACACACACACACACACACACGACAGGACACATTTTCAGACTCCAGGTTACAATTAGCCAAAACCAAAAGATCACTAGCATAGCAAACATTTAAAGCAAGCTTGCTATAAACAATAACCAAAACTAGTCCACTAGCATTACACAGCTTGTTTTTTTGTTTTTCTATTGTTTTTTGCACCTCTTTAACTCTTGCATGCAACACACCCTGGTGATGATGCATCCTAATTTCCATTGAGAACTGCAGGATATAAGGGCTGCTTCACTAGAACGCACCAACATTTAAGGAAATGTTTAACGGAATTGAAAGGCAGTGACTGATGAAATAATGGCTACAGAAGCAGAGATTGCAGGTACCCTTCCACTGAAAAAGACAAAAGAAAAAGAAACTAACATAGCAAACAGCATGCATCATTGTTTACCGATGCAGCTATGTCATGTTTGGAGAGTACACTCCACGGGCCATACTGTATGTTTTCCAGGGCTACACTTTTCAGCAGTCCTTTGTTCGTTCCTTAACCATTCTTGGCTTTCTATGCATGTTTTGAATGTGCACCAACACACAACCAAGCCTCTTTTTTTTAAAAAAAAAGGCAACGTTCTCTTTCTTAGGATTTCTTTTTTTTCCCCGTCAGGCTGGTGTGATAATACATAGACCAACAAGTTTAATAAAAACTGTAAGAGCTTAAAAGGGCTGACAGAACAGTAACATTTGATGGGGGAAGAGAGAGAGAGAGAGAGAGAGAGAGAGAGAGAGAGAGAGAGAGAGAGAGAGAGAGAGAGAGAGAGAAATCAAGAGAGAAAGAAAAAGAAAGTAAAGAGACAGGACACACCTGTGGTACACTCTTTGCAGACGAACTTTCCTTTGGGGGTTTCAGTGAGGCCGATGCACTGGAGATGAAAGGCCCCGCAACACTGCCCCTCACACAGGAGCAGCTCCCCAGTCTTCTCACACACCTGACAACACACACACAACTATTAACCGACTGCGCTCTCTCTCTTTCTCACACACACACACACACACACAGACACACAAAGAAACACAAGCAGACTCACTCACTCACTCACTCACTCACTCACTACTTTATCTGTCTTTTCATCTAATCTGCCTTTAAAAAGTAGTACATTTGCTTCCAAACACCGTTACTTCCTCACCTGGCACACATTCTCTTTAAGTGAGGCGGCGCCTCCTTTCTCTATGTAGGACTTCTTGCTGGACAGGCCCAAGTCACTGGGCAGCAGGTCATGAGGGGAGGAGAGACTTACATCATGACAGGAGCCTATGGACTGAATAGACAGGAAGACAAAGAGAGAAGATTAGCAAACATGCAGCCTTGTATGCAAGGCAGTGAAACTGCCTCTAGACAAATAGGAAGTGTAGTAACCACAACAGGATTATATCAGGCATTAAAACCACTCAGCCACCATTTCTCATTTATGTGTTTAGGCAAACGGCCACACGTATAGTCTAACTGATCAGTTCTTTATGTAATTGTGCACAACATCAAAGTACCGGTAATGTAGATCAAACAAAAAAGTATGTTGCATGATGCATTTTGAACGAACAAAATTTTATTTCGCTCGTCAAAACCGTAATAAATGTAAAAATAAAAGTAATTGACTCATGACAAACAAAATTTCCAAAAGCCTGCAGCAATTTAACACCTTCAACATAAGTTAATGCAAGTTTGACAATCTAACCAAATCCTATAAAGGTAATGTCAGAAAAGTATGTTCAACATCGCAAATCAACCCCATAACAAGAACTATTACAGTATAAACTAAAATGAACTTGCAATCCAAGACTACACAAGTCTTAGTTCACGTCAAGGTCATCTAAAAAGCATGTCCGTTAGGGGCGGGAACCAGGAACTGGGTGTCAAGCAGGGCTGAGAATCATTCTAATGCTTCAATCTACTGGGATCATATTCCTCTGACCTTATCTAGTTTCTGTAATCAATGCCAGGATGGTTTTTGAGATTGTGCAAAACTAGTCTAATTGAAAACAGAATTAAAATAAACAACACGGTTCTACATGGATTTTTTCATTCCATTAAGCCATTATGCCCAAAGGATAATATAGGCACATTTTGACCTGAGACACTAAGACCTTTGTACCTTATTTACTGTGAGGAATTGAAAAAGATTTGGACCTATAAGCAGGATCAACAATAACATCTATTGACAAAATTCTACCAATTGCCACCCCAATGTCAGAATATCAGTAGGTTCACCCTTAATAATATTAATAATAAATTAGTAAAAACAAACAATCGCTAAAATCAGCAAAAATCAGCAAAAATGAAACGAAGATGAATGATACAGTATCTTTAACAGCAAGTACGTCCTTATATGACATGCAATGCCCTAAAAATAGCTCTCCCCCTCCAAACAAAAACACCTACAGTACTTTTGATAGCCGCTAAATATAACCATGCCACCATGACCAACCACAGCACAAAGTCCAGCCCACCCACCCACCTACCCTCCCACCCTCTGCCTCACCTCCGACTGTGAGGGCTCATCTCCATTCACACAAGGTTCAGCCTCCTCTTTTGTCCTATCCAGGCTTCCGTCCTCTCCTTCTTTAACACCAACTATTGGGGCTGGTGGGGTGTGTTGCTGGACTGGTGAGGGAGCCATGGCCCCTGCATCATTGCTTGCTTCACTCTCTGATGGCGGACACATTGCTGTGGGAGAACAGAATAAATTTGTCAAATGACAGTTGATGCAAACATCCATGAAGCCTGGAGAATGTTCGGCCCTCTTACAGATCAATTTTTGATACTCTGTTTTGAAAGGCCACCGCAGGCTTGCCATCCGGCAGAGAAGTGTTGTTGTGACTGTCTGCCGTCGTGTCTGAATGATCCGTTAGGGTGTAAATTTAGCTATGCAAGTCAGTTCCATATTTGACTGCTAGTAGTAAGGTGATAATAAACAGGTATACACAACAGTAAGCTCTTTTTTTATTTGCTGCACATTTATTTTCAGTTATTGAGTCTCTCCTCACCTGCTGAGGGAGAGGGGCTTGGCAGAGTGGATGCCGGTGCCTCTTTCTTCGGAGGCTTCTGGAAAACACAAAGAAAAACTTGATTACACAGATGACCTACTTTAAAAGCTACACTAAGGGATCATTTTCAGCAGTTTCAATTCAAGTCTAATCTTCATGGCAAAAACCTTGGCATTTCTCTTCATAAAATATTGTGATTTGTAAATGCTGCATTCAGTGGCAAGGAATTTCTGTTAGTATATGGGAATATCCAGTATTTAGAATATAATATGGGAATATCCAGTATGCAGGTATCTCACCTTCTTCTTTAGGTTTCTATTGGATTCTTCTTCAATGACACATTCTAGAACTTTGTGAGAAGGCTTCCTTGGTCTCTTTCTTTCTGAGTAGGCTAAAGAAATCACCCACAAACAATAATGAACAAACAAATTAATTAATAAAAAAAACTCTTAAAAACAAGAAGTTCTCCTCATTTAAATAACACACAGATACAAAACATACGAATCTCTGCGTGTCCGGAAGCATCTCCTCCTATGGTCGTTGCAGAAGCCTCCTGGGAAGAGTTTGAGTTTGAGGCGACAGCTCCAGAGGTTGTTCCCTCAGAAGGCTGGTGATGGTGCTGAGCAGGTGGAAGTTGAGGAGGAGAAGGAGGAAGATGAGGAGAATGATGATGATGGTGATGGTGGTAATGTTCAGATGGAGAGGATATCTTTGACAGCTCCCCATCCGAGGATATCTGCTTATCTCCTGCTTGTTGTAGGTGGAGAGGCGTCACCTCTACCGGTGATCCCCCACTTGCACTGCCTGGGCCCGATCCCTGCAGAAATACACCAGAACTACGTTAGTACCGTAATTTCCCGACTATTAGCTTATACATTGATTTTGCAAAATTTCTTCTGCTATGAGGTTAAAACAGGGGGCAGTTAACATGGTGTTAATATGGTTTTGTTTTGTTTTTTTAACTTGCATAAAACACTGTCCTGCGGCTTTTACACAATGTAGCTTCTATGCGGGAAATTACTGTGTGTGTTTTTAACGCACTTGTAGTGCACTGCATGGAAATGCTTATGCATCTATCAACTAGGTCATGAAAAAGTTTCTAAATGATAATATTCTGAGGGAATAAAAATACCATTTTTATTGGCTCTGAGGTTTTCTTTGTTTTCTTCTTTGGGCAGAAAATCTGCTCATAGTCCTCGTTCCACTCCAGAAGTCTTTTACTTGGTTTTCTAAGCCTCTTGTTTTCTGTGAACAAACAAAAGAAATAGGCCTACACTTGAGATGTATTTTTTTGTGAGTGCTTTCACCTTGATACACAATTGGAAAATAATGCTTAGCTATTTAAAAAAAAAAAAAAAAAAAAAAGATTGTTCAGATAATGAAACCTTACCAGAGCCTTCCTTCTTCTCACCCACATCTGTCTCTTGGTTGCCATGGTGGCTATCTTTGAAGAGTCCATTAAACTCTGAGGGCCCCTTTGCAGGAGCCGAATGACCCTGTTCACCCTCTTTCGGTTTGGCTCCATCGCTGACGCTGTTTGACTCAAAAGTCTGCCACCGCTTCTTGGGAGCAAATTTGGTGAAAGTGTAAGAAGCGGGGAGGTCTTCGGTGGGAGGCAATCCCATTTCAAGTGCATCCAAATCAGCCGCCGGGTGCTTCTGCTGCTGGGACTGGGGCTGCTGCTGGGTGTTCAGTGTTTTGCTTAAGAGTGCTGTTTGAGACGCCACCGGAACGTTCTTTCCTTCATTTCTCGGTGTGTCCTTTTTTGTGCTGGACTTGGACTTTGTCTTGCTGGGTCTGGAGTTGGAAGCTTTTGACGATGGCGGCGACTTCACACACTTGCCATTCTGCGCTTTGGTCCCATGGGGCGTGGAGGTGGAGGAGTCCGTTTCGTGCGCTACGCCTTCCGACGTTTCGTCTCCCGCCTGCCCGGGGATGAGCGACGGCTCCTCCTTGATGAGCGAGGACGAGGGAGGCTGGGGTAAGGTGAGCGGCTTACCTTCCTTCTCTCTGGTGTCGTGCAGGTCCTTCAGTAGCATCAAGAAGGTGCTGAAGTGGTAACTGGAATCGGATCGGGCCGAACCTTTGCCCGACTCTCCCTCGTCTTTCACGTGGGACTTGGACGATACATCTTTGTCGTCCTGCGGAGACTCGAAGGGTGACTGACAGGGGGATGGGAAGGAGGTGGAGGATATATCGGACATGATGCTCTCCTGCTTGACTTGAACAGATCCTAGAGAGGCGTGGTCAGAGGAGGCTGTGGTTGCGTCCTCAGACTTTGACAGAGCTCCGTTGAAGACGTGGTGCTTGTCCGGCTTGCTGCTTGCGAGCTTGCCAAACGGTGAAGTGGGAGGACTGCGGTTGGGTGGCGAGAACGTCAAACGGGCCGATTCGGAGTCTGCGTCAGGCACCAACTTGGACTGCCAGCGCCGCTCCAAGATATCAGCCAGGTCCCGGTGGGGCGAGAGACCCTCCTCCTCTTTCACTGAGCGCGCTTCCTCGTTCTCCTCGCTGGCTTTCAGCGCCCGTGTCATCAGCCCGCTGCTGGCCGGCAGGTGATGAGAATGCAGGTCCACGCTGCTCTGAGCTGCAGACGTGCTGCTCGCTTTCTTCTGCTGGAGTGCCAGGTTCGCTGCCCGCTCCTTATTGGCCAGCTGTTTGATGGCCAAGTCTGCCACAACTGACGATATGCTCTTGGAGCTCCTCTCTCGCTTGTCTTTGCCCGTCTTTTTCACTACAGGGGCGACAGGCTTCAATTCTTTCCCCAGGATCTTCTCAGGCACCACAAGCCTCTGCTGCTGTTGCTGCTGTTGTTGCTGTTGTTCTTCTTCTGAGCGTTTGGGGCACAGAATCCTGGGCACAGTGTCGATATCAAAATAACAGTCTCTGGCATCTTTCTTGGGTAAATCTGTCACTGTAGGGTTATCAAACACCTCCGTTTTGTCCTCTGTGCAGCTTGACAACGACTTTGGTGTTTCCTTGATGAAAGTGTTATCTAGCTTCTTTTTACTGGGAGGCTTCCTCCTGCTTTCCCTGGGCAGGGGTGGGCTCTTGAGGGGCTGGTCGTTCCCGTTTGAGAACAGCGGGCTCAGGGGGGAGGATGCGGTGAACACCGAGCCTGCTGAGCAGGAGGGTGAGTCCGACGGCTTCTCGTCGGCCAGTGGCGTGGGGACGTCTCTCTCCCAGGAGGTGGACACCATCAGGCCGTTCTTTGGGCCTGACGGAAGATGAGCTTCGGCCTCCTTCACGCTTGCTTTCCAAGAATCCATCAGCCGTTTGGGTATCTGTATTAGATTGAGACAGGATACAGAGACAGAACTGTCTATGAATCCATTAGCAATGCAGTTAGAGACCAGTGACTTTTCTAATGCCCTCTGGGAAAGAAAAAAAAAAATCTGTGGGACATACAACCGTCACCATAATTGTGTCACAAGTCATTGCTGATGCACTCAATATTAACCCAGTGCAAAAACTCTGCACAAATTGTGTCTCCAATTTACTTTTCTTATAAACTAAAAGTCTAAAAAGAAAGAAAAAAAAAGAATCAAAGGACAGATCCAGCAGAATAGTTTCAAACAATTCTCCACTTTCCATTATAGATCCAATATTTTCATCCAACAGGGGAAAAAAATACAGATACTTGCATCAACAGTTGCATCTGTGCATTTGATGACCTTTCATTGTTTACCGTATATTTGTAGTCTTTCTCCTTCTGCCTTCCCCTCCGTCTGAGAACGGGTAGATTCTCAAACTGATGACCCCCCTCGAAGGGATATGTAGCTTTTCCAGGTACCCAGGCCCTGTCCACAATCTCTCCAAAAGTCTTGAGGAAATACATCCGACAAGGCCGCCGACTAGGGTCTGTCAAACCAAAGAACCATTTATTTTAGTGATAGAGAAGTCTTAACAAACTACTATAACACTACCAAAACAATGATAAATAGGTCAATTTATATAGTTTTTATACATCAAAAAAACACAACAGTAAGAGCTCTATTCATAGTAATTACATATCTATTTATAATAGTTGTCATTAATGGCCATATCTTCTCCTGAAGTAGGGCAACAGAGTTAATGAGCATTGTTACTAGAGCACTACAGTACAATAACCTTTCATTCTTGTGTGCACTCCATTTGGTGAATCACAGGTCACTTGGCAAGGCCACCAAGGTCTCCGGTTGAACTTGGCCCAAACAACATCTCCCACAGCATACTTTACTGAAGGCAGAGGCTTCTTCTTCGGACTACTTGACTAAAATAAAAGTAATAACAAGATGCAACAGAACTTTTAAAAAACAAACTACTACCAGCCATTGTTTAACTCATGGAATTGTACTTAAAAAGTGAGCAGCGCAGTCTTTTTTTGTAATAAATGCTGTGTGTTTTGTAAAAGTTACAGAATCATTAATAGACCATCACTCAAAAGGTTCTCAAAATAAAAATAAAAACATACATAAATGAATAAAGACTTACATTTGAACAGGAACCGTTGGGTGAGAACTGAGATGACCCGTAGCCAAAGGAAGCCATGTTCTCTGTGCTGGGCAGATCGCAGTCACTGTCAGAGAACTCATCCATACTGTCCAAATCAACCATGTTGACTTCGTCAAGGCCGTGGGACATGATAGCAGGGTCTGGCTCCGGTATGTTTTTAGGGACCAGACTAGAGACAACAGGCTCGTGCTTGTATGTGTTTGAGCTAAAGCAAACTTCAGGGAACTCTCTTTTTTTACATTTGCTTGGCAGAGGCAGCATACTAACTTCACCATTATCTGGTTCATAGTCATCGTCATCATCATCTTCGTCCTCGTCCTTGCTGTCAAATAAGGTAGACTCAAAATGCAGGTATCCATTTGGGGGTGAGTGTTCCAGACTGTCTGAGCTGAGAGGCGAAAAACCGTTCTTATCCAGATCCCGCGGGTTGGTGTCACTGTTACTAGGTGACAGGGGTGTGTGAACAAGTCCGCTCCCAAAATCAGTGGCACCTAAAGGACTGTGCATATGCAAGTGATTGCGGCTATGGAAGTCCTTCTCTTGCACACTCAGATCAGGCCTGTTCACCATGGTTGTGAGGTCCTGGAGGCGTCTCAGAGGACTGTAGCAGGTGGAAGGGTTTTTCTGCTGATTGTACGGATATGACGACGTCTGCTTGAAGGCCGGCTTCGACAGCACCGCAGGTGAGCGCCCTGTCCCACTCTTGAAGTGTCCACCCGATGTAAGGAGTTCCTGTGAGGAGGAATGACAGGGAGAGCCATCCCTCACTGCCACTTTACAGGATTTGTTCATGTTGTCATGACTCCATCCTATCAATAACAAAGAGAAAGACAGGCACACTTTACTGACTTGGACAGACATACAAATGCCTCATTAAATTATGGCCCAAACCTAAATCAAGAATAAATGCAACCTGAACAATGCTGGAATCATAAAGGCCCACCACACTTGGAGAGTGTGTGGAGATGTCTCAGATGATAAACAAGAAAAGGCTATGCTACTTTTGTTATGTCGTGCTACCTACTACGGCAAATGGCTTCAAAACCTTTGTGACATTTACAAATACACGAATGTGAGAAATATGTTGACAAAGACACGTATTTGATCAAAACCAGTCTCGACCGTGCGTAACGTTAACCTAATTAGCCGACATGAACTGGCAACCTCTGGCCAGGCCGTCAAGACAGTGTGGCAGACAGATTTACCTAAAAATACCGCCGGACAGCGATTCCATAAAACATAGACTAACCATCGCTTTGACGTGTAACTTATTTCCGTAACAATTGTTCACCTTTCGATGGTCCTTGAAATATGATTATTCTGTATGAACAGTATAAGCTTTCCTTCAAGCTATACCATGCCATCAACACTAATGCTGCTGCTAACGTTAGTTCCCATATGCAGGCAAACCGACAGCTCGCTAGTCACCCCTAGTTATATGAAAGGACGATAGGAAATACAGCTAATACCACTAGAATATAAAAAGATGCCAGAATCTTACCATTTAAGGGTCGGTCACAACAATACCACTTGAGAGCATTGTAAATTACGACATGTAGCGTTTGTTTTTTTCAATTTGTGAAAGCGGATCTGCAAAATCCCAGCACCAACTCTAGTAGGCCCAGACTCGGCACTCATTCTTTCCCCTCTATCGCGTCGGTGGCGGTCCCTTCAAAAATAAAAAAAATCATCCAGTGACAAAATTCTCGAGATGCCTTACATTTCAACGAAGTGTCTATATGTTGCAAAAGTAAATGTCCTTCACGCAAGCTTCAGTCAACCTCAGATTCATTTTGAATACATGATTGTTTGCTTGCTGCCGAATGCCCCTGGTAATGTTAAAACAAGCCCTGACTGACTGTGTGCTGGTGAGCGACCAATCGCCAGAGCCACCCAACCCCCAGTCTGTGTGCAGTGCACATTGGGGTACTTAGCAGCATAATGCCCCGGCTGAAACTCAGGTATAACGTAAATTATATGTGAAAGGAAAATACGATAGTGACTATTCTTGGCCCAAAAGAATATGTTGCCAAACCTAACAGAGCATATCTCAAATTTTATGTGCGGCATTACACTGCCCTACTGCAGTTAACCAAAACGCCATTTGTTTCCTTACCCTAACAAAGGCGTAACTTCCTCCATTTTAGGCGTCCGTGCACGCTATGACATAAAAAAAAGACTCAGGTTGGAACACTTTAGCCCAGTCTGACATTCTAGAGAGAATGAGACATGTTATGGTACATGGCCTAATGAATGTGCCACTTTGAGAGTATGTGCGTTTAAAATCGGACTGTAAATGGGATACAACCGGTCACCATATACAGGCCACGACATGCTCAAAACGTGTCAACTGCATGTCAATACTGACTAAATGTAAAAAATATATATAATGTATTTGACTGATTTAACCGAATAGATCATCTTGGTTGTGGTGCAGGTCGTTGGCTTGATCAAAAATAGCCAGACTGTAAATTAGACGCGATCCTTTGTTAGAGGGGTTTGAACGCATAAAAGACTTGGTTCACTAGGGGGAAGCGTACAGGAAATAGCATCAATCCCTAAAGCATAAAGAGACAGCTCATCCTCGAATATTAAAACATCGAAGTATCGAATAAGGTGAAATGTAAGAAAAATGGCTGCCTATAAACAAACACATGAAGTCATTTAACTTGTCATAATCAGTAAAGCATGCTTTTTTTTTCGTCTTCTCGATCGACCCAAACAGAAATATTTCCCATGATGAACTGGTCCAAACCTGCGGACATAGCAGGCCTTGTTTAGAACGCACATCGCGCGTTATATAGGTCGACGGCACACGAATATCATATCAGTTTTATCACAGGCCTTGTTTGTAAATGAGAGCCATTACGAAATTACCTCGGATTGGTCAGCTTTCGAGACAGAATTCTTGAGGTCGTTTGCTGTAATTTCCCTCTATCCTGACAGGCCGGCTCAGTATAAACAGGTATCATAGGCTGCCCTCAAGCAGCATTAAAAGGAGTCTAACCATGCACCTTCATTAGTATGGACATGTTCAGAATTCTACACCATTTCCATTGCACTGATTTAGGCATATTCCCTTTTATTATTACAGATTTTTTTAATGTTTTGTTATTTAAATGTCATTTCATTGCACATAAGAATTGCCATAACTGTGTGACACTACAATCCTTTTATATTCATTATTCATTTTAATACTAGGATTTAAAAAAAAAAAAAAAAACATACAATCTTTTCCACACAGGGTAGATTATTTGGGTGATATTTATTTATTATTGGCTATTCATATGTATCTGTGTCATGACACATCAGTTTGATCATCAGATTAAAAAAAGAGAATGAACCAACAGTGAAGTCACAAACTTGCCATACCAGGTTTGATCAACAGTAGATAGTGGAACACTGCAGAGACCAAATCACAAAGTATAACTTAGACAAAACATTCATATTTACATACTATTAGAAATACAACATCGTTCAACACCCATCTTTGCTTTCAAACCCAATATATGTTTAATATTTCAAAAAATCTTTTTTAAAAAAGAAATCCTCCTCAAATCCCCAACTAAGAACAACCACTGTTGTATACAAATCAATATAAAGCATATTGTAATTGTAAAGGACGTCACAAAACAACACTGTCACAAACACTTATGGAAAAAAAGAGATTAATATATCAATGTTTTTTTTTTGTTCCATTCAAATGCAGCTTGTGACTCGCAGAAGCTCAAGATGACAGGATCACATGTACCTCAGGGTGTGAATAAGTGTGTGTGTGTGTGAGTTTATGAAGGCTGGTCAGGGTTACACAGTGTATGGAGGCATACTGTGGATTGAGTGAGTTTGACGAAAGGATCAAGGCATGAATGCATCGTTACAGTCATCAAGTGGAATGACATCAAGTGAACTGAAATTACTTACCGTAATGTTAAAAAAAAAAGTGAATAATTCATTCGACAAGGCTACCATCATGCACATTTGTACAGCATCATAACATATGTTGAGATAATAGAGCATGGTTATGTTCTTTGGATAAGGATAGACAAAAGGATCGTAATGATATTACAATGAGGCATACATAGTGTTAGTGTGTAGGTATAAAAAACAAACAGTCCTCTCTCGTACTCCACGCGCTGTAAATTTTGGATGTACAAGCATCTCAAAGACACTCTCAGCACCAGCACTTTGGACATGCGCTTCCATGTCTCTTCTCCCTCCTCTCCTCCCTCCCTCCCTATCCTTTCCTCATTCAGAATAAATAGCAAAAACAACTTCAAGACTTGACTTGTTATCAAACACTTAAGACTCAACTCAGACTCATCTCTCAGAGGCTGGACACCTGGCTTGGACTCGAAGTCAGGGTCTTCAAACTCGACCCGGACTCAAGCTCAAAGACCTGTGAGCATCTCTGCTCGTTATTGTCTTTCTCTTTAACGGCAGCCTCGCTAAGTGCTCTCTTCTGCATCATGGCGTAGGGGAAAGGTGCACCGTTGTTCGTACCGTATTCTAGTTTATTGAGTCGGGCTAGAGTCTTAATACTCCCGGGAGGGCGTCCTGGGCTGACCTTGTAGCCCGCAGCTTTGGTGGTGCCGAGTGGCCTGCCTGGGCTGGTCTTGAAGCCAGCCGCCCTGGTTGTGCCTGGAGGTCTCCCCGTGCTTGTGCGGTAGCCTGCGGACTTGGTGGTGCCCGAGGGTCGTCCCCGGCGTCCAGACTTGCCCATGCCCTTCTTCTTCTTAGAGCTCTCGGGTGCCTCTGTGTTACTCCTCATCCTCACTGACTGCGGGTGGAAGTCGTTGGGGTTGTCTTGCATCTGGCAAGGCATGGGTTTGAGCATGCTCTGTGGCAGTGGTGGCAGGCTACTGAGGGGCAATTGCAGGGCAGCGGAAGGTGGAGGGACAGAAGGGTAGAACTGTTTGGTCTGTGAACTGCACAGTTCGAAATGGCTGGCAGAGTGCTGGCCCTCCTCAGACAAACCACCGAGACCATAGTCGTTGTTGTTGTTGGCAACTTGGTGCATCATTTTCTGTTGAGGTATGTGTCAAACAGAAATAGAGTAAGGATTAAGATGCAACGTTTACATTATTCACAACTGCTTTTGTTGGTGCACAAAAAGCCGTCCATGTCTTATGCCAGTGTAATGCATTAAAGGACTTTACTTTGGCATCCATGCATGCCACTATTCTGACATCACTTCCCCTTTCAGGACAGACACATTAAATTAACATAACAGTTCACTAAATTTAACAAAAGCACTCAAATGAATCGTTCTGCCTCCCTCATAACTATGCTGTTTTTAAGTCAAATGCTTTTGCCAAAAAGTGTTTTTAGAGGTTCGTGAAGTTAATAGCGGTACGATCAGACTTATGTTCGAACGGTAACATTGTAGCCTAACGTTAACGTTACAGTTGTTGACCGCTGCCATATCTGTCACTACTCCCAAATCTCCGGATTTGTGTTTTCACAAAAGCGCTACTTTCGGCCGAGCTAGAGACAGAGGCGTGTATCGCTTAATGCCAGTGCATTGTAACGTTAAGCTCATCTCGGTCTGTGGAAATGTTTTGTTTAACCATAACGTTAATGCACACGGCCAATTTCCACCCAACACACTTTGTCCGATCTAAAAATATATAGTTTTTAATATACACCACATGCTGAATTTAAGCACGCAATAGTGCCTTTCTTTAGATACAATTGCAAAAAGATATTAACATTACTTTACCTCAAAGGTACGCAGATAGGATCATGGAATGCAACGGGTTAAATATGAAACAGATATATCTTCCATCCTTGAAACCAAAGCATAGTCTTATTTATGCCGGCATTACGCCATCCTTAACCCTCCAAAATGCTTTTCGACAACCGATTGCTCTTCGTATGGTTTAAATCGTCTGTATTTTTGTTGCTAAAGCAGTGAGGTTTAAATCTGAGAGGCAGCCATTTTCGTAAAAAAAATGTGATATTGTACGATGGGTCGACGCGCATGCGCCAGCTTCTACAAGGAAATTCGTCTGTTCTTGATTAGGTGCCCAGCAAAAACGTAATACGCTTCTGTGGACAATAAAATGCAATATCGCCATTCAGACAAAGGCCCTTTAGATGTTTGATAGACTTGAAGCTACCAGGCTATACTGAAATAGCAAAATTTTAGCCTTGGCCTATTATGCGATGCACAAATTATCGGATGTTGTCCAACATTCAGTAGGAATTAATCGAGGGCATAGGCCTTCTTTAATGTGATATTTTTGGGATTGTATGCTCCATTCCTGAAAGCATGTGAGGTCGCATATTTCAGACCTTGTTCTGGGAACTGGAACGGTACTTGGTGGGAGCATCTAGTCGTAAGATGGCTAAAATGTAGGCTACCCCGATTTCACTGAGATGAACTCACACATCTGGTGATGCATTCACATAGGCCTATCCAAATAGCCTATTTGTTGAAATAAATATGTAGGCTATGAAATGTAGGCTACTTTTAAAAATTTTCATTAATGTTTCATGACTTGTGGACATCGGACTCTCTTTGTCCTAATCCTATGAAATTATGAATGTGTAAGGATTGCACTGAAGTCAGTGGGATTTTGGGGGTATTTGAGACTTTCCAGGCTATATATGAGGTGAGGTGGAATTAACATAGACTAGCTTGCAAGATGGCTTCTGTCATGCAGTGTTGTCTAATGGCTGAATAGCAATCAGGCAACCATAATAATGAGCTTGGGTCACTCGCGTTGAAGCAGCCAGATAGGAACACTGTAGATGTGGGTTTCAGGTCTGGAGGAGTGACAACACCCTGTAAACCATGTTAAGGGCACTCAAAATTTGACCTTTGGGTCATCCTGCTGAGAGAAACACTGGTGTGTAGGGCACTAGGATGAACGGAGTACATAAGAGGGATGCTTGATTGTGCATGTTTACACACTAACAGGAAGTGTACATTACGATTTATAGGCTAAAAGAGTAGGCCTAATTAGTCACCCAAATCATCAAGCTTTTTATAATTGGGTATAGAACATTAAGGTGAGAGTTAAATCATGTAAAGGGCACTTACTGTATTTCCCAATAACCCTAAGAGCCATCCTACTTCTGGGATTGACTATTGTGATATTGTACCTTCAAGGGTCCGTTATCTTCTATAATTAGTTAAATTTGGTTTAAATTGGTTAGAAATGGGTTCTCATAGTCAGTTTCGCAGCCCTTGATAGGCTGTGAGTATCTGTCAGTAATGGAACCTTTGTTTCTCTGTGCAGGAACCTAACACATGAACATAAAAAAAACATTGTTCATGAACACATGAACATAAAAAAAACAACAGTCCCAGATAGCCAGATGACATTGATACAATATATATGACAGTTCATTATCCCTGATAACAGCGACAATGGAGAAATATTAATTTGTGATCAATTTATTGATCATTAAATAACAGCAACTCACCGATAAGTCTTGGTCAACTGGGAACAGTTGAGTTGGATACTGAAAAGTCATTGATGAAGGCCTATGAAGAAATGTTGAGAAAAAAAGTCTATGCAATGTAAGGTGAGTCCTCCACCCCACAGAAGAGCTTAAGTAAAATCAATCATTCTGGACATTCATGACACAGAGGACATTTGTTATTGACTGTCTATTACAATTGATAAGGTTTTTGGTTGATATAGGTAGAAGCTACTGGCTCACTTATGTGGCAGAAAGTGATTAAGTTTGACCCTACATGTAACTTGTGGAACCATCATGATGCCGCCTGTCAACTTAGGGTCCTTGATCAGACCACAAGTGATGATGTGCGCAATAACTCCTTTAACTTTTCAGTTATTCAGAATTCTAACACAACAAATGAGAACTGAAAGTGGACTATTCCTATAAAGGTTTCTTCTGCAATGCAGTTTATACTCGTTTTTTTTTTTTAGTTGCTTAAAAGCGTTTGCTGAATGCATAGGCCACTGATCCCCAAATGGCGGCCCATGGGCCAGATCCGGCCCGCAAGAACCAAATGTGTGGCCCGCAGCACCATCTGACTCATCAGTTATTTTCCGTAAACGTGCTTACAGACCACACATTAGGCATACAGGCACTCATACTATGAAGTTTATTGAGATGCATTAAAGAAAGCTGAAGGCTAAAAGAAGACTGTTTTTTCTGATGTTCTAACTAAGCCCCCTTTCAACACATTTTTAATGTTTCCAGGGTTGGCCCTTGGCTTGGTATGCTTGACAAAATCCGGCCCTCGAGGAAAAATAGTTGGGGACCATTGGCATAGGCCTAAATATAAATGGAACTCAGCGGCATTTGTGCCAGCTCTTGTTCAACATCTGATTACTGGTAGAGAACAAGGTTGTAACATACTTTCCTTCCACTTCGTAGACTTTGAAGGGGGGTTGGGAGGCGACAGGGACAATGATGGGGATAAAGTCCCTTAAAATGTAAATTGGGTCTCTTAAAATGTAAATTAAGATCAATTATATTAACAACACTTAATTGGTATGACCAAACAGAGAGATTATGACAAGATTATCTCCCAGCCCTTCTCAAATTGCAGTAGATAATGACATTATATTACATTTATTGTAGATTTAGCAGACGCTTTTATCAAAAGTAACTTACAAAAGTCTTACGAAAGTCTTACAAAAGTCTGCTAAGTTTGAAAAGAGGAATAACATTCAAACTACAACACGAACTAAGATACTTTCATCAACCGTACAATAAACAAGAAAGTGACAGGAGTTGAAAGTGCAATGGATTTTTTAAGTAGGCTACATAGTCAGTGTATTCCAGGTGGTTCTGGGATAACAGGTATTGTTGGAATAACTAGTCTTCAAGGATTTCTTAAAGGTGTAGAGAGTGTCTGTTCTTAGTGGTAGATCGTTATTTGGGAGATCGTTCCACCAGTGTGGGACAATGGATGAGAATAGCCTGGTTTGTGATGAGAATAGCCTGGAGTGAAGTGTTGGGCATGCTAAACACAGTTCCTTGGAGGAACGGAGTGACTGAAGGTTAGCATATGCCTTTATGAGAACGTTCGCCAGGAGCAAAATTTTGGCACAGTCGTACAGGCCGGAGAAAACCTCTTGCTAGTTGTAGCTTCCGGGGGCACCCAGCTAGGGGGTAAGCACCTATCTGTACAGTTACAAAGTTTTCAATGCCTGGTTTTAAATGTTGGTACACTGCCAGTATACTATAAATAAAGTGTGGAGGTATTTTTGAGCCTTTGTTTAAAACAGCGATTTGTCCACTGGTTGCCCTTGGAAGCTACAACTAGCAAGTGGTATTCTCTGGCCTACACGAACGTATCGAAATTCTGCTTCCAGCAAACGTTCCAACTTTTTATGATGTTGTAATACACTGTGGGTCCTTATCACACAGGATTTCTCCTTTAAGGTAGATTGGAGCAGATCCATATACATAAATCACCCTCCAGGCCAACATCATCATAGTGAATTTAATTTGATGAGAGCAATGTGATTCATACAGGCTGGAAAAGTAGTTGGGAGAGCACTGCAATAGTCATGCATTACAATATGAACCAGGAGCTGCTAGCATGTTGAGTTAGGTACGGCCTGATTTTCATTATGTAATGGAGAAAAGCGGCACAACCTGGCACAACCTGGTGACAGCAGCAATGTGATCAGTGAAGGTCAGTTGACCATCAATCATTATGCCCAGGTCTCTTGTTGGGAGCAACAGATAAGGAGTCTAGCATTTTATTAATGTTTATGTTGTGATAGTTTGTTTGGCCGGGAGGACCAGCAGTTTTGAAGGAGCTCAATAGGAGGTGGTGTTCTTTCATCCATGCGTGTAGATATCAGTATGTCAGACAGACAGTTAGAGATCTGTGTTGACACAGATGAACTCACCAGGAGAAAAGGACAGATATAACATCGCATAGCAGTGGTAGAAACCATGCGAGTGAATGATTGGACCCAACAATGTTGCCTTGGGGCACTCCTTTGGTAGCCTGGGCGAAAGCGACTGTTGACTATGTCATACAGTCTGGCCCAACGCAATTGAAATAGGTTTCCGTTTGGATATGACGTATTCTCTCGCCTGGCTCTCACGCCTACAACTTTCGCTTTCAGTATTAACAGATCTCTGGCAAGTTCTGATCTATTTTGACATCGTAGTGGCAATAAATCCTCAAGATCATGGATGCTAATGTCATGTACCAATTTTGTGAATGTCATTTCGAAAGTGGGGAGAGAGGGGAGGGGGATAACAAACGCGTTCCTATCCTGTAGGACTACAAAAATTTGAGACATCGCTCTAAACTGTGTGCTGATTGGCTAAACCGTAGAGTAACCGAGGGAAAGGCAGCTAGGGGGGCTTGGACCAGACTACGTACTGAGATAAAATGTTTAGCGGAGGTATGTAAGATGGCATCGCCAGGCTACTTCTTTGGAGAGGTGGTGTTGCACTGATGTTTGCCCTCGCTATGACACACAAAATAATCGTCCAGTGAGATAGGATTCAATCCATGAATGCAATTTGCCATCGATCCCCATACTTCTGAAGTGAATTAGGAAAAGGTTGCTTGAGTTCCCTTTCGAGGGACCTTTCAACTGTGAATATTTGTGAACTGTATGTATGTATGTATGTATGTATGTGTGTGTTGCATGTACAGACAACACAAACAAAAATTTGTAAGACCTGCAGTTCAAAAGATGTGTCAAAATTGACATTCATTTTCTTTGCATTGAACAGAAGTGGTCATGTAGTCTTAATTTGTTTTATTTGCATTTGATGGGAAATAATGTCATAGTAATATACAGTACAAATACATTTTATAGAATAAAAACTATGGGCTAACCATACATTATTCAAAAACATTATTATTATTAGGCCTAAAAAAGTTGATCAAACATCACATAACAGGCTTCTGACTGAAAGGTTAATGGCTGTCTGTGATACAGAATTGTGTACATATTTGAGGTAGCCTATATTTTGCACACTCCAAAGAAAAGAGGAAAATCAATGTTGTTTCTCTGTAAAACAATTCAATTTCATTGGTTGATAAAGCCTATTCAGGATAATTTATCCAATGATTACTGTATGTAGGCCTATCCAATAGCAGAAATAAATTTGTAAAATTATTTTAAGAGGACAAATTACTGACAAACTAATTTGATGGAAAGTAATTAATGTGTTATAATGTGTTGTCATTAAACATGTTTTGCTGATACATGTAACATTATTTATTTTGAAGATATTGATAGAACAAAATGTTACTAACATCAACTGACATGGAATGTAGCCTACCTCAAATTACCACTCATTCATCCCTCAACCAGCAATTTAAGAATAAAAACGAGCAAGACTGTGTTCGTCTTACCTGCACTGCCATGTAAAGAAATGATCAAAGGCTTTAAAAAACACATGAGCTCTATGAGTCAGCTATGCTGCCCTCAGTTTATTTCACAGGACTCTGCTCTAGAGAAAGCTACAAGGGTAGCTTGCCAGGCTAGAGAGCTACCACTTTATGCATCTCAATGTATTTAATGTACTGTATACTGCCACCTGCTGTAGACCTGTAAAAGTTCATCAGACATCCAGAGCGTGTGTCATGCAAATTAGCAACAAATCTGTTAGAGGAATCCTTTAGATCAGTGATTCTATGTAAATAAATCTATCCTGTTTGGGGACAGAGACGTTTTTCTATTTTTTCAGACATTTTATTAAGAGGAACATTGATAACAAAAAACAGCTGGCTATTGGCCTAATTTTTGCTTGAGAAGGGAACTTATTACTGTAACCATTGCAATGGGAGAATTGATGTTGTTTCAATAAAGAATGTCAAAGAAACAGCACTCAGTGGACAAGCATTTGCTCGATTTTGTTTTATTTTTTAAAGTTTTTTTATGGTTTCTTTTATCCTATGCTATTATGACTATCAGGAGTTGGGCCAACACATTTTAAAAGTTTCAAGATTTTAAACCAAAATAGATCAGTAGGACAACTTGGGCTATTAAACAAAATCTGATAGGGAGTATCAAGAACAACCCAAACACAATGTAATGTAATGAGCCTCCCAGCCAGGCCCAGGCAGCCATCTGCTCAACCCCACTAAGCTGCTCAGAGGAACCTTCTTAGCCCTTTTCCAGGAACCAGGAACCAACATCTTGCAGAAGGCCTCAGTAAATTGAAAAAAGAGATGTAGGCCTAACAATATCTTCACATAAACACACACACACACACATGCATTTTGTTACTGTAGGCCTATATTACATTTATCATATATTAAGTACATTATTAATAATAGCCTACTCATACATTTTTAAGTAATTAATTAATTCATAATCATAAGAAAATAATCACACTCAAATCATCTTATATTTGTGAACACGCGAGGACAACCTATCAACAGTTTAATTTCTCAAAATACAACTTACACTGGTGTAATGTTGGAGTACAAATGTGAAAATATTTCAAAATATTGGAGGCTGTCATGGCCAAGACAATCCTACAATCAAAATTATGAAATATGTGGCCACACTTAAGACATCTTTTGATTATCAGGCCTATCTTCAGATAGCAGTGATAGTTGTCGTGTGTTAGACCTACCAATAGGCTAGGCCTATGTCTTCCCCACAAGCTACAGTTTATAATGCTCTGAAGCAAAAAGTCAGAATGATGGAGGCTATAGTATCTATCCTCTTTGATACAAAGCAGCACCAGTTATCCATCGAAAAGGTAATACCTATGATAGTGACTAATTTTGTGCGCTAGGTGGCACCAAAGCAGAGTATCTGGACAGTGATGCGGAGTACATGACGTCAACCTCCCTGATCACACATTCCACACCGTTAGCTACTGTACATAACCGGGTCGGGTTCTGGCGTGCAAGGAATCGAGACTGAGTTGAGGGCTCAGTACATTTGAGGACTTTCAAAATCAGTGTCGTTGTTCCTCTTCTCGGATATTTGAGTTTACACTTTGTTTGTGGATGATAAAAACAGACGATGCTTCATTTGACAACTGTAAGGTAAACCTGTGGGACGATTTTGGAGGGATCCATTCTCACGTTATGATTACCAGCAAACGCATGACGTGGGGTAATTTAGATTAACCTACTAGTCATTTCAGTAATTTTCATAGCGCGTGGTCGTTCGTGTTAACTGCAACCTACACTTCTACGTCTCATCATGGACGAGAAGACGTTCACGAAAGAAATAGATCAATGGATTGAGCAACTGAATGAGTGCAAACAGCTGTCAGAAAACCAGGTCAAAATATTGTGTGAAAAGGTAAGGATTTTGGCATATTTTTTTCTGACCGTGACATATAAAAAAATTGTTGATCACAATACTAGTTTATCCCGTTCCTCTTTTCGCCTGCAAGCTCCTGTCGTCAACCTTATTTCCAGGGGCTTGTAGGCTATCCGAAGATGGCGGTGACCGACTGCTGTTATTATTGGCTGTCCGCTCCGCCATGAATGTAGCCATTGGTTGTTGACTGGGAAGTTCAGCCAGCAACTGCTTTTTTGGAGACCAGCATAAAATGTTACACATTGTTTCAAAACCAGAGTAATTAGTTACATTGTTGATAAGTGTTTCATCCTTGGAAAACAATGTAACATTGCTTGTTAGTTACAGTCAATTCTGCAGCTTGTCCGATGACTGGTAGCCTACGAGGGCCGCATATTAAATCAATTGTCTAGACTATTTTGGTGTCGCGACAGTCAGAAAGAGGTCACATATCTCTCTGCTCTACATATAAGATTAGGTTGGACTATTGTAGAGTGGGGAAAAAACATGGCAACGCGGCAACTAAAAATTTCATGTGCGCAGTCGGTGCGACCCTACTGGACTGCCGCAGAATAGCATTATTTTGCATCATATAATCTACTGTTGGCCTCACTAAGCCTGGGATCCACATAACTGTTTTGTTTATCATTTTGATTATATTGAAAACCTTCAACAAATAATATTTGCCACTTGACATTGGGCAGTTTTCCATTAGACATCAACTTGAGCAATGTCTCAAATGTTTTAAGATTCATTCACAGTAGGCCTATGTTATGTGAAATGCATCATAAGGGTGAGGTGTCCTACAGCATTTTCCTGTGCATCAGCAAGTATGCCAGAGTGTGGTTTGTAACATCAGTGTACATTAATGAGCTGACCCCATAACCCACTTATGACCTACTGCCAAATTCCTCCTCCCTATGTTGTACAGGCTAAGGAGATTTTAACAAAGGAGTCAAATGTACAGGAGGTGCGATGCCCTGTCACCGTATGTGGCGATGTCCACGGCCAGTTCCACGACCTCATGGAGCTTTTCAAGATCGGGGGGAAGTCTCCCGACACAAACTACCTGTTCATGGGAGACTATGTGGACAGAGGCTACTACTCGGTGGAGACAGTTACACTCCTCGTGTCTCTTAAGGTAAGACATTTGGTGGCTCACAGGAGATGTGCTTTTGTTCCCCATGTAATCCTTTGTCTGTCTCACAGGGCTCACATGTGTGTTGTTATGCACTCTGTAGCTCTCTGACCTGAAGGCTATTTTACAGTAAAGGTCTTCACCTAAATTAGGGTCAACTTGAAGCTGGTATTATTGCATTCCAGGATATGTAGAGGCTAAGTTTTTGAAGTTCCGGAAAAGATTTTTTATTTATTTTTTTAAAGAAGAAGAAAAAAGACTGTCAGTGTTTTAGTGGTGACATTAGATATGAATCAGTCTCTTCTTGCTCTTTACCTTCAAGGGAAGATATGCGTGTAGTGGAATTTGAATAATCCCAGATTAACATTCTCCAGAGTTCACAAACAGCCTGTTTATAATTACTGTTGCTCGGTATGCAATGCATCCTAACCTTTGGAGACCCCATTGCCTGCTATGGAATGGATGACAAGAATTCTCTTTTGATTGTACCTCGGTTCTTCTGGGTTGAATATTTTTGTCAAAAGCGCGGTTCCAGATGTTTTCAGTGTAGGCTTGGAAATGTGTCCCAGTCTATTTTTAGGGCTCAGGCTGAGGAACACATAACCAAAACTAACACTGAGACATCAGGGCAGACCAGAGCTCCAGAGCGTGAAAAGAGAGAAAGATTCTTTCCACAGAAGATTTTTTTTTTTAACCTGTCTGATTCAGTCTTTGATCAGTTGGGCTGTTTTAGTGGTTCTAAACCTGTTTCCATAGTGATGAAAAGGTCTTACAGGATTCATTTGTTGAACACAGTTCCAAATCTCAAATTCCACTTGAGCATTAACTTGAGCCAAAAAATATGGAGTGGTCACTCTTCAGTATTTTAAAGTTTCACTTTAATAAAGCATTGTTTATTTATTTATTTATTTATTTATTTAGTTATTTATTTGTTTGTTTGTATGTTTGTTCTTTCCCAGGTTCGGTACCCTGAGAGAATTACCATTCTTCGGGGGAACCACGAGAGCAGACAGATCACACAGGTGTATGGCTTCTACGACGAGTGCTTGAGAAAGTACGGAAACGCAAATGTTTGGAAATACTTCACAGACTTGTTCGATTATCTGCCTCTAACCGCGTTGGTTGACACACAGGTAAGCCTTATGACGTTTAAACAAATGCAATGCATGTGATGTAGACATGCAGACAGGCATGTACATGTACCTGTATAATGATAGTTATGAATAGTTTGATGATAATTTTGACGGTTGATAGGTTGATGAACGTTGATGACGTTTCTTTACCTTCTTTTAATGCTTTTCACTAAACTATGCCCTGTATTTATATTCAACTATATGACTGTTCTCATGTTGTACGTGCATACATTTTTTTTTTACAAACGTGGAAAAACTATCTGGGACTGGCATCTCAGATAGTTAAATATAAATCAAGGAGTGAATCCAACCTCAGAGTTAAATCTCTCTCTCTCTCTCTCTCTCTCTCTCTCTCTCTCTCTCTCTCTCTCTCTCTCCCCCGCCCCTCTCTCCCCACGTTATTTCTCCCTCTTTGTTGGTGATGTAGATATTTTGCCTCCATGGAGGACTGTCTCCTTCCATCGACACACTGGACCATATCAGAGCTCTTGACCGCATCCAGGAGGTGCCTCATGAGGTAATCTATAGCTTTACACTAGGGGAAAAAACACTGTGTGGGTTTTACAGATGCATCGATTGCATGTCCTCTAACTAGAAAGTGAAGGTTTGGCTCAATGTACTATGTACTATGAAAGGAATATTTAGTGGACTGAATGCTAATGATGAGATTGGCTGCCACATTGCATATTAAATCAATCTGAAAAATGTTTACAAATCTGCAGTCTTTTAATGTTGTCTTATTTGTGCACATGATTTGTAGATTATAGATTTGTTATATTTTTGTCCATGTCATTGTAACCAATTGGAGAATGATAAGCAAACCTTCATGCAGATGTGAAGTATGATTTCATATCAAATGGAACATGTGAATTTTTCCCTTTTCTGGGCCTAGCTAGTTGCTCTTGTGACATGCACGCACGCACGCACACACACCAATTTTGACGTCACTGTTCATTTCTCCAGGGTCCCATGTGTGATTTGCTGTGGTCGGACCCTGACGACCGTGGAGGCTGGGGTATTTCACCTCGTGGTGCCGGCTACACATTCGGGCAGGACATCTCGGAGACCTTTAACCATGCCAACTGCCTAACTCTGGTCTCAAGGGCTCACCAGCTGGTGATGGAGGTGAGCAGTGGGCTTGAACCGGTGGCAGGGAGCTAAACCAAAAATAAATAATTACTCATATGCTCTCGTCACAGGCTATTGTTCTAATAATCTCTCTCTGTCTCCCTCTCTCTTTCCACCCACCCCTAACAGGGCTATAACTGGTGCCATGAACGAAACGTGGTGACGATTTTCAGTGCACCAAATTATTGTTACCGCTGTGGCAATCAGGCAGCTATAATGGAACTGGACGATACACTGAAGTATTCCTTGTAAGTGCACTCAGTCGTCCTCCAACCAGCATGTTCCATCAGACAAGTTTGAGCAAAACTCATAAATGTAATAAAAAAAAAACATGTATGTTCTAGTGAGATGGTGTGAATTGTTGCTACATTCAGGTACAATTTAATGTATAACAATCGAGCTGTTTTATGTCTGTTTAACCAAGGATTAAATTTGTCCGGTTCTGTGCCTGAACTTTGTAATGTCCTTGGGTCTGAAAACGGACGCCTGATTCCTGTTTTAACTGTCATTGTTTTTGTTTTCTTTCTCAGCTTGCAGTTTGATCCTGCTCCTCGGAGAGGGGAGCCCCACGTGACTCGACGCACCCCTGACTATTTTCTGTAAAGACCCTGAGCGCCGGAACAAAGTATTTGCCATCAGTGCAGTTCACCCTAAAGTTACATTAGGACAAGGCCAACGACGTTTAATATTGAATAAATATATCCATGGACCAAAGTGTGTGCCATGTTCATTAACAACAACAACAACAACAACACCAACAATAACGATTAAAAAAAAACATCTGCAAATCAACCCGCCACGCAAGTTGAACACAAGAGTGAAAAAAAGAGAAAATTTGCCCTCCTGCATGGTCGGATCATTGTATTTTATTCCAAAACCGCTTTTGTTCCGTCAAGATAATAAAACATGGTGATCCCTGCTGGATAGGAAGATGTTTTTATTTTGTGATTTTTACTGTGGGGTGTAAAGGGTTGGGGTGGGCTCTATGAACTTATATTCACATGCACTTAGACAAATAAATGCTTCAGTCCACTGAGTACCGCTGGGATGTTGTGCTGAATAGAAACTTTGCCATGTAAGTAGTGGCAGCTCTTCTGCATGGCTTTCTGAGTTTTTTTTGTTTTTGTTTTTGTTTTTTGGTTGTTGTTGTATCTTTTTTTTTTTAAACAATAACAGGGGTTTGTTTGAAGGAAGGGACACTAAGTCCTTGGTACATGTTTCTTTTTTTTTTCTTTTCCTGCACATGTCAGTTTTATTTTGATTACTGTAAGATGTTTTGTAGAGCAGGATTATCATAAATAAATATTATTTTATATTTAACACCAGCTCACAGTTGCTGCTGCTTTCTCTCTTTTCTCTGTCTGTCTCTTTCTCTCTATCATGGCTTTTATTCCAGTCATCTGTATAGATATTCCAAGACAAGTTCTAAATTATTTGTTTATTTCTTTGTTAAAGCCTGTTTGGGAGACTTCAGCACTTCAATAAAACTGGGGTTACTCCACATGAAGGTCCATGTGTTCGTGTGTCTGTGTCTTAATATTCTACTGCAGTAACGTCTGTTCTTGATGCAGATTCAGCAGTAGTGTATACTATATCACTGCAACAAAAATGCCCTTTATTTAAATTATAGGTCCTTTTACAGTATGAAAAAATCATTTTAGTCACAGAAGTCATACGATACATACAATACAATGTGAAAAGTTGTCATTAGAATCATTCAAATATAGAAACTACAAAGAATCAGCAATTTGATACCAATCCGATAGCAATTTTCATCATCTAAATTTTTTGTGAGCAAAGGATATTTGTGTGTTAAGGCAGATTAATTTAGAAGTTTGCCACTGTGATTTTAACAGTATGCAGACAGAGATTTCTCACTGAAAGAGAGAAAGAAATATGTACCAGTCTTTTATGGGAACAGATTATTTTGACATAAAGAAATATAGCCTATGTGCCTGTGAATCACAATCACATCCTGTCACTTAAGTACTAACTACAACCACTAGATGGAGCTCATTGATAACATCATTCAGAGCTACTGACATCATCACCAATGACAACTGCAGTAATAGCTTGTTGGTGTTAAAAGATTTTTTATGACACTTGGTTGCACCTATCAAGACAGTCATGCGGACCTTGTCATTAGCTGTATCAGACCTCTTTTGTTCCAGACAGGAGATACGGGGATCAGCAACTTGCCCTTGGACATTGCCCCATTGCACCTCGTTTCACAGTAAGAATGAAGGTGAAGGTGAGTTTGTCACCACCACCCAGATGAACATAATAATTATGGACACTCAACACTAGGGTGGGCTTGTATGGGCTATGTCTTTTTGGACAACAGTAACAGTATTTTTGTAACTGCGTGGTAAGTTTGTGTGTGTGTGTGTGTGTGTGTGTGTGTGTGTGTGTGTGTGTGTGTGTGTGTGTGTGTGAGGGAGAGAGAGAGAGAGAGAGAGAGAGAGAGAGAGAGATTTAAAGAAAAGCCATATTCATCTCTTGAAAATCCACATTCATCTCTCTCATCTCTTGATCACAATGTGCAAGTTCACATCATCATCCATTGTTTATTCAGGGAAAAATGACTGAGCATCAAGCTCTTACAGCATTGCCCTGATATTACAATAAAAAAAGATGCAAGCAAACAAAAGTAGCCTACACAAAAGGGAAAACAAAATGTAGACTGAGGAGAGAAAAAAAAATGGATTCATTAAGCTTAGAATGTGGGATGTGGGTGTCCTGGAACTGAATTACATAAACCAAAGGTACCTCACACATAAAGCAAAACACACACAGCTCATCCTTCTTTACTGCCATTTTCTACTCCATCAACACCAAATGCAAGAAAACATCAGGGATGACAGGAAGCATTGCTCTGTCCTGCTGTAATTCTACAGCTGATATAAGTCTACTTCACCTAAATTAACCCCACAAATAGTGTCACTAAAGTTTATAACACTAATGTCATAAAAGACTTCAAAGAAATTCAGTCATCCAGTGAAATTAATTAACTAAGGGTTAAGCAGGTCTGAGAACTAATCAAGTAATTTTCCAATTTTTTATTTATTGCAGTGGTCATCACCTCTAAGGTGATGTGAAATGCAACAACAGGGGAGTCCTTTGTACGTAGTGTAGTAACAAAATAAAAGTCCCCCATTGTGGAAACCAGTTATCTCTAGTTCTTCGAGTCCATGGAATAAACAACTCCTCCTAGCGTCAATTTACAGTTATTAGCTGTTAGACTGACTCACCAACTGTGCAGATTTCATTGTGTAAATAATTTCTTTTGATAACCGTATAGTAACACAGGACTTCTATTTCCTAGGCTTAGAGGAAGTTGCCATATTGAACCTATTAACGCTCGCTTCACCTATCACTCACAAGTACCAATAAGCTCCCTCAAGCGATAGGGGATCAGGGATCACTTGTGGGCTGCCGTGATTGTGGTAGACAAGGATTTTTAGCAATGTAAGTAACTGGATATTTCCATATATTTTTCTTCATGTACATGAATGCATTTTTTTCTCTCGTCAATTTTAATTAGCATACTCAAAAAGCAGGGGTCAGACTGTTGGCTGTCATCAAGTGGATTGAGGATGTGGCAAGCAGCGGTTGAAACAGAATATGCACAGCTGGAGTTTGTCAGATGGTTGTGCAGACAGATTATTAGCAGTGTGTGTGTGTTTGTCATTTGTAACATCTGGCTGAGGCACCATGACATGGTGAAATCCCATTGATGCTTTTTTTCGTAACAGCGCTGAACATATTAAACGGACTTGAGGCAAATGGAGGGACCCTCCATTTGCTCCGTTGATATGACGAAACGTTCAGAAATTTTATTTGAACGAAAAGAAATATCTCAGTATAGGGTATGGTGCGGATGTTGTTGCATCATTCGCTTCATTGTGCTGTCAGTTCGAAATGTCGTGAGGTTTCGTTTGATCTTGATCTCTCTGTCAAGAAACGCGAGTAACTCTAACCCCAATGGTTGGATTTACCGTTGGGCTACAATTGAACTCACCTCTGGGTTAATATGTAGCTATAACTCACACGATTGGTCAAGAAAGGGGCTGGGGATGGGGTAAACGTTATCAGAGGCCAACTCCGTCTAAAGTTCATTCTAAAGACGGGAGGCTGTGTCAATGCGTAATAGTAAAATGCGTTGATTCCCCTCACATTGCATGACAATGAACGCATAGGATGACATATCCTACTGTGAAAATCGTTTGGGATCAGTGCGTTTTATTTCCTACTACGCAAAAGAATTTCCTCTTGTGAGACGCGCAAAGACACCATACGCGTTAACGAAAGTTGTCTCGTGAGAAACCCATGGTCATTAATTCAATTTAAAGAGACAGCAGCTCCCCCCCTCCACTCTGAGATGTCTGGCCTGGAATGCTCGTTTTGTTGTCGCTTGTGCAGCCATGTTTGGTGCCATTTCAGGCGAAATTTCATCATGCTGCAGACTCTTAAAGCCACATTTGCGGTTTACCTATAGAACAGAGCGCGCGCTCATGGCACCACTTGCACGACAGGCAAATAAATGGTTAAGCGCATTGCTGAAATCTTTTTTTTGGCCCCGTGCTTTAAGCAGTCATCTTGACATAACGGTCTTGATAAATATGGATGTGTAGCCAATTATGGAGGTTTGGAACCGACCGGTCATTCTTTCGACGCACGGGTTGTTTGGTCTCACAACACAGAATGAAACAATGTCGAATAAGACAATGGCAATAGCCGTGCTTTGGTTGTGCAAGCTAACGTTAGTAGTTGAAATGGACTCTCAACACAAAATTGCAAGTAGCCTATTCTCTCAGGGACTATCCAAATGCCTTGTTGCGTCCTATTGTTGCAGAGATTTTTCTCAGTGTGGCTATGGCAGTGTTGTGACATATGAGCCTATTGAAGGTTCAGACTATTCATTCAATTAAATCAAACGTCTAAACGATTTATTTCATGACAGTGTCTGATTTCTTCGTGAAGGGGTGATCTGACAAGCCCCGCGGCTACGTGCGCTCCAAAACCCGGGTCAGCGGTTTCCATAGCAACTTTATGCTGAATCAGCAGAAGTCTGTGTTAATCTTTGGTTGAATCCAACCATGTGAATTGTGCACAGGTCATCCGAGAGATTTGTTAAAGGGGTCCCCTTTGTCACAGACAGGGGATGGAGAAATTCTAGTTTCAAAGCTGGCAAAACCAGAACGAAATGTCATCTGAGCTTAGCTCAGGAGAAATATTCGAATCTGCTGTTTTACCCTGAGGAGTCAGAGAGTGGAGGTAATAATACATTTTGTGGGATGCAGACAATGACCTATGTTGCCCTTGATTACGTGCTGCATTCCACAAATAACATAGCAGGCCATGTCCTTTCCGAAGTAGCAGCCAACAAAATTACACAAGAGTTTATAATATAAGGCAATTATTGGTCTTTGAGTAGTTTCAGACACTGACTTGTTCTGGGCACATCCGTGATGAACTTGTCCTCTCTGAACCCTAATGTCAGCCCTAACCTCTGAACCTTTAAAGAGGTAACTGGTTTGATTAAATATCATAATTGGCTGTTAAGTCTGTGAGGGTTCAGGGTATATACTGTATAGTGTAGTGCAGGCATTGGGATCTTTTCTATGAACTGCATGCTTTATTTCCAGAATAAATATTTGACATGCCTAATCTGCCTTTCAGTTTTCTTTTTAGCTTGTGGGTGGATTTATGTGCCAGGGGTTTATTGGCTAATGGCAATGTCTAGCATACAGAGTCAGAGTCAGCAGTCTGGCACTTGTCCGCTGTACACTTTAGACTGAAGTTTGTTTAAGTGATATGACCAGAGTGAATCCTGAAGATTTAGCTGGTGTTCAAACTGCGGGAAAGGACTGTCATCTTACCTCTTGTACTGGTTGTGCTCTTTATTTGTGCTGTGTGTCTTGTTCTCCATAGAGAGCCATGGCAGCAGAACTCTCCACATCCATAAACATCAAGGAGCCTCGATGGGACCAGAGCACTTTTGTTGGCAGGGCTAAACATTTTTTTACCGTCACAGACCCCCGGAACATTCTTTTGTCCAATGATCAACTGGAAAAAGCACGACAGATTATCCATAACTATAAGTAAATATTGACTACATTCTGTACTGGTTTTTTATATATATCATTCATAGTGGAGTTGTCTGGAAACAGGAACTGGAAAGTTGTTTTTGTTTATCATGCAATTGTTTTGTTTGTTTGTTTGTTTGTTTGTTTGTGCACTCCAGACAGGGGATTGTCACTCCAGGCCTCACAGAGGATGAACTATGGAAGGCCAAGTACATTTTTGACTCTGCGTTTCATCCGGACACAGGAGAGAAGATGATTCTCATTGGCCGAATGTCCGCTCAGGTCCCAATGAACATGACCATCACAGGGTGCATGATGACGTTCTACAAGTGAGCAAAATATGCATTTTCAACTAGATATTCAGTGTCATTATTCAACTAGATATTCAGTGTCTGTCATTGTGCTCAACACAGCTGTCTGAATATTCATTGTTAGGCACTTCTATTGCTATTGTGTTTTTCAAGTACATTTATTACTGTCACATTTTATATTAGTTTCACTCCATTATGATTAAGATTCATTTAATCTTGGTTTCCTTTTAGAACAACTCCAGCTGTGGTATTTTGGCAGTGGATCAATCAGTCGTTCAACGCTATTGTAAACTATACCAACAGAAGTGGGGATGCCCCCATTACGGTTAAGTATGTGAACTTTGAATCTTGTTCTTATACAGGTGTACTGTACCACAGTAATGTTTGGTGGTAAGACTGAGTGATCTAATATTAAGCTTTTCATTCATAGTCAACTTGGAACAGCTTATGTGTCGGCAACTACTGGGGCTGTCGTTACTGCTTTAGGACTAAATGCTCTATCAAAGGTATCAGTGTCATTTCATTTGATTTGTTGTTGATTTCTTTATTTATTCAATTATGTCTATTTATTTGTCAGATTCAAAATAATGTGGACCCTGCAAAGTCTGATACGCTATAACCAGTAGGAGTGAGAGTTCAGTCCAAAAGCATATCATGTTCTTCCTAGACTCAGATTGGCTGTTATGGGAAGAAGTTTATCTTAATTTGATAAGGTTACCTCCAAGTCGTACCAGTCACACATTTCTCACTTTCTCTCCGGCAGCATTCATGCCCTAATTCTAAGAACGATACCAGAACAAAATTATTTTCTTTTTACAGGAACTCTTAAGTTGATTTATTTTGCAAAGTAGTGTTTCTAGTAATTCGTAGGGAATGACCAGAGGATAAATTGGCTGTTGCTACTTATAGAAAGGCTGATGCATCATTTCAGAGAGAACTGAAAGACTGACTAAAAATGTGTTTTTTAGGAATTTAAAGAGGAAGGTTCACACCAATGATTCACCACTTCTCTTTCTGTCTCTCTGACTCAGCACGTCTCCCCGTTGCTGGGGCGATTTGTGCCCTTTGCTGCTGTGGCTGCTGCTAACTGTATCAATATTCCTCTTATGAGGCAAAGGTGAGCACATGCATCACGACCTAATCACCCCCTTTTACCCAAATATACCCTTTAAAGTAATAGTTCACCTTTTTATGAAATTGGGTTATTCACCGTCTTACCTGGAGTTACATATGTGGGTAAAAGCATTTTGGCCTCAGTGCACGAGTTTTACCAGTCCAGAAACCCCTAGATTAGCTTTAGCTTAGCATAGGCGCTGGAATGTAATGTTGCCAAAGAGTTGCTATCTGGCTACTTTACATTCCAGCGCCTATGCTAAGCTAAAGCTAAAAAAGAGCTAAAATTGAGGTTGCCAGGCTAGGAAAATGCATGCACCAAAATGCTTTTGAAGACATATGTAAAACCAGTTGAGGGGGTGAATAGCCCAGTTTCATAAAAGGGAGGAGTATTCCTTTAAAGATGTGTTAAGCAATGTGAAGTCATGTGGTGTTGCGGTCATAGTACATGAACAATACACTATGAAAAATGCATTTCCATGTTCTACAAATATGTTAGGGTTATTTAATAAGACCAAGAATTTTACATACAAGTCTATGAGTAACGTTTTGTGCGGCAAACAGAAGTTAGAATTCAAGCTAATATGACATCGTCACCAAATTTGTGGCATGTGTTTGGTAGATGTGTCACACTTTTTGTAATTGTCAGTGAATTTCACAATGAATTTCAACTTCAGTGAATTTTCCAATTTCACAAACAAAAACAGTCAGCAGATTGCCCCTCAAACTATAACAAATCACAGTGAATTATTTCTCGGTCAGCAGTGAAGGGAGGTGTGATAACCTCTATAATGTGTTTAGTTTGGTACTTGGTTCTAATATAATTAATCTTCCATTGGGCAATAATATCTGCAAAAAATATGTACAGTAGGCTATGTAAACAAAAAAAAAACAATAACAACTGCAACATTGTTTAGCACAACTTTCTCCACCATACTGTTTAGCCTACACCATTTTAAGTTTTACTGAGATGTAATCAGTGAATTGTGATTGTGACTATCTTTTTCTTTTCTTTTTTTCTTTTTTTTCCAAGGGAGCTGAAACATGGCATTCCAATTACAGATGAGAACGACAACCGACTAGGAGAGTCCTCTAAAGCTGCCCAGCAGGCAATCACACAAGTTGTGGTTTCTAGAATTCTCATGGCATCTCCTGGAATGGGTGTGTCTTTTTTTGAGGTTGTTGTTGTTGTTGTTGCTGCTAGTTATAAAATGCAAATGTGGCAAATCAGCAGAAGTTTGACGTCTTCCTGATGATATGAGCAATCTGTGTCTTTCTGTGTCATCTGTGCTTTTCTTTGCAATGGATTTGTTTGGGCTTCTTGACGCCATCTGAGCTTCCATGAAGTTGCATGTGGTTTTACAAATCTATTTAGTAACATTTGATAATAATGACTTGTTTTTCCTCCAGCCATCCCCCCATTCCTAATGAACACATTGGAAAAGAAGGCTTTCCTTAAGGTGTGTACAATCAAATACTGTATTTATCCCCCTTATAGTATTACAGCAGAGCGGGTTGAAGCACTCAGTAATGGTCTTTGGTAGTTTTTGCTCTCAACATTGCCTTCCAGGCAGTGCTGCCCCCAAGGTACTGCTCCCCCCAATTTAGAGTTTGGACGAGGATTGAGGGGGTTAGGTTTAGGGTAAGGGTTAAGGTAGTGCCTTTTAGGCTGTCCTGCCTGGAAGGTGCCGTTGTGGGCAAAAAAACACCATTGAGCGGTCAGTATTCCATGATCTTTGACTACAGTGATGGCCATCCGCCTGCCTCATGTGTGCCACCCTTGTGCACAGTTGTAATGAACTGTACTGCACATGCTCAGAAATGAAAAAAATGTGCCTTGGCCTCACGCTAGTGAGTGCTTTATGGTCTATACAATGGCCCCCATGGACACACAGCCCTCCCTTGCAGACCCTGCTGATTTTCCCCTTTCTTTCTCTCATCTTTTCAGAGGTTCCCATGGATGAGCGCTCCTATTCAAGTGGGCCTGGTAGGATTTTGGTGAGTAGCCGGGGGAACCGAATTGTGGACACGCCATTGGTTAAAGGCACATGTATTCATGGCTTGGATTCAGTGACTGCATGGCTGGATCCGGTGGGCAGATCCAGGGGAAACTGACTGCAATGTGTGTGATCCTAAGACTTTACCCCTCCTTTTTTTCCTCTCTCTCTCTCTCTCTCTCTCCACAGCCTGGTCTTTGCAACCCCATTGTGCTGTGCGCTGTTTCCTCAAAAGAGGTTGGTGACATCTTACTGCATGGCTAACTGTAATAGTATGCTAGCTTTAAAAAAAAAAACAGTATAGAGGACAGTACAATGTCACTTCAGAGGAACTGCAGTGATAAAAAACCTTTGGGAGACTAAACACCCTGTTTTTGTTTTGTTTGTTTGTTTGTTTGTTTTATTTAGTTCACATTGGCTACATTTTGCAATATTTTATAATATAAAGTATAAAATATACTATAATAATAGTATTTACTACTGTGTAGCCTGTGTACTGTGTCAAGGGTTGAGAACCATGTAGATATTTTAGCAATACTACAACAGAGTCCAAACAAAAATATGACCATAACTTCTTTGCTTCTTTTTTAAAGTCCTTTAACTTGGCAATTAGAAAGATATTTACATAAACGTTTATAATTATGCATATAGCAGACGCCAAAGTGACTTACAAAAAGAGGGTGTAGAGTAATTTGGACCTACAGTGAATTGTCACTTATTATTTATGCCCATATTATGGCTACTTGCTGTGATCATGCTATCACCAGAAGAACTTTGCTTAGTCTGAGCTTTGCCTCGATAGGTTAGGGTTAAACTTTATCAAACTGGGCCTGGAGGAACACTCTGGCCATTGTGCTGACGCAATAAATGCTTTCAGTTACACAGGATTGAATCTAAGGTGCCTGGGGGGACTAGCAACATTATGTTGAGTTACATTTTATCAGAGCAGAATGCACAAAGGAGTAAAATGACATTGAAACTGATAAGGAATTGTACAGCAAATCTTGCACTGTACAGTATGTACTGTAAATGACAGCAGAGTAGTAATCTATAGTGTTGAAATTGACCTAACTACTGATGTAAACACTAGCAACTGCCATAGTATTGTCACAAATAGTGTTATGGTTTTGTCACGACAAGACTAATGCAGCTGCAGCACTGATTCATCAAGTAGACTCCTGGTGAACTCTCTGGGACTGCTCAGCTTGTGTGGGAATGTGAGGAGTGTACAGTAGTGTAGTGCAGTGCAGTGCAGTAGTCTGATAAGCGCTTCGCTTCAATCGCTGATTTGTGCGCTTCAATCCACAGCTCAATGTCCGTGAGCGGCCTGGAGCCAGAGCTGCAGGAGAAGATTCGCGCCAGCCACCCTGGGGTGGAGAGAGTCTACTTCAACAAAGGGCTATGAAGAGGAGAGAGGGAATGAAAGAGAAATAGAAGGAAAGAGAGAAAGAGAAAGAGAGAGAGAGAGAGAGAGAGAGAGAGAGAGCGCCCCTCCACCAACATCATCCCTACTGCACTGCCACAACAGTCCAGCTCAATGCCAGCCATCTCCGCTAGTTGCCAAAGTTAAGTTTTCATTTTTTTTTATTTTCTCATTTCCATTGTGCTTTTTTTTCTTTACTTTTTTCTTTTTTTTTATTTGCAGTTCGCCCTTGTGCACAGAACCCATTTCAACCCTTCCCACACACAAACACATTCCAACCATCTTATGTAAAAGTCAGTATATTTTTTGTAAGATTTTTGAGCTGTATTTGATTTGTTTTTAATTTCAGGAAATGAAATACATTTCCAGGTATTTCTTAGGGGTGAACTGCTGGAGAGGTGCTGATTTAAGTCGTTTTCTTATGTGGTTATTTTTTGTAATCATTTGATGTTTGCTGCCAAAATATTTCCATGTGCCATATAATGTCATTCAAGGTGAAGAACAAATCGTCAGAGGTGATATTCAAATGTTTTTCTCGTTATTCTGTTTTCTTAATTAAGTATTGTTGCAAAATCAGTATTCAATCTGACAGACAGGCTGCTCCTGATTTAAATTTTTACCAAACACACAATCACCTCAAAATGAAGTATGATAGTACCTCTAATCTTGAAATTGTGCAATATATAACATAATCACAAGGTCTTGCAGTTAATTTCATTCCATTATCAGAGATCTGACACAATCTCTACAATACAGTGGATGGACCCTTGATCTAAAGTGATCTGAATATGATGGCAACACTAATTTGAATAATATTACTGGTGCTTTGCAAAATCTACAACATGTATGTATTTCCATAGTCCAGCAAAAAAAAAAAAAAGAAAAAAGAAAGGAGAAAAAAAACACTGTCTGTATGGATACTGCTTGTCCTCTGCTTGCTACCCATGCATGAACAAACAAATGTATGTAGTCCTTTTAAGTTGATTGGAGGAAAGTGCCACTGAGGTCATATTTCAAAGTCTCTATGTCCTGACCAATATTCCAAGGCCGCCGCTTCAAGAGCCGTGTTGGGATCTTTGAGCAGAGCCCCAGTGGACAATGTCCTTGTATGTGTCCATTGTATGTTTTCCTAATGAAAACAGTATAGTTTAAAGAGCACTAACATCTGCCAGTTCAGCCCATATGTATTCAAATGTTCATAAGTCATTCAAAAGTCCAAAGTTGACTGCATGTTTGTTCATTTTGATTAACCTGCAACCATTCATCAGAAGCCACTTAAAGTGTAGTTCCGGAGTAAGTTTAGCCCTGTTGCACGAGCCTTCTAACCGCACTAGATTTTGCATGGAATGAAAGAATTCCGAACAGCATTGACCAAACGTGAACGCAATGGTGAACAAGCACTTTACATTGAGTCACCGGTACCTCAGATGTTACTTTCGGTTTCGAATAATCTGAGTTTTCATTGATTCAGTGTAAAGTGCTTGTTCGCTTCTACGTTCGCGTTCGGTCTATGCTGTTCCAAATTTTTTTTTTTTTTCCACTCGCTAACTAGTGCATTTAGCAGGCTCGTTCAATAGGGCTATGCTTGAAATCACTCCAGAGCACCTCTTTAAATTTCAGGGTTAGGATCATGCACAGGTCTAGCACAGTAAAGCCACACTACTCTATGAGTTGCGCATAATGTGTTTGAAAGATCTCAGCCACCTCCTATGCTGTCCTGGAAAACTCATGACAACCTCAATGGATTTTTGCTAAACTTTGGGAAGAAAAACATGTTTCTGTGTTCATGTTGAAAATGTATTTTGTTAGCTTTGAGTTTTGAGATCTTGTCATGAAGAAAGAGATTAGTTGTTCTGTGGTTGGTAAAGAGGTTGTGTTGCTAGACTACTGTATTTGCTGTAGTTGTCCTCCCTCCAAAGTGTCATTTCAAACTTCAATCAATTGTCCTGGTATGAAAATACTGTAAACAATCTTTCTGAAGAAATATTTGTGCTATTCTGTACATCAGAACATTTTTGGACCTATTTCTTTCCATGCAAGGGTCTATGTTTAAGACATCCAGTGTATGTTTGTAAACATGAGTTTTTCTATGTTTTGCCTTCTCTGAACATTCCATTTGATAATAAGGTCCTTTTTTACATCACATGAAGTGATAAGTGTTTTACATATATTTACTTATATATTGTTATATATATAAGTAATTTATCCTTCAGGTTTTAATGTATGTTATAATCTAGCCTACATTTACAACTACAGGGGGATGTCAGAGAGATATATTAGTTGGTGTACTGAAATGTTTGGAGATGATATCAAATTAATATTTAAATGTCTTCATTAAACATAGCCTTTGCTCTTTTGTACACAAGATGGGGATGACCTCTCCTGAGGTCATACCAACAACTGTGAAGATACCTTGGCTGAAACCTACTGTCCATCCTTAACACTAAGCTCTGATGCCTCAAGAATGTAACTGGCGTGGATCAGCCAGTCAATATGCTTCGATTCCAATAAAGTCTTTGGGTGCTCAGGGTTTAGGGTTTGGAGAAGGGCTTTGGGGACTCAGTCAATGTTTGAAACTGCATGTTATTATGGGATTGAACGCACAAAATAGGCCTATCTTGCTGCAGTGTCCCTCCGCAAAAGTTGGTACCTTTTGCGGGAAAGAACATATCCAAGGGAAACAGTAGCACAATCTTATCCTGAGGGATAAAGAAAATAAAACTTAACATAGAGCACAGGAGATTTTTAGCACACTTATGCCATTGTTTTTGGTGACTCAGTAGCCTAAGTGTTTCTTAAGATCTTAACTTTAGTCCGTTAAAACGTAACCAGCTCTCCAGAACAAGTGTATAATTTCATATTTTACTGCTCAACTTTTGAAGTGCCAAAATTCTCACTGCAAACTATGATTTGCCAAAGTGACATATTCATTCAAGATATGTTGCAAAATTACAGTTTACGATTATGGAAAAAGGTTATTTTTGCGAGGGAAAGTATTTTGAAATGGCAATTGTTTTCCAGTCAATGGAGATGTTGTGCTGTGTAGAAGTACCTAGGTGAAATAAAAATCTATCAGAAATGTGTTTTTTTGTGTTGTTTGTGGTTTGTGTTGTGTTTCTGATCATTTGATTTTGTGTTGCACCAAATGATCAGTTTTACCAATCATATTTTTGCTAATGGCTTGGTTAACAGGCAAAGCTCCGCCCCAAATTAACTTGATTGCCTGTTCACAGGAGGGAGCAGAGAGACACAGAAAGAGGAAAGCACAGGCAGCATACAACACACACACACACACACACACACACTAACCAACAGACAATACAATCATTAATACAACAAGAAAATATGTCTAAGGACATAACAATTTGAAATGGTGACACCTAGTGGTCGAACAATAAAGGTGCTATGAGGTAGAAAATTCAGGCTTCTTCCAAAATCTTGAATTTTACAGGTGTCTTTACAGTTCAAACACCTGTAATTGATTAAAACAACAAACAGTGCTTGAAAATAATCTGTATGGCACTGGATAATTATTGAAATTATGGCTTGGCTCCTTATTCAAATTACACAATAGGCCTAGATCTTGGTGCTTTCTCTGTTAGTTTACTACAGTTTTCAGGGTCATTGTGTGAACAATGGAGTGCAAATAAGTAAATGTAGCTGGATTTTATTTACAATAGAGTTAAAAATACGATGTCTTTTCATCTGAAACTGCACGGAAAGGAATTTAGCTTCCATGTTTGGAAAAAAGGAATCTGTGAACCACCTTACTTTCAACAAATCAAGGACATGGGGCAGTGGATTACTAATAGATTAAAGAGCTATAATGATGGTGTGTTTTTTCATCTCCTGCAGAAAATACATCTTCATCAGCACATAGCTTCATTTTGTAATGAGGGTCAGTATGAACACAATTCCATTTAAAGTGCTATGAAATGAATTTATTGTAGTTTATAAGTATTTAGTATTTAAATTTATTGCAGCTTATAAGTATGCCTAATGCATATATCATTCCCTGATAGTCTGTTGGGTTTTTGCCTATTAGTTCTCTGACTGTAGCCCTACTACTCTTTTTCTTGCTATTTTTGCTATTTGGGAAATACTATAGCTATGACACATAATAGAAAGCTCCAGAGAACTGGACCAGCATCAACAATATTAAACCAGCGTGGTCAGGGGCGGACTGGGACAAAAAATCGGCCCTGGCATTTCTAACGAGACCAGCCCACTATACTGGTCAGACCATTAGAAAATAAGTCTATGATTACAGTTACAGTGACAATGTCAGGGCTGTCGGCCCAAATAGTGTGTTGGCCCACCGGGCATTTGCCCTGTGTGCCATATTGCCAGTCCACCCCTGAGCGTGGTACAATCAGCATTTTACTACTAGGGTTGAATCACCAGGGAATTTTAGCCAGGCTAGTGCCACCTAGCTTCTGCTTTCTCATTTAGCCTACTGTAGCTCCACCACTGTGTCAGGGAGCTGTTCATACTGTAGGCTTAGGTTTCCAACACTTGTGTTTGGATGAAACAAAAAGTGTATTTGGCCACATATGCCAATGAATAGGTTTCAGTCAAAGCCTTACGTAATGTGAAAGCGATGGACGCTTTATAAGGTCTAGGGAAGTGTGTTATAGCTTCAATAATGTTTCAGGCTGGTCTGTGCCTCTCATATTTAAGGGAAAACCTGGAAATGTCCTTAAATTTGATGCTTGATATAGAGTGGAAACCTTGCATTAGCCTACAATGCAATCTGGTGACTTTGCCTCTAAAAGTAAAGGCCCATAAACAAATTGGCTTGTTATTCTCTCTTTACTGGTAAATCTCAGGTAAATGTAAAATAAGTCTGGTTAAAGAGTCAAACAGTTGTCATGGGACATTATTATTATATGGCATCGGTTTTCTTCCTTTGTTTGTAGGCTGCATTTAACATTCGGATACATACATGCAGTTACAGCAATGGCAACATGGTGCTGCCCTAGCCAAACTTCGCAAAGTAAAGCGTAACTTAACTGAAGTGTAACTGAAGCACAAACTTGACAAAGTAAAGCCTAACTTAACTGAAGTGTAACTGAAGCACAAACTTGACAAAGTAAAGCGTAAATTCAAAACAAACAGACTTGAAATTACCTATTAACTTTGCCATCTACAGTAAGCGATAAACCTGTGTGTTTATTGTGCAACAAATCTGTAGCTGTCTAATCTGTATCAATTTTGTGTCAACTGTTCCTACAGGCCCCCTTACAAATTTTGCAATTTTCTAGTTTGGCCTCCCACAAATGAATTTGAATAGCCCTGCCCTTAACTATGCTTATGCCACAGTGCAACATTGATCTCTAAAGGGAAGAAGTAGCGCCACAACCAATTTCTCATAAATGGGAGGCCTTGGGAAATTAATATTTTGCCTTGAACTTTAGGCTAATAGAAATACTGGGATAAAAAGTAGGCTTCTCAGGTTATTTAAATAAATTCGTCATCCTATATAAATAGCTGTGGTCCTATAGGCCTAGCTTGTGCACAGCTATGTAACTTTTTTTAAAAAAATATTTCAGACAGTGTAGGATGTGCATATGAAAACTTTGCCACATATTACAAGTCAAAATATAATGTGGAAAAGTGCCATACAGTTCCACAGCAACTCAGGGGTCTATCTGTATTCATGATCGGTGCAGGAACGTGCCTGTCCGGACTTGTGAGGATTTTAGAATGGCATTCCAAAACGTAGGGGGAGTTTCTAGTAAGGAGCCATATTGGAAAAGACTGACCGAGCCGCAGCTAGCGCTCTTCTCAGGGAGCCACGGAACGAATAAAAAAAAATATATTTTCTAGCTGATACACTCTCATCCACATTGCAATGGCTGCCACGGACATAGACATACTAGCGGTAAGTCATCATCCTATATATTTAACGAAACAAATGTCTGCAGTGCCTGTGCATGTGCATGTTAAATCTGTAGGGGCATACTAGCTCCATCTATAGAATGTCAACACAAGATAAAGGGGGTGTGGATACATAGTTGCAAAGGCAAATTAGCATCTCCTGCGTCAAGGTAAGGCTAGCAAGTGTTGTGTTTATTATCCATTGTAGGCTAGTGATGCGATTCATCTACTACTGTATAGCAATAATAGCGATTATCAAAGCTGACGCATCTTTTTGGTCTCCTCAAGTTTGACAGGACAGAGTTGTTTGAGTGGTGTTTTGATCCAAGACATTTCTTGGGATGTTTTTTGTACTCAGCTAGTCTTTGCCTCTGAGAATGGTGATGATGATGCAAGTCAGAATTTGCTTGCGTGTTACTTTGATTCAACATTTCATGTCATTTTCTTTTTGGCCTGAGAAAGTGATCGTGGTAATATTTAGACATCGCATGGTTTAAGCAGATCAGAGGTGCTTAGGCTACCTGAACCAGATTACCGTTAGGATTTCGTGCGTGAACTTCATCACCAACCCTGCTTTCCTTACCAAATGCGCACGTAACACATAAAGGTAAAGAGGAGGTGATATAGTTATACTATGTTAATAAATTGCTACTTAATCGATTTTACTCTATGTATATTATTCAAGCCAAAAGTCGAAACTAAAGTTTTGGATTAATTGACTGGGATAGATTCTATTAATGGCATAAATTGCTGGGACTTCTTGAGAGTTTGTTCACCAGGCAGGGGGTGATTTCACGGGGCAGGGGCCATGGAAATGTCTTGGCGTTGTGAAATAACTAGCAAATAAAGGGCGCTTTGTACCCGGTTTCTGCGTTGAGGCGCGCCATAGCCGTAGAACACATGATTGTTGTGTGGATATAGTTGTCCATGGAGCCGTGCGTATTGTGTGGCTTGGCGTGCCGCCTTCCGCCGTCAATCCAGGGACACTGGTGGATGATACTTCCATCATTTGAGTAATGGCATACGGTAGGAAGGCTCTTTGTTTTGCATGGACAACAACAGCGTGATGTGAAGCATCTGCACTCCTAAGAGGAGTGTGATTATCTTCAGACACAGCAGAGTTTTTCAGTAAACCCATGGCAACTTTTATTTAACACTGATTACAGGAAAATTTGCACAAAAATAACATTGTAAATGCATGAGACCTCCCTAAATTGTAATTTAATGAAAACTGTCATGGAAGTTTAAATACTGCATTCCTGCTGTATTCATTTTTATCTGGTCAGTAGTGTAAGCTACGGGTATTGGGCAATGGAGATATGTTGAACATCATCAAATTTGTGTTTTGCGACTTGATTTGTGCCCTCAAGGAGCACGTTTTCTGATTTAACAAGAGAAAAAGGAATGAAAGATTAATCAGTGCCTGGTCCTCATAACTCCCGACAGTGATGTCCCCATCATATTTTCCCTCTGTCATTTCCACTGGCCTGAATAAAACATTAAGGTCCATCCACACACAGAGTGTGCCTTGAAAGCAAATCTGACACACTGCTCAGGCTATAGGCCTATACTGCCTCTTCTAGCTTCATCATAGGCACATGACATCACTCGGCAAATATGCTCTGGGTGCTTTTGGGTACTTGGGGCCTTTACAACCTTTTTCCATTTGAGGAAGAGTGCGGAGGACATTTCATTTCACTTTGCCTCTGGTAGATGTAACTTTTCATCCATGTCTGTTGTGGCTGGAGTGATTTGCAGTTACCTGTGGAATATTTTTGTTGTAGTAGTGTTTTGTACAGTTGTTGTTGTTGTTTTTCCCAGGGTGCTCTCTTCTAATGTGTGTGTGTGTGTTTGTGTGTGTGTGTGTGTGTGGGGGGGGGGGGGGGGGGGGGGGGGCATCACTCTGCATCATTTTTGAATAGAGGTGGTCTTGTGCCCAAAATGTCCAGGCCGCCAGAAGTTTCCACCCATGCTTTTGAGTGTACACGCCCTACAAGAGCGCATTTCAAGAAAACTTTCTGTGTCTGCTGAAACCTGTTTGTAACATGGCCATCGTGGCACAGAAAAGTTTAGTGTGCCAGATTGTAGCAGCCAGCCACATAGCCTTACTCTCGTATCTCATGTATGCATGTACTGTATACTCTCTCTACATTTTGCATGTATGCTAAAATGCCATTGAAATTATAATTAGTTTTTATTAAGTGGAGTGAAGAAAATATTTACTGTAGAGCATAACATGGGAAATTGTGCCTGATTACGGGCACCTTTACTCACAAGTGTTTGTCCATCCATGATCAGAGGAATATATTACTTATAATATATTGAGTATATATATATTATATTGGGAATATATTACTTCAGGCCTGCAGGTACCAAAACAAATCCAGTGCTTACAGTACCTCAGATCATAATGTATACTGTTACCACAGGTGTAAAACAACTGTGCTTTCATCTGCAGAGTGAAGGGATGAGGACTCTCAATCTGGGCGGCCATGTTGGCTTTGACAGCCTTCCTGACCAGCTGGTCAGCAAATCAGTGTCCCAGGGATTCTGTTTCAACATCCTCTGTGTAGGTGAGTTCAGCCAAACCATTCTGGCTATGCCATGTCTGGCTCCATCATTTTTAAATGAAATTGCAACATTTTTGGGTGGATTCTCTCTGGAGTTTATGGCAGGTTGGAATATTTGTATTACTTTTAAATTCAAATCATTAAAATATTTAAATCAAGTAATGTTGCAGACAGATGCATCCTGTTGGCTTCCAAGCATGGCACAATATTCTAATAATAAACCATACCTGGACAAACTAAGGCCCGGGGGCCTCATGCAGCCAATTGAGCTATTTAATCCGGCCTGTGGAGCCTTCCCAAAATAAATTTAGCTAAGGTGACTTAGATTATGGACTGATTTATCGAATTTGTTGTATTCATGAAATGCAAATCCCACCTTTTTAAACCTGCATGAAGAAAGTGGGGCTACTGGTTTGAGACTTGCCAATTTACCAGCATCAACCGGTTGACTGTTAACACCCAGCCAAAATAATTGCCCACCCCTGTAATAAACTATAAGGCTGCACCCATATTACATATTAAGTAGCAGACAATACATCATCCCTTATTTGTTGCATTCAAATGAAATGCTTTTCTTTTTTTTACTATATTTCAGGTGAGACTGGCATTGGGAAGTCCACGTTAATGAACACGCTCTTCAACACCATGTTTGAAAACGACGAGGCCAGTCACTACATGGAACAGGTGGTCCTCCGACCCAAGACCTACGACCTCCAGGAGAGTAACGTCCAACTGAAACTGACCATCGTGGACACTGTGGGTTTCGGAGATCAAGTCAACAAGGAGGAAAGGTAGAGTTCAAAGTTCAAAGTTCAAGTGTCCCTGTGCATAGGCCCCAAGTGGTACAGGTGCTGGTGAGGCAGACAATCCAAATGAAAATCAAGATCACCGCACACCGATCACTTATATTCGAGTGAATAACAACGCGAACAACGCGTTTCGCCAAGCGCTGAGGAAACATGTTTAAAACCCAGAGGTATTTTGGCTCCTGGTTGAATGCTTTGTGATGAGTTATGGTGATTTTTTTTTTTTTTTTTGTAGTGAGAATTATACTTTTGTGGATCACACACACACTCACTCACTCACTGATCTTTTGTGGATTGCTGTGTTTTTTGGCTCTGTGTATAGCGTAGTGGAGTGTTGGCTTGTGGCTCAGTTTTTTAAGTGTTGTTGAGTAGGCGAGAGTAGAAGAAAAACAAGAAGCTGAACGTGACTACTGAGTAAAGTTAGGCCAGATATGAAAAAAAGAAGCAAGGATTTCTCTTTTTTCCAATTTTTTTTCTGCATGCTAGCATTTCTTTCACAAAAATGTCACCCTGGCATTGTTTTATCTTACCTCTGGAGTCTCTCATAAAACAGCATGTACCTCCTTGAAAGAAAAATGGATTCAAACGTTATCTTACAAAGCCATTGTTGATGCAGAAAGGCTTTGATTGTACTTTGGCTCAGTCAGTTCTGTGGGTATTTGATGATTTGTTTCATTGTATTATTTCAAAGCACAAGAACATGTAGATGTTGAGCACACCCATTTATGCTTATAGTAGCCTACATGTACTGTATGTGTTTGAACAAACCTGAATCATTATGAATGCAGTGACAGAATGGAGAATGTGTTTTTTAGAAAGGCTGTGGGCTTTCTCTCTCGTTGTTCCTCAACAGCTTTAAACCCATTGTGGACTACATCGACACACAGTTCGAAAACTACTTGCAGGAGGAACTGAAAATAAAGCGCTCCCTCTTCGACTACCATGACACCAGAATCCACGTCTGCTTGTATTTTATTGCCCCCACGGGACACTCACTCAAGTCACTGGATTTGGTCACTATGAAAAAATTGGACAGTAAGGTAAATTGTAGTAATAATTTACTATAACTATAATTCACTGTTGGTACTGTGTGTCTGTCAACAGTGACATACTTGTTTGCATTTGTTGGTGTTATTTTTGTTTGCTGTTACATGCTAAACAGCAGTGCATACAATACAATTACAAGTTTTCATTCACAAAGTGGATTCTTGGTTTTTCTTAATGTAAATGTAACAGTGACAGTCACTCTTGCTCTCCTTCAGTTGCCTTTTTTAACCCCTTTAAAAAAAACAAACAAAAAAAAAAACTTAAATATTCCTAAATTCTCACTAATAAATGTGTATTTGTGTGAAAACTGGACAATACTAACCAATGATTCAATCATTTTCAAGTTCTGTTGACTGACAAGGTGATAACTGAGATTTCAGCAGGCTTATGAGTAAAATCGTTTCAGTTTCCTTTTACATTGGGGCATTGTGACCTTACATATGCTGTAAATTCCCAAAGAAGTGGTAGAGGGTGATGAGAGAACCTTCATTCAACTTTGATTTAACTATCAATGCCACTTTGAAGCTGTTTATTAAATGAACCTAAAAACAGTGTAAAATGTTGCCCGAAATGCCGTTAATGATATGTATACGATATGTTAATGATATATTTGTTTGTTTGTTTCTTTATGCTCAGGTAAATATTATCCCCATCATTGCAAAAGCTGACACAATTTCCAAGAGTGAGCTTCACAAGTTCAAGATCAAGGTAATGAGTGAGCTAGTGAGCAATGGCGTTCAGATTTACCAGTTCCCCACAGAAGACGAGGCAGTCGCAGAAATCAACTCCTCCATGAATGTAAGTCTGCATTTTACAATTTACCCTCAGCCTCATTGTGTGTAATTTCATCCATGTTATGTATGATTTTTTCTTCATTCTGTTATAAAATAACAAACAAAAACAAAACCTTTTGGTCCATGTTGTTGCTATGTATGTAGGCCAACATGGCTGTTGGGGAGCTGTATGTGGAATGACCAGCAGAGGGCAGTGTTTACGTGGGAATGTTTGTGTTCTACAGGCTCATCTGCCCTTTGCAGTGGTGGGGAGCACGGAGGAGGTGAAGGTGGGAAACAAAATGGTGAGAGCCAGACAGTACCCATGGGGAGCTGTGCAGGGTAAGATGCTCTGGATCAAACATAGAAGACACACACACACACACACACACACACACACACACACACACACACATACAGGAATACACAGAGTGGCACACGAACACACACACACTCTCTCTCTTTCCTTCTTTCTCTCTCTCCCTCTCTTGTACACACACACACACACACACACACACACACACACACACACACACACACACACACTCACACATTCACACAGACAGCCACGTGCCATTGACACACTGTTGCTGCTTGTAGCCGAATGTACTTGGATTGGATGTGTATTTTTATCACACTGGTGAAAAACCATCTGATGTTGTGGATTTTGTGGATTAATGAAGGACTTTAACTATCCTTATTTTTTTGAGCGGAATAATTCGTCACCCTTAGCCTCGTACTTTGGCCATTTAAGATTAGTCTAACGACTGAATGATTTGGACATTTACAGTCTTCATTATTGTACCCTTATTTGTTATGGTCTTCCATCACCTTAAACTGTGTTCATGGCTGTGCCTTGCCCTTGAAAGATATTCCTGAGCCAGCCTTCTTACGCCTCTGTAATGTCAAGGCCATAACTTTATTGATTGAAACAGCAGGCAAGCCGCTTCGTAATGACCTCTTTGAGGCAATAAAAATCCAGTGGCTTGGAAATATTGTTAAAAAAGTTTCATAGTTATCATAGCAGATGGCTTTCGGCTTCAGAAACTTAGTCCTAAAATGAACTTTTTTTTTTTTACTTTGCTTTGCTTTTTTTACAGTGGAAAATGAAAGCCATTGTGATTTTGTCCGGCTGCGTGAGATGCTGATCCGGGTCAACATGGAGGACCTACGGGAGCAGACGCACGCCCGCCACTATGAACTGTACCGCCGCTGTAAGCTGGAGGAGATGGGCTTCAAGGACACAGATCCCGACAACGAGCCCTTCAGGTAGACACAACATAACACATACACATATACACACACACAGTAGAGTAGATGGAGACAGGCAGAGTAGATGGTGCTCCAATCAGGCCTGGCCTAGCAAGTCCTTGCAAATGAGGAGAACTCTTTTTTTATGTCAATGAAAACTCCAGGCTCTATGTTTCATTAGGTTACCAAAAGGGAGAAAACAATTTCCAAAACAAGAAATTTGCATTAACATGTTTTTTTTTAAATCATTGAGGATGTTATTTTGTGTTATCTGTCTAACTTTATACACCTTCTCCCTCCCCCCAACCCCTAATTTCCTCTTTGTCACCCCCTCCACACACACACACACACACACACACACACACACACACACACACACACACACACACACACACACACACACACACTCACACACACACACACACACTCACACACACACACATACACACACACACACACACACACACATATACGTATCCCACCCCCCTAATTTCCTCTTTGCCAGTCTGCAGGAAACGTACGAGGCCAAGAGGAAGGAGTTCCTGAGTGATCTGCAGCACAAGGAGGAGGAAATGAGGCAGATGTTTGTAAACAGGGTGAAGGAGACGGAGGCAGAGCTCAAGGAGAAGGAGAGAGAGGTGAGAGTCGGTCTTTGGTATATTTTGCCCTCAACGGTGCTTTCCAGGCAGCGCTGCCTTCAAGGCACTAATCCCCTCAGTTTAGGGTTAGGATGAGGGTTGAGGGGGTTAGGGTTAGGAATAGGGTTGAGGTAGTGCCTTTTAGGCTATGATGCCTTGAAGGTGCCGTTGGGGGCAAAAAACACCATTGAGCGTGAGAGTCTGGTTGATGTGACCTGGTTTGAATAGAAGCATAGTTGAAGAAGGTAGGTCTGCACACTGCCAATAGGCTCCAAAAAATGATCTTTATTATTTAAAAAGCAATGTTTCGATCACCATGGATCTTCATCAGGCATATGGGTAACAGGAAGAAACTGTGACCTATATCACATGACCATTCATTCACCCGCCCAGGCAAGGCACCCAAGGGTGTCAATTGCTATTATCTTCTTTTATTTTTATTACATAACTGCTGTTTGTAATATAAGCCTTTATTATTGCATTATTTGAAAGTCTCAATATATTTGTACCTGATGTACCTCAAGGGAGAGAACTTGTAAAGAATATTTCTTTATAGCTTACTCCAAAAAGTTGTGAAGAGACATGAGAATTTAGCAGAATTACTGTATGTAGGAAAGTAATGGCCAGGCTTTTGGATGTATTGGTTGAGTTTGTTAAGTTGCCAGAAAATATCAGAATCATAATCAGATCAAAATCATGTTGCTCAATCTCAATACAAAAGCATAGGAGCGCAATTGCCCAGCAACATTGGCCAAAAAGTTGCCCTGTGTATCATCACCTTAACTCATGTTGTGTGTGTGTTTGTTTGTGGTGGTGGGTGTGATCAGCTGCACGACAGGTTTGAGCTGCTGAAGCGCACGCACCAGGAGGAGAAGAGGAACGTGGAGGAGAAGAGAAGAGACCTGGAGGAGGACATGAACTCCTTCAACCGCAGGAAGGTGGCAGCAGAGACGCTGCAGGGACAGGCCTTCCAGGGCTCCTCCCAGCTCTCCATCAAGAAGGACAAGGACAAGAAAAAGTAAGTCATCTTTCTCTCTCTCTTTCTATCTCTCTCTCTCTCTCTCTTTTTCTCTACTCCCCCTTTTCTTAAAGCTATCTCTTCTTCCCTCACCTGTATCTGCCTATTCACTCTCAAATGCCTGCTTCCTTTTCAACTTCTTTCTTTCTTTCTTTTCTTATCTATTTTTCTTTGTATCTCTGTCAGTCTGAAAGCAAGATCCTTTGCCTCTCTCTCTATCTATCTTTCTCTCTCTCTCTTCCCCCCCCCCCCATCTCTCTCTCTCTCTTGCTCTCTCTCATTCTATTTCACTGAGGCCCTCTGTTTCTTTCAGAGAGCTCCTTTTTTCCCTCTGTCTTGGAGCTTTTCCCTTTCATTAGCTTTGGCGCAGTTCCTCGCTCGTTCATAGCAGGGTCCTTGTGGCATGGGTGGGTGGGTGGGTGGGAGTTGGAGGGTGGGCAGAGGCACAGGACACACTGGCTAACGTAGCGCTGGCACACACTGGCAGCAGCTGGCAGCACCGTGGCAGATGACGGCGACAGATTGAGGGTGACGCTGCAGGCGCGGGGCACAGCAGGAGTCGCAGGTTGCCTGGCATTGACCGCTGTGCGGAGTGCCACACTCGTGCAGCAGTGGCGGCAGCACATTACGGTAGCGGCTTGGCTGACTCCCCGCCTGCCTTGTCCTCATTTTTGAGAAAAATGGTTCTTCTGCTTGTCCTTACAGATGAACTGTTCAAACCAGGCATCATTTAGAATCCTTAAAGCCCCTTTTGTTCAGCCTCCTGGAGTGAGTTTCTTTGGCCTTTTTTGTGCTGTTCTGGCAAGCTCTCTCAGATTGTAGGCATATTTTGACATGGCTCATAATATGCTTGATAAATTTTACAACCCTGTTTCCAAAAAAAGTTGTGGCACTGTGTTAAACAAGGGGAAAATAAAAATAAAATGTTGTGATATGCAAATTGAGATGAAAAGCCTAGAGAAGACAGTGATGTTTTACCACAGTGCCACCTGATCCACTTTGCCAGCCATCACAAAAAAATTAGGTTACCCTTTACTTGAGCTTTTCAACGTTTTCAACAGAGTGGTACAAACCTGTCATAAACATGTATTGACACTTCAGAATGTTTATGATTGTTGTACTTTATTAATCCTGAAGGACAAAAATCAAATTACACATAATGATAACCGATATAAACATTCAGAAAAATCATTACATGTTCATGATATGTGTTCATTATGTCATGTATATGGCAAGTTTATGTCGCTCTTGTTGAAACCTCATGTAAAGTGTTAACAAAAATCACAACGTAACATAACTAGCTGTAACTTGAATGGTGCTCATTGTACTGTAGTTGGTGTATAACAGGGAGGCTACACTGGATGCATTAAAGCGTAGCTCCGGAGTACGTTTAAGCATAGCCCTGTTGCATGAGCCCTCTAACAGCACTAGATTTCGCATGGAATGAAAGAATTTCGAACAGCATAGACTGAACGCCAACACAATGGCGAGCAAGCACTTTACATTGAGTATCTGGTACCTCAGATCTTACTTTCGGTAGGTTTTCATTGATTCGGTGTAAGGTGCTTGTTCATTTCTGCGTTCGCGTTCAGTCTATGCTGTTCCAAATTATTTTGTTCCACTCGCTAACTAGTGCATTTAGCAGGCTCGTTTATTAGGGCTATGCTTGAAATCACTCCGGAGCACCCCTTTAAGTCAAAGACTTTCCACTATAATCAATGGAACAGGCTACAACAGACACTAAAGCACTGCTAAAATTCTAAGACATAGACCACTGATTTCAATGTATTTTTGACGCAAATTGACTTAACGCTTCGATAATGCATCCAGTCAGAGAAGCCTTAGGATAAAGATGGCGGCCTGACTCTGACTGCCTTCATAGCTGAATGCTTGTTTGTTGTTCTACACGCATGCATGTAATACCTGCATGCTTCCTCTCTGTCTGTCTATATCTATTTATCTGTCTGTCTGTCTGTCTGTGTGCATGCCTGCCTCTCTGTCATGGTTCAGTTAGGTCCTGAGACACCAGTTTATCTCATATGCTCTGTCATGGTAGATTCCGCCGAGTTCATTCTCTGACAGAGGCTAGGATGAAAGCGTTGTCATTGAGAACAACGGCATCTGAATGGGTTCCCAGTCAGAAAGGGGGGGGGGGCTGTGCAGATAGACATTGTTCTTGATCTGGTGTTCTATGTTCTTCATCTCCTTGCGCCCACATCGGTGCGTGACGGCACTTTAAAAGACCACTAATGATGTGGCAGGGATCCGTTTCACCAGCTACTGCATTTATTCATTTATAATTCATTAGTGTTTGCTGCAGTTTATCAGCCAGGCTGAGGGAATCACACTTGAGGATATGTTATTTTTAATTGGCCTCATTGCAAGATGGTGGCTGATGTCACCGATTTATTTTTATCCGGCTGAAGAAGAGCGCATTGTTCAGTGCCCTCTGTTGGTTGGATGGGGATGAGTGGCACATCAAAAAAAAAAGAAAAAAAGAAAAAGACAAATCGGGTGTTTGGCATCGCCACAGCTCCAGCAAGTTCTGAGCTTCGCCCCCACCGTCGTCCTCCTCCTCCTCCTCCTCTGTTTGCCCAAAGAGAAATCGCATTTGCTCTTAATTACATTTGCTAATTGAATATGTAAATGTAATGCATTAAAAAAAAAGAGTTGTCAGTGAAAATATTATCAGTTTTCATCGTCATATATTTTCTCCTCCTCCCCTCACCCCCCACCCACCCCCCTCTTTTTTTTTTCTTCTTTCAGTTGATTTCCATCCGCACAGCAACCAAGAGCATCCAGGGATTTGTCTTCCATCTCCATAGCAACACAAGTGTGTGTGAGTGTGTGTGCGTGTGTATGAGCTTGTGTGTATGTGTGCATGTGTGTACGCACTTGTGTGTGTGCGTGTGTGTGTGTCTGTGTGTGTGTGTGTATGTGTTGTTCTGCGTTGCCTTTTTTTTACCATTCCGTCTCATCCAGTCTTGGGAGAGCAGTGTTATTGTAACACTACAAATGCATTCCCCAGTGAATATCCACGTGTCAATCAACACTTTCACCTTATGTGATTGGAACTGGGGGAGAGGGGGGCGGTGCTTCAGTCTGGCTAATATGTTTATAGGCATCTCTAGATGAGCAGTGAACATCACAATTTCCTTGTGTCATGGTGTTTGCCTGAACTGTGCTCACCAGAAGGTAACAAACACTTAGGCTTAACAGGATCACACGAGGCATTACTAGTCCACTGATGACGTTAACATGACATGATGTGTCAAATGACTCTTGCTGAAAACATATGGTTGGATGCATACAATGTGAACTTCAAAAACCTTGATTAATATAAAAGATGTTGGTAGTGTGTTACAGTGAATATAACGCAAATATGATGGGTTTGTTTTTAATAATTTAATATCATTTGTCCTTCCTCATAGTTTTATACTAAACCAAATATGCATTTTGATACATGATTTTACATGTGAGTGAATATAACAGTGGGAGTGATGACCTGTTTCCAGACAGGACTCTGGTAGTGCAGTGTGGGTGTATGTTACAAAACCCCATTCAGTACTAAGCAATACAACCTCATGTACTCTTCATTTGTACTTAAATAAAAAAAGAAAAACACTGACAATATGTTTATATCATTGGTGTTTGTGCTTGTTTGTTGTGTTCCCCAAGCTGCCCCCCCCCCCATACAGGCAAATAAACTAATAATAATAATAATAATAATAATAATAAAGAAAAAAACAAGTGTTTCACTTCACCTTTTCCCTTCATCCTTGTCTCTAAGAATCTCAGCATGATCACCCATCATCCTGTTGGTCACTGTAATCATTTGACATACTCTCTCACGTGAACGGCACATGGCCTCAGAATGGTCACATGTGCATCTGAGTGAAAAGAGTTTGGGTTGAACAGACTTTAAACTGTTCCTTGCATCGGTGGAAGTTAGTTAATTCCTTTCAGAAGGCCACATGTGGGACTGTGCTGAACTGTAGCGGAGCAGGGATAATAATGACCCTTAAGGGCTAGCTTGTGGCTTTTGATCATAATCCTGTCCTCCACCAAGGAACAAAAGCCAAAGCCCATCACAAGATTTCAATAATTGGCTTTCAGCTCAGTGCATTCCTGTTGTTGATCGCTATTTGCAAGTTGTGAGTATTAATGCTAATTCTCATTTTGTTTCTCTCCTTCTCTTTTTCTTTCCTCCCCCCCTTCTCTGTTTCTCTTCCTCAATAGCTTCTTTACTCTTCCTTCTGCCTGCTCCTTAACAGCTGGAAGAAATTTAAATTAGAAGATTTTTTTCTTTGAGACACGATAGTTCTTGCCAAAGGATTTGCAGACCTATATGAAACTTAACAATTAAGCTCCTTCTTTCTCTTCTGTGGTAGAAGATACATATTAAGTATTCTGTGATTTAAAAATAGGCTACATACAGTACATATCCTTTATAAATCAGCATAAAGTTACTTTCCCTTTCAACCCTTAATCCTTTCCAGACTGTGAACAGATACTAAGATAGCATATTGACATTTATGCATGTTAATCAGGGGTTTACCTTTTTTTGCTAACATGGCAGTAATCCTTTAACAACCAAACAAAATATTTGGTTATTCTTGTATCGCCCCCTACAACTTGTGATGACACTGCACTGTGAATTGCAATACATGCCATCAGCCACCAGGGGGGTGTCTGAGCGCTAACATTCTTACTGAAAAAAGCACTTTACTAGAGTTGACGAGTATGTTCTGGAAAGATGCAGAGTTTGTTTGTTTAGTCTTCAATCAGTCAGCATTTAAATATTATGCAAATGCAGTATGTTTGCTATAGAATGTTGTCTTCCCTTTTTAAAATGAAAGGAATACATTAAAAAAAAAAAAAAAACATTCAAACGTGATCTCAAAGTTTGTACTTGACAGTCTTGAATAAAGTTTTCCTGACTAAAACTCAGCTACCCTGTGTGTTTTGACTGTTTTCATAGAAGTGAAGCCTATTTAGTTGTGAATGGGTGTGATTTTGTTACTGTTTTTTTAGCTCTGCAGAATCAGCAGAAAAAAAGGGACAATGCAAAGACATGTGAGAGACCATAATATTTGCATAATTAAAATCTCTTTTCAAAACTTTGCTGCAATTTAGAGAAAAAAATGTAGACTAATAACTTGTTTCAAAATCTGCACTTTAAAGAAAATGTTAGGCCGAAATTCTTTTAGGCAAAATACAGGAATTTTAAGGGTCTTATGTTTTGTATTGTATAACAAGTTTTGGTTCTGAAGCCCAATCTACCTAACACAGCCAGCAGGTCCTTAGTCAGCAAGCGATTATCCTCCTTGGCACTTGCACTGGTGTAGTTCTGAAACCGTATCAGGCTCCTATGGCTCTTTTCACTGCCTGTCCAAAGTCCTTTCATTCACCAGCTGTGAATCCATTCCATTTTAAATTGTTGCCATCAATCGTTTACAGTGTGCCATCATGAAAGCACCATAACATTATATGTGAATCATCTTTATCATCAGCCCTACATAGTAGGCTACTACCCTGAATAATAAAGCAATGCATGACTTTGTTATGTTATGATGTCCTTGAGGAAAAAGAGCGCATTTCTGGGAGCATTTTAATTATTGCAATGATTATCTGTAAACTTAGATGAGACAAATCATGGCTTTCTCTTCTTCACAGGCTTAATTTGTTCATTTCTGTCTGTAATGAATGAACCAGTCTTCTATTCTGATTGAATGTGGCTTTAGACTTAATGGACTAGTACCAGCCTCAGGCCTTGCCTTTGGTCAGATGTCAAAAGCGGCAGTTTCGGATATTTTATACACCCAAAAAGTTTACAAAAAAAACACCCCTTTAATACTTATGTATGGGTATAATACAACAGCTCTTAATCAATGCAATCAATATTGAGGACAATTCCATAGTCTATAGGCTATGTTATGGGGTCATATTTTTGAATGGAGGTTAGAAGGCTGCCATTATGGGTGCAATTTATCCACTTGTGCGGTGCGGACCGCCACTGGCTACACTTGTGCATGATTTGCCAGGCTACATTAAAGGCTTAGGCCTATACTTTTTTTTCCAAACGGTGTGTTTGTTATGTTCTTTACTGGATTCAAGTACACAAGTATACAAGTCACACTCATTTACAAAAGAAAAGAATGCTTGTAGGTACAACCAAATATTCTGAGTATCTGAACCATCAGTGGGTGATGGTTATTTATCTATTTTGTATTTTTCACAGGTTGGCTTTCAAATTAGGTCTTGTCTCACAAATAAAGTCTTAATGCATTTTTGGGTGCCCAGAAGCCCTGTTCTCCCACATAGCCACATAACCCATAAGCCTTGTTTCACAAATAAAGTCTTAATACATTTTTGACTGCCCAGAAGCCCTGCCAGTGGAATAGGCTAACTATGCCAGAGACGACGTCTGTTTGGGCACCTCTTCTCCCACTCACTCTGCCACTGAGTTGGGATAGCTTTATGGGCCATCATAACACAGGGTGAAATAATTAAGTTTTCTTCCATTAATTTGTTAAACTCTTTAATGAAGTTCATTTTTAGATGGAAATTGACTATACACTTAGTTTACCTAAAGGTAAACTCACATTATTCAGCAGGAGAGGGGTGCAAGAATAACCTTTCTAAAGCATTGGGAATGTGTGACTTTTTGGAGATACATTTATGTGCTACAAAACGTAGCCTTATAAAGCCTGATGTAAAACTTCAAAGTTTTATTTAAATGTTAGGCTTTGGCCTACTTTTGCGTTGCAGTTTTACCATGGTAAAAGGTGAGAACTGCATGCACTACTAGCCTACAAAATAGGCCTTCTGCTCTTTACTGCAGAAGTGAATTATTTTGTGCAAAACACTTCTGCATTCCAGCAGTTTGCAAACGCAGTCAAACTTAGCTCTTTGTGGTCTTCAGAAACTACACAAACTTGAGATGAAAAATCATCAGAGATCAGATTAAGCTCCTCCCCAAGGTCTTTTCCACTATGTAAGCAGCAACGGGAGGCTGGTCTCAGGGCTTGTTTGACAGCTCCTCAGCCAATAAATGCGAAGTAAAATGGGGCCCCGGCTTGTCACTGGCCAATGAATCTTTTCTATGTTTGGGCATGGTTTCATGCAAGTATATAACCAAGGCAGGCAGGCAGCGGCGTTGCCTGACGCCAAGGGTTGGGGTGTGCAGGGACGGATCAAAACGTTTGCTTTAAACTTGAGTACATATTGTATATACTTTTATATTTTCATTTTGTCTAGAAATCATTTTTATTTTACTTTTTATCTTAACCCTTGAAACTATCGGCTTAAGCCACACACAACGACAAAAAGGTGAGTTAGCGTTTACTTTGTACTATTTAAATATGCTATTTCATTTTCTATCTATATTTTCCAGTGTTTTAAATGTATTAAAAAATAATTAGCCTAAAGGGTGGTTGAACGCCAAGCTTGGATTTGTTTTTCAACTAACTAGACCGGGTACATGCGCTAGCTAAACTAGGCCACGGTGTAATATTTCAAGCAGTGTTAACCTTCTTAAAACTTCTGTAACTCTATTTTTTAGTGTATCTAATAAAATACTGATAACGACAGCAGTTGTAGGCCAAAATTTGTAGAAATGTTTTCGAATTGATGGTGATATTGGTTTTCACAATCTGGTTTTCACAATCGTAAACGAAGCCTAGCTTTAGAACTGAAGCGACGGACATGCCCAGACATGACCCAGCCTACTTAGCTGACTCGCTACAGTGACATGACGCAGCCGCAAACTTTGCCTCAGCCTACTGCCCTTTGCTACTTTGAAACAAGTAGGCTAGACCTGTGGTTATTTTGTTGTGGAATTTATCATGATGGACGCATAACGTAGATTACATGGCCACGTTATGGTTGACTGAACATGTCATCACCAAGTTTAAGTTCTGCGTGGACATGTCTAGACATGTTTATGTTGTACAGGGGTCGTCTCGGCCGAGGGCCTCAGTGAATACGTCCATCTAAACTTGCGTTGATCTGAATTTGGTTAACTAATCCCAGTAGATGGCTATACGATTTGTTTAAGCTCGACTGTGTTCTTTCTCTGTCTATTTTACACGCTTGGTTTCAGCCACTCGATGTTGAAAAATCAGCACATTTTAAGTACAGGCAAAAGAGAAGCAGCTGTAGTCGTAAGAGGAAAGATGGTAACGAATGAGTAGAATAATAAGCCCAGAGTAGCAAGCTTCCAGTAACACCTACTTACACTTATTGTCTACTATATTCAGACACAGAATGATTTGATAGTCTGATGGTAAAGCGAGTTATTCATCATTCTGGACTGTTAACGCTTACATCTTTTCCTTACTCCCTGTTTAGATGATCGACACATTATCAGGACCAGATGCCCTGCCTTTTGCTGTGCAGCTCAAAGCCCTTGTGGACCAGGAAGGGCGATTCCAGCCCAAACTGTGTGGCCTGAGAATCATTGAAACAGCCCAGGACAACGGGCTGCGAATGACAGTCAAGCTGAGGGATTTTGAAGTGCGGGATCTTCTCTCTTTGACCCGTTTCTTCGGATTCTGCTCAGAAACATTCTCTCTTGCTGTCAGTCTCCTCGACAGATTCCTTGCAGTGATGAAGGTACATATCCACTGCTGCTTGTTTTTTATTCTGCACAGTCATTTTGGTGTGGTCCATTCTGTTGGGGTGGTCAGATTTGCACAGTACTGCATTAGCATAAGATGAGTTCAGTGGAATGCCAAACCACTAAATGTACAGTCACTATAGCTGGATGACGCCATATTTGTGTTTGCATTTGTGTTTACATTTAGTTTTATTCTTTTTAAGAGAAACACGCCCAACCTTAAGTACTCCTTAAGGAACTCTGTTACTGTTTGAGAGACAAGCTGTCCCCTGTAACTTAATTTCTTACCTGTTTGTTTAAAACTACATGGTCCTCTGTAAATGGAGAACTAGTGGGTAGTGTGGAGATTGAAATTGACAGCGCCTTTTCAGATTTATACAGTTGTGTTCAACAAACCTGTGCCTGTCGTCCTAATATTCCCTCTTTTGTCTCAGATCCAGCCTAAACACCTGCCCTGCGTGGGCCTGTGCTGTTTTTACATCGCTGTGAAGACTTCCGAGGAAGAGAAGAACGTCCCTCTGGCCAACGACTTGATCCGCATCAGTCAGAACCGCTTCACCGTGTCGGACATGATGCGCATGGAGAAAATCATCCTGGAGAAACTCCACTGGAAGCTGAAGGCCCCAACTGCTCTTCACTTCCTCAGACTCTTCTACTTCCGCATCCAGAGCCAGGTGGATGAAGACAGGTGAGAAGCCAGTCCAAGCTAATGACCACTTCCTGTGTCAACTGGTGTAAAGTGTTTAGTGTAAAAGGAATATTATTTCAGTTACACATCACCAAGCATTCAACAATCAGACTATAATATATTTCTGTGACGCTGATGCATGTTATTTTCTGAAGTCTCCCAATGCTGTAATTTACAAATAATAAACACTGACCATTTTGGAGATGATAATTTCCTTATAAAGTTTATACACGGAGTGCATCATTATTTATAATTTGCTACTTATACATTTGTTCTAATCAAGCACAGTTCTTATATTAGTGTTTAGTTACATAGAACTTACAAATAACCAAAGTCTTTTTTTTTGTCGGATGCAGCAAAAAGATCCTGAACATCGAGAGACTTGAAGCCCAGTTGAAAGCTTGCCACTGCTGTTTTGCCTTCACCAAAATGAAGGTAAGGCGCTTTTATTTATAACCAATAGGGAGGGAGAAACCGGTACTATTCAGGAGAAATGGTAATAGTTCTAGAGACATTATCAACACTGCTTCTCATTGTGTTTTTGTGTGTGTGTGTTATTTTTCCTACAGCCATCTCTGCTGGCCTTGGCCTTACTGGCTCTTGAGATCCAGGAGCAGTACGAGTATGGAGATGCCGAGGGCCTTCTGGAGGCCCTGCAAGGAATCCAGAAACAGCTGGGTGTAAGTACTGTGGCATTAGCCCTTACTCTACTACGTGCATGTTGTCAGTAACTAGATCTGAGCTGGATGTGTTTACACTTAAGTCAGCGCCTGTACTGTAGGCCTGGGGCACAAGGTCATTGCGCAACACGGCTGGTGGAAAATGTATTGGTTAATCAGTAATGAAATGCTTACGTGATTACATTTAGTTGTTCAATTTTCAAACGCTTTGTTGCTAAGGTTCTGTCCATTAACTGAAATTAATGTACACATTTTCAGATCAAAGATGGTGACTTGGTGTGCGTGAGGGAGCTTGTAGCGAAGTGCCTCGCCGAGTACTCTTCCACAAAGTGCTCAAGACCCAACGGACAGAGACTCCGATGGATTATTTCGGGCAGAACTGCCAGACAGCTGAAGCACAGCTACTACAAGATTGCCCACCTGCCAACAATCCCAGAGTCTGCTTGTTGACGTGCCGTGGACATGGTGTGAGCAACTAGACGCACAAAACTGAAGTGGGCAATTGAGCAAGCGTTTCTTTTTTGAAGAAATTATATAATGTGTTATCTAACTACTTCAGTTTTGTCCTCTAGTTGCCCAGCACCTTTCCCCCCTCTCACTAAGTGCCTTTCCCATGTAACGGCGGATGGATTGAAGCCAGCTCTAATCATCTGCTGGTTCTAGCTACTGTAGGTTAGCCCTATGGACAGCTGTGTTAGGATTTAACTTAATGAGAGGGAATCATACACAAAGTTATTAGGTTTTTTTTTTTATGCCCGCTGTCTTTTAAAACAGAAATTAGTTTGTAATTTACTTACACTTTATATTTATTTTAGATCTGCACTGACTGGACTTGATCTGGTTAAGGGTGGGTTTGAAGGCACTGGGCGCACATGCAGCGGCCAACTTCCGCTCTTGCCCAGTCGCCGGCACTAATGTACAGTATGTTCTCGCCTGAATCAGTGCCTGAAATGGCACCGGTTGTTTAAAGCAATGAAGTATGGAACCACCTAGGTCCTCAGTCCACTATGTGGAAGAGGAGGGAGAAGGGTTTTGTGAAAATTTGTAAGACCAGGGAACCAAGAAATCAGGCCCAAAACCCTTAACTTCCACCCTAGGTTGCTGAACTGTCTTAATGCACACTCCTACCCAAGGTGATTTGAAAAATGGAAAGAAAGAGTGACGTTGACTACAACGTTTTGTGTTTTGAATGTTTTGTCTGAGTGGTGTTTGTTTGTTTTTTTTTTTTCCTTTTCTTTTCTTTGGATCACATACTTTAGTTAGTTGCAAGTACTAACCAAGGTTTTTGGAATTCAGAGTATGGTTGATTTATGGCGCTCGTGGATTATTATTTTTTTTTTTCCAAGTAATAAAATGGTGTGAAGGAAGGTGAACTGCTTGAGTGAATTGGAAATGTTTGAATAGTTTAAGAGATCATTGATGGTGTCATAGCGTGAATGACCTTTTTGACCCATGAGATCTTAATTTAGTGAGGAGGATAGGACCTCAGACATTTGGTACCATCTAGACATTTTAAAAGTGGACCTTTCAATAAAGTTTTATTGAAATGAAGTTTTGTTGTCACTTTAATACAAATATGTATAAAACACTACGCACACATACAGCCACCTCGATCAACAAAAAGTGCATTACATATTGTAGTTTAACATATGATGGACCATTTTGTTAGCCGACCTAGGTTTGTGGCTTGAAAGAACAGAATCCATGAAGGCTCGAGAGTCCTGTTCCGACTTCCATTTGATGTCAATCCAAAGGCAATAAATTTTACTAGTCTCTCCCTTAATACAGGGTTAGTGTTAACATAGTTAACACATAGTGTCTTCACTTCTGAAGATTAGAAAAATCTGGTCCTCCACCTGCAAAGTTCCCAGAGATTTCTGCACCGCTGAAGTCAAACCCAGGATTCTGTAGATGAAAAAGAGAGGTTAACAGCTAAGCTAGCATTTGTCATCCACTATGTACCAAATGTGGCAATTTAAAGAGAAACTATGCAGCTTTCCGCCATTGTTTGAGGTATCCTTTTTATCAGACAATTAGATTTTGTACCATCTCCACATTCATATAGATGACAACTTTTATTCCCAACAGCCATCAGGATATGCACTGTGTAGTTCTGAGTGGAGGGGTGGGTGTAAGAACCCACCTCAAAATAAAAATAATTGAACCTATCACTAGTTACAGCATGACATGGGTAATTTTTTAAAATATCAGACATCATTTGCACGTTCTAGAAGATTCTGGAAAATGTGGAATGTTCTGTGTTACTAGTTCACCAGTTTTACAGACAATAACTACATAGTATGCCTATAGAAATGCAGCCTATTATTCCAGGTGAACAATCAAGCCAAGGACTGCCATGCGTGAACATCTGCTAATAAATCTCAGGGGAGGGGAAAAAAAGTGATTTGCAGTGATGTCAGGTAACATGTCTACAAAATTAAGAGAATCATCTTACCTCTCTCTGGAAACGCTCCAATGTTAGCTTTCTCTGCATTTGATCCTGTACCCACGCATCTGCACAATACTGCCCCTCTAGAAGTGATGTCCAACAATTTCCAGCCTCTCGATTTGTCTTCATAAGCACGATTCTAATCAAGCACTTGTCCTCTGTATTGGATAGGATTACAAAAGAAACAGCTTTATTGATTTACAATACTTGCACTCCTACAGAGTGCGACAAAATGCAGTAACTGGTTTCAAGACAAATGCATGTAAACATTTGAAAGAGGGTGTGTCATGTGGTAAGCATACCTAATGTCCATGTTGCTTCATCTTCAACTGTTGTACCAAATAATTTCCCCTATCAAGAGGAGACAGTAATGTTAACGTTAGTACAATCATGCTCCTTCTTCTCCTTTTAACATGCTTCTAATTAGTATGATTGCCTGCTGAATATTTATGTACATGTCTTAGATGGCCACAATCGCATAGGTTTGCTAGCTGCTGCTGCTAATCGGTTAACTTATCCAGAGGATCCTAACGTTACCTTAATGACCTCCTGGCCTTTAACTCGGAGCTCTACTTGTTTACTACCCAGAGAACACTTCACTTCTTTGGCTGTCGTTCCATTGGGGACATTCACTTCGACAAAAACCTCTTCCATCGTTTGGTACCATGATCCCCATGGTGTGTCGCACGGGATAGCACCACTTTTCTCTTCGAAGTTAACAGACATGTCTCTCTGAAACGGACCCTGTGTGATTTGTCTGTCCAAAATCCTTATTATAGACAATGTAGTAGCAATGAAGGTTTGTGTATTTGCAGAAATTCGCTGAACTTTAATCCATTATTGAACACAATCCCTCCAACTCCGTGCTAGACCATTTTATTTCTTCGTGGTTCTTTCAATTGACGCTGGTGAGCATAAATTCACGGATACTGCCGCCTGCTGGTCAGGCGAGTAAAGACAATAGGTCAAAAATCTTTGCCCTTGAGTCCTATAGCATCTGCCTACTGCTGATCCACCCTGTCAGAGGGTGAAGATCAGATATGTCAGCTCTTCAAGTAGAGTCCTATGCAAGGTGTTAACCCAAACGAATGTCATAAATCTATATGAAAATGACTGCACATACAAGTCGCCACACAGTTTCTAAATTTAATCTCTCCTTTTCAAGCTCAAGACAAACTTGTCTTAATGGTGAGAGGATTTTCTTTAATCTCTTAACTAGATTAGGCCACTTTTCAAGAGTTGTCTCTTAGCATTCTCCTACAACTGAACAAGTCCGTTCAGCTGACAAAACACAGCATGCTTTATGGAATGTATTCATAAGGAAATCATCTTTAGACAGCTGACTCAAACATCATAAGGCTGAGGAAGCCTTTTTTAAAGATATACCCTTGCTAAAATGTTGGGCTTTATTTCATTACTGGTTTTGTCCAGGTAAGTGAGGACACTTTTTTCAGCAGCAATATTAGCCTTCTTGTCTTTTCCATTGTTGTAGGTCTAACCAAATAGCCTATCCATTTATTATCCATAATATAGAAGATAGTTATTATTTGGGCCTCTGGCATTTTGTAACATTTCCATCACCCTTTCTAGCGTTGGCGTTGTTTTTAACCAATCAATCAGCGCAGACAACATCACTCGTATTCTGGATAGGCTGCTGGAGGGTTATGACAATCGACTTCGGCCAGGATCTGGAGGTGTTGTGACTGACTATTGAACTATCAGAACAGGATGTTTTGGTCTATCATATCTTACTAATTGTGTTGTTCTGATCAATCTATTTCAGTTGGTATCACTGAAGTCAAAACGGACATATTTGTCACAAGTTTTGGCCCTGTGTCAGACATGGAGATGGTAAGCCCCTGTATTTGTGTTTACTACATTGTGCCCAAATAGAAAATAGTTTGATTCATGTCAGGATAGCCCATAGAGCTGTTAGTATATATTCTGCCTGTGGGCTATAATTATACATCAGCCTACAGCAACAGAAAGTTTTCAAATGGCCCGATGTAGTCGCAGCAGACATTTGCAAAGGGAAGTCCTCTTGCGCGTCTATTTTTATCTCTTGATGTCTAAATCTGTCCTACTCCACAATCTCTAAGTTTGTCCTGGATTGTACTCTTCTGTGGAGTACTGAAAGACCTAAGATGGGGAATGCCCTCATCCACACACACACACACACACACACACACACACACACACACACACACACACACACACACACACACGCACGCGCACACAGCCGCACACACACACACAGTTCTCATTGGGAAAGCTGTTTATTGTGTTGTTTATGTTTATAGTATATGTGAAAGGTATATTCATTAATTGGTATTTTTCTTAACAAAGCTTTTATTGTCTTCTAAACTCACCCAGGAGTACACAATGGACATGTTCTTTAGGCAAATGTGGGTTGATGAGCGGTTAAAGTTCGAGGGCCCGATTGAGATCCTTCGTCTTAACAACAAGATGGTGGATAAAATTTGGACACCAGACACTTTCTTCCGAAACTCCAAGAAATCCATTGCCCACAATATGACATCACCCAACAAGATGTTTCGCATCATGCAGAATGGAACTGTCTTTTACACAATGAGGTATGGTCAACAAAAGGGGGTGGGTGATTATTTTGGCCGGGCCAAGTGTTAACAGTCAACCGGTTGATGGGGGTTGATGACGGTAAATCTGAAGGTCTCAAACCAGTAGCTCCACTTTCTTCAGAGGATATTATGTTAACATGCAGGGTTAAAAGGGGGGAATTGTATGTCATGAATACAACATATTTGATAGATCAATCCTATAATCTAAGTCACCTTGGCTAAATGAGAAATTATTCTATTTTGGGAAGGCTCCACGGGCCGGATTAAATAGCTCAATGGGCCGCATGTGGCCCCCGGGCCTTAGTTTGCCCAGGTCTGGTCAACAGTCATGAGCATACCAAGGACACAGTTAGTTGGTACTGATCACACAAATGTTCTGCTTTAGTCAGTGGAGCAACAGTGTATTCTCTCCATGTAGCGGGAATGAAGAGGCTTTCAATATAAAAAGGGCTTATGTGTCTAAGATACCTTGAACGTGCGCATAGGCTACTTTTGGATGTTGGTTTGATTAAAAGTCTGTGAAAATAAGTTAGCAAGCATACACACTCTCTGTGTGTTTCCATAGAGATTTAGTTTAATTATGTTGTTTTCGGGGCTCAGAGGGTTGGTGCGTTGTCCCATAAATCCGGAGACTTGGGTTCAACTCTGACCTGAAGTCATCTCCCGATCCTTACCAATCTCTCTCTCCCACTAATTTCCTGTCATTATCTCTGCTATCCTATCAAATTAAAGGCAAAAAGACCCCCAACAATATCAAAATAATCATGTTGTTTTCAATCCAGGCTGACCATAGGTGCAGAATGTCCAATGCAGTTGCAGGATTTTCCTCTGGATGGACATGCATGTCCGCTATACTTTGGAAGCTGTAAGTGTGCCTTTGGTACTACTGTTTATGTTGTTGCACTGACTTTACACAGACAAGTTGATTGAGATAACCGAGATGTGCTGACTGTTTTTCAAAAAAAACAGATGCATACACAAACCGTGAGATAGTTTACACCTGGAGAAAGGGTCTTGAGGCGTCAGTCGATGTGCCGCCAGAATCTTCCAGTTTGCTACAGTATGACTTGGTTGGGCAGAGCCTCTTCAGTGAAACATACAAAATCAACACAGGTAAGAACTGGTGCTATTCCAGCAACCCACCGAAAGATGCACAGACCCATCATAGAATCCATCCTCCATCGTATCCACTATGCTGTCAGCCATGTTGTTTATGTCTTATTTTTATGATTTATTTGTCTTGTTGTTTATATCTGGTGAAGTGTTTATCTGACTCTATCACTACCATTTTTTTCAATGCATTGTGTCTTTTTTTTGTTTGTGTATTTATTTCTGTCTCATTAGCTGATTTGTAAGATGCTTAACTGCCTTGGCTGAATTTGTGCCCTTTGCTTTCACCAAAAAAAGAATCCTGGTGCAAAGAGCCAATTGCACTTCCTGATAGTGAGCAATGGTGGTCCAGGGCCTCAGAGAGAGAGAGAGAGAGAGAGAGAGAGAGAGAGAGAGAGAGAGAAAATTATGGACATGCAAAAAAAAATTGGAGTTCCCCACAGAGGACCAGTCAGATCCGCAGAGCAGGCAGTGAGTGAGAGAGTGCGAGCGGAAAGCGTGCGATGGTGGTAGAGAGAGACCAAGAGCGGGAGAAGAGAGGATCAGGCAATCGCCCAAAAGATAGGATTGTGGCCCAGTTAACATATCAAAGAGGGGATAGAATATCGCTTGCAGATATGGAGCCCTTTTCTTTCGTTCTGTTTCTGTATCTTCCTTTACCCTCCCCCCTTCTCCTGTTTTTCTCTCTTTCCATCTCTCTCGCTTTCATTCTATCACTCCCAGTTTCTCTATTTTTCTCTCTTTCTCACCATTATTCATCATGTCTGCACATATTCATCAACATCAACTCTTTTTAATCATATGCCCAATTAAAAACACTTTTCTGTACGCTGCATGTCAGGGTTAAGCCTTGTAACTGATACTGCTGTGGTTTTTCAAACCCAGTGTATGTGTATGATTCAGCACAAGCATGTAATTGGTTTATGTCTGTAAATGTAACCAATACCACATTTGAGATATATTTGAGCTCACTCTTTTTATGTTTTGTTTTAGCAAAGCACAAAGATGACACAGAGTATACGGTACACCCTTTGCAGTGCTGAAAAAGCAAAAGTGTCTTGACAAATATAATTACATTCAGGGCTTGTGTCTACACACCTAATTCCATCCACGTCTGCGATGATTCGGATAAGGATATGTATTCTGGAAACATGATATAAAAGCAATGCCATAACACTGTGAAGATGATGGAATTCAATTTCTTATTAGATTTGCTGACCCTCAGTGTATAGGCAGGAAGAAAGCAAGGAAAGTGCCCTCAAAAGTATCTTCTTTTTTTTTTTTTGCAAACTATGTCTGGCATTCCAGAGCACTCTTATCTAATCTGATATACTTAATCTCACCCAGTAATCTTGTTTATTCTCCGCTTCTTCTTCTCCTCACTCAGACAACAGACATTTCCTGTTATTTGGTGTTTGTTTCAGGTCATTACTCAGTCCAGGTCGTCCATTTCCTTCTCCAACGCAAGCTGGGCTACTACCTCATCCAGACATACATCCCTCTCATCATGGTGGTTGTCTTGTCCCAAGTCTCATTTTGGATCAACAAGGAATCAGTGCCTGCCCGCACTGTTGCTGGTAAGCAGTCATGGATTGGCCATAGGGCATAAAAGCCAATGCCCGGTGGGCCGACAGTCATTTTTGGGCCAGGGCTGTCATAATTTACCCATAATTCTTGAAAGATATGTTAGTTAGTCCAATTAAATCTCTCATGTTCATGCAATATGTCCAACTTACAGTGTTATTTTAGCTTGCCATGAAGTTATTATTAAAATCATGGTGGGTTGCCATGGCCAAAAATGCCCGAGCCATTTTCTGGTCCCAGTCCATCCCTGCTGGTATGCTAAAGAGCTTATTACTGTCTCTGGCTCTGGTTTTGTTTTAGGCTCTTTGTGCAAATTCTAGGTCACAGAACTCAGAAGTGTTTCTTTTACATCATATTACATAAATCTTCATGGACATGTAAGAATCATGCATGCTTTAAACATGACTCTTCCAATATAGAAATAAAATTTGTAGACCTATATAATACAAAAAGACCATAATTTCAGCAATAGAAAATACAATAAAAATAACAAATATAATGTTTCAGTTGCCTGACGTGTTGTTGTGCTGTTTAATATCAGGGTAGGCCAAACTGATTTTCTTACAGATGTCAGAGTTGTGTCACAATTTCTTTAATGTTCTTTGAAGTGTCTGAAGTAGGGCTTAGTAATTTGCACTCAGTTTGAGCTACATGAGCTTAATCTACTGTACGTATATTTTTAAGACACCAGACACACTTACACATCCATCCCTCTAGGTATCACCACGGTGCTCACCATGACAACACTGAGCATCAGCGCTCGTGAGTGCCTGCCCAAGGTATCGTACGCCACAGCCATGGATTGGTTCATTGCTGTGTGCTTCGCCTTCGTTGCGTCGGCCCTGATCGAGTTTGCGGCGGTCAACTACTTCGCCACCCTTCAGGGCATCCGCTTCCATCGCAAGAAGCGCAAAGAGTCTCGCCAGTCAGACAGCGTCATCACGGGCCATGACAGTGACGACGATGTGGGGACGGTGAGATCAGATTTCCCTTTTATTTATTGTTATATTACCATGTACGCATTTTTATATCCATGACAATGCAGAATGTAGCATAGGTAGGGGTTGAGACTTTGAGCCTGTTCTTGGTCTAAAGGACACAGATGATACCACTGTGTGATGTGTTATGTGTACCTGCATGGGTTCTTGGTGCGCATCAAGTGCGCATGCTATTTGCGCCGGAAGTACAGTATACCAGAGCCATAACGGTCTCGTACTGTTGACTTTGTGTACTTACCTGCCTGGTATGAGGGGTGGGGAGCTGGGGGGGTTCAGTTTGTAATGTGTAGGAGCACCATGCATCATTACAAGCTTAGAGAGGGCGGGAGAGGAAGAAGAAGAAGAAGAAGAAAAAAAAAAAGAAGAAGAAGATGATGATGATGATGATGACGGCAATGATAAGGAAGAAGTTGAAGAAGAAAAAGAAGAAGAAGTTGAAGAAGAAAAAGAAGAAGAAAACAACAACAAAAAGAAAAAGGATGAAGAAAAAGCTCCAACAACTGATGTGAGGGAACCCAGTCCTGAACCCACTGACTGACTTGTAAACTCTGCCATGAGGTTCTTAGGCCTTTTGCCTTTCTGCTCTGTGGAGTCCTCTTGGTCCTCCCACTGCACTGCCTGTCATTGCACAGCACACACACCACAAACAATCCACCAGTCAGGGAAGCACACAGAGTGTGTGAGACCATCAGACAAGCTCAATGGAGGAAGGGGAGAAGTGTAGAGACGTGGATCTCCGTCAGGAGAGAGAGAGTGTGTGCGTGTGTGTGTGTGTGTGTGTGTGTGTCTGTGTGTGTGTGAGAAAGAGAGCGATAGTGAGTGTTTATCAGTGTGTGTGTGTGTGTGTGTGTGTGTGTGATTGCATATGTGTGTGTGGAATTGGTGGAATAGGCTCTGCTCCAGGGGCCATTTTTTTTTTTTTTTTTTTTTGGCAACCAGCACGAAAGTTTTAATGACTGCTCGTGTCGGGGCTGGCTTCTCACACGGCAAAGATCAGTAACGACACGGAGCTCTTATCTTTTATGCAGAGGTAAATATGCTAAAGCCGCGGGCGTTCAACGTCTCCTGGGACTGCTCCCACGTGGTGAGATCACTGTTGGCTTTTTAAAAATAGCCTTGGTGCTATAACCCGGCTCCATGACTCCCCCACACATAATCTCTCACCTATATTTCGCCTGTTTAAGCTGCGGTTCCCAGCCACCACCAGGTCTTGAAAGTACAGGAAAAAAACATACTCTCTTGAGCACAGATGTCGCGGGAGTCCTATAAAAGTCCAAGGAAGGAAATCTTTTCAAATACAGTTAACAAAATTAATGATATATGACATAAAGCACATTTTGACTGTAGAATATATGTGTCAGATCAGACCTTTAAATATTGAAGAGAGAATCATGTAAATATGCACTAACCTATATGGATTTTGGGACCTTGTTGCTCTGTAGTACACCCTAGTGGTCAGACAGAAAACTACAGTTGATAAATCTACAGTACAGACTAAGGTAGTGTTGTCAGCTTTAGTGTTATCACCTTACAGTTTTTCTTGACCTGCTCTGACTTCTAAAAAAAAAAAAAACCTGGGATCCATTTGATCTTAATCCTTATTTCTGTAGCTTGGCAGGCCCCATACAATTGTGTTAACATGTTTTCATTGGTTTTACACATTTTTCACAACCTTTTGACCCAGCTTTCCTAACTTGAAAAAAAAAGGAAAACATGTATACATTCAAGGCTTAAAGATTCTCTGTACACATACTATATGAATTTCAAAAGTCTCTAATATCTTCCTCCTTCACTCTTCAATCCACAAACATCCATAACGGAATTAAGTTACCACCTTTGCTGTTTGCTATTTGCACTGGTGGGTCAAGAGAAACCTATAGAGTAATGTTATCGCTGATGGAAGTGGAAGACCTGTGTCAATGAAAATTGCCAAAGTATAACATAGTTGTTATACTTTGGCATCTATTTACTGAGGAATACGAGTACATGTGCTTTATATTCCCATCCATGTCTCTCTCTCTCTCTCTCTCTCTCTCTCTCTCTCTCTCTCTCTCTCTCTCTCTTTGTGTGTGTGTGTGTGTGTGTGTGTCCCATAGCCTGACAGTGGCAGAAGCAGGGAGTACCGGTCCAACTCTATAATCAGCGAGCCTCAGCAGCGGCTCCCCAACTTCCTGCAGTCGGGCTCAGCCATCCCCGTCAACATGCTGCTGGCCGGCACCAGCCCCATCGACTCCTACTCCCGAGTGCTCTTCCCGCTGGCCTTCGGCTCCTTCAACCTGGTCTACTGGTACTACTACCTCTCCAAGGACACAATGGAGAAGCCCAGGTGCTGTATAGACAAAAAAAGTGTCTCTCAAACCATTGGTCAGGATCCAGACTCAAATATCTCAAAAAGTTCTGATAGGGTTACAATGCCAACTGCTGTAAATTGTTAACTATTCCAGATGTTTACTGTTAAATGGATATGCCACAGTGACAGCAAAGTTAACTAATTTTTCACCTCCCCTAGAGGTAAATAATTGAATTTTGCCTTTCTTCAGTTCATCCAGCCGGTGTCTTACTCTCACAGTAGTGTTTTAGCTTCAGCTTAGCATATATAATCGAATCAAATGGATCTGTAGCTTCTCCACATTTAGCAATTGCTTAAAAGTGTCCATATAATTCCGGTATTTTTCCTATTTAAAGCTTGTTGTAGTTGTGAGCCGCACTTAGACTGACAGAAAATGAAATGTTGTGATTTCCTAAACTAATATGACATGGAACTATACTGTCACTGTTACTTGATATTTATGCTTCCATGTCATATCATTAACTTCCAAACTATTGCAAAATAGAGTTTTTATTGCAAAATGACAGTGGAAGAAGCAGGGAGACGGTTTTTATTTTATTGCAAAATAAAAACTCAGTAGCTCTCTCTCTCTCTCTTTGATGTGCCTATACTGATTGCTGGCATTTATTTGACTTTCCTCATTTCAGACCAAACACGACACGATTTTGTATAGTTATACAAACATTCCGTAAGGCCCTTGTGAGATGTAGTGCACTGACTATGTGCAGGCTTTTTGCAGCTGGTCTTAACAAGACACACTGCTGTATCTGATGCTCTGAATTACAGCGCTGCATAGATCTACTCAGATATTTATGCAACAATGGTTGCTCACTTTTTTTTCATTCTTTTTTTTTTGTCTGGGACTTTTATCCCGGCTGTAAATACATAAATAATTTCTGATTCTAAAACAGCCGGGGGATGAGGCAGGCGAATAGGAGCAAGCTGATGTTTCTGTTGGGTGAGCTTTTGTTGTTGCATCGAAACAAAAGGCACCGAGTATGTATTTTCATGAAAATTACATCTCCACGTGGAAGGTTTCTCTTTTTTTTTCCTTTTCTCGTTGTTGCTTTCCATTTCTTATGACCAAGCCAAGGCCTCCACTTCTAAATACAAATATGTGTCATGAAAAGTAACATTTTCGTTCATTCATGATTAAACAAAGCCTTTCAGATTCCATTGCGATCCCTTTTTTTTAGTTAATTTGCAGTCTCCCCGTTGAGTTCATAGTTTTTAGTTTTAGTTTTTTTTTTTTACAGATTATCTTCAGTCATCTCAGCTTAGTTGTCTTCCGTAATAGAACAGAACAGAATAGAATATTTACATGGACACACTCCCATTCTCAGCTTGGAAACAGGAAAAAAAAAATCCTCAGATTTGGGTTGTTCAAGTAGAGGTCTCACTGTGAGGGCAGGCACTTGCTGTGAATCATTGAGTTGTTGCTTTCAAGCAGGGCTCATGAAGTCGTTTCCGTGTGTGTGTGTGTGTGTGTGTGTGTGTGTGTGTAAGTGCGCACATATGTGAGTGGGTGTTATGCATGTGTGGAACTGTGTCTGTGTGTGTGCTTGCCTATGCTTGTGTGTGTGTGTGTGTGTGTGTGTGTGTGTGTGTGTGTGTGTGTGTGTGTGTGTGCGTGCGTGCATTTGTGTGTGTGTGTGTGTGTGTTCCTTTCTTCTCTACAGGCCCCTGATGAATGCCTGAGATCTTGTTGCAGCTGGTCTCAAGCTGATGACTGCTCCATCACTGCCTTCATGCTGTAGGTGCTCCACAACCACCATCACCACCCCACCCTACAGCACCCCACCTGCCCCACAGCCACCTCCTCTGGACTCCCATCATACTCAGCTCAACCTCAGAGACTATCTCTTCTCTTCTCCTCTCCTCTCCTCTCCTCTCTTCTCTTCTCCTCTCCTCTCTTCTCTTCTCCTCTCTTCTCTTCTCCTCTCTTCTCTTCTCTTCTCTTCTCTTCTCTTCTCTTCTCTTCTCTTCTCTTCTCTTCTCTTCTCTTCTCCTCCCCTCTCTTCTCCATGCTGTTCTACAAGGTCTCCATCAGTGGTCTCAATCAAGAGACAGGACAACTCTGCGCTCCTCATGTCTTCTCCTTGACATCTCCATGGTGACCATCCATGGCAAAGCCGCAGCCATCCGAGACACACCAGTCAGCCATTTGTGAGGGAGGGAGGATGATGAAGATGTGGGAGAGAAAAAAAAATCCTCCTCATTTTCCAAAAACCTCACCAACCAACCCCCCCCACCACCACCACCACCACCACAAACACCTCTCACACCCCCCCTAAGGTCCGATGCATCCCTCAGAGTGCAAAAAAAAAGAAAAAAAAAAAAAAAGACACACACCCAGGAGAAGTTGATGATATAATCTGCAGCTGTGACTGGTGATGCAACATGGAACCAACGCTTTCAGACGGCTGCCCTCTACAGAGCCACGCGTCTCACTGCAGGAGATCAAACGCACTGGAGGAGGCTTATACTCCCTGGCAGCTTCAAAGAAATTCACAATCTGAAAAAGAGCAATCATAAGACTGAATTTTTATGCTGCTGCTTCTGCTACCGCTGCTGTTGCTGCTTCTGCTGCTACTGCTGTGGTTGCGGGTTGCTGCTGCTGTTGCTGCTGCTGCCGCGGCTTCTTCTGTTGCTGCTACTGCTACTGCTGCCACCCCACTACCAGCAGCCTCCTCGTTCAAGTTGTGATTCATATACAGTACACGGTCATTTCCTGAAAACATGAGCGTTGAGAAGAAGATATAGGGTCTGTTTTTTCCGCAAAGGCATTGGCTGTATAATAGCACCGTTGTTGTATGTCAACTCCACCACCACCCCTCTCTTTCTATATTGTTATTCATTGCTCCATATAGATAGAATGTCCAATGTAAGCACGGGCTCCAGAATCCTGCTGATAGAACACAAACTCTTCTGTGCAGTGAGTCGGGTCGTGCTGCTAATTGGTGATGGGATGTCATAATGCCGGCTCTGCCATGCTGAGTGAATCTCTTTTTGCGATCATCCAGCCTAGTGTTAATTATTTTTTTTTAATCATGTTATTGCATAGATTAATTCTGTGCCATTTTGTGTTGTTTTTTTTCCCCCCACGAAGAAAGTTATGACCCGTGTGGCTGTTTTTCCATGAATGAGATGACCCATGCAAACGTGTCACTATCCAGCAGCCTGGAAATGATCAAAGACCCAGTTTTACTCTTTACGTGAACAACTGTGCTCTTCTTTCCCTGTTACAAAAAATAAATAAATAAATAATAAATATCACTGAAATAGTTGTTGTGCTGTTGTGCTACAATAACATTGAAAGTAGACAGTATACACAGTATACACAAATAGCCAAGGTGCCAAAAGGGGAAATACTGTATATTCAGTTCTTATACCCTTCTCAGTATTTCATATTGCCATGTCATATCCATATAATTTAGTGCACCTCACCTTCAAATCTCATTCTGTTTTTTATCCTTTAATTTCATCCATATCATAACTAGCCTGGGAGTACCCATGCTGCCTTACACGCTTGATTTCATTTCGCCCTGCAAAACAGCTAGCCTGGCTAATAAGCCGACTGCTGACTCCGTCATTAAGTCTGGAACAATGCAATTGAAACATGTTTCAGTTTGGTTATGATGTATTCGTTCACCTGGCTCTCACACCTCCAACTTCCGCGTTCAGTAGTAACAGATCGCTGGCTTGTTTCGATTTATTTTGACATCGTAGTGGCAATAAGTCCACAAGATCATGGATGTTAATTTCATGTACCAATTTTGTAAAGGTAATTTGAAAGTAGGGGGGGGAATAATGAACACGTTCCTATGCTGTCGAACTACAAGCTGCTGAACTACAGGCAAGTTCAGAGACATCGCTCTAAACTTTGTGCTGATTGGCAAAACCGTAGAGAAACCGAGCTAAGGGGGTTGGGCCGGTATCCTGTACAGAGCTAAAATCTAAAATTCAGCTGAAGTACGTAGGATGGGGTCGCCAGGCTACAAAACATCATGGTCCATTGCCGATCTCTAGATTTTGGGATCCAATCACAGAACAGGGAGGTACTAGCCTGGGAGTACCCATGCTGCCTTGCATGCTCGATTTCATTTAACATATCGTCTGGTGGCTCTGGTAGGCTAAATAATACGAATGGCTATGAGATGTACAAATGATTACAATAGACATGCATAGCGCCCTGAAACGTTTTTGGACAAACCATGCTTCTTTTACAAGAAAATGAATAGGTGGTCTCCAGACTAAAAATCACTTGTGAAGTGGCATTACTTATTATGTTATTAATATTAAATTAATTATGTTATTAATGTCATATAGGATTTGCCTGAGGAAGTTACCTATGTCCCAAATAAAAATCTGTTAATCTGAGATTTTCTCATGATAATGGTGCTATGTAGCCTGATAATAGACAAGCCCCTTGTTCGATACTTGGTTTTGTACACAGCCTCTGCACATTTGGGTAGCCTACTGAGAAATTATTACTTGCTGAAGGCTTAGAGGTAAAGTTTAAAAGGTTTGGATCAGCCCTAACCTGGTCATGCCTTTCTACCAATTCCACTTTATGCCCTCAGTTCCACGCCTGGGGTTTATCCTATGATCTTGCTTTCTACTAGCCTAATTGTAGGCCAACCTGGAAAAATAAAAAATAAAAAAACACACACACACACACACACAAAAAAAACAAGCCAAATTCAACACTTTGTTGTGTTGCTGTTATTAGATAGTTGAGGTACATAGGAAAGCATGGCCAGGTTAGGTGCTTTGAGGTTTACAGATTTGTACCAAATGTTAAAGTTTTCTCCTCAAAACATTTTCGAACAAGTAGGGATACAATTATTCCTGAGACAAGAAGTGCTATTCGTATGTGATTTGAACTTGAAATTTGATGAACTTTGCAAATTCCCTTAACGCCCTTTAATTCTTAACAGGTTGTTGAAACCTTGGACAATATCATCAAAGTTGGTTAAACTCTAAACAGTGTACTATAGTAATACTAACACTAATAGTAATGGTAATACTAGTACGTTAATTGAGGGTCCATTTCTGACGTTGACGTTTGTGCTGGACTTCACGACGCTCATCGAAGTTCCTTTCATTTTTTTCCTTTGCAATGGAAACAGCTCATCCACCATCATCAGTAGCTGCTCTTTGATCTTGAGGTAGGATGTACGCATGCGCTCCTCATTGGCTTCATTGCACTGTCTGGAGTAAGTTGAATGTGCGCTCTCCCTCGCTAGATCCAAAATCATACCAAAACAGTTGCAATGGAGAGAATCAGGAAAAGCCGATCGGTTTTCGTCATTGGTCCTTTATTAATTACCCTGGTTTGCGCTCAAAGGTAAATTTTCCATTTTTCACTCTGCCTATTAAGACCTGTGAAATATGCATGCAGAATTTGGTCAGAAATAAGACGTTTTCATCTGATGATGTGACACCCTCTTTTTGGTTGTAGAGACCCTTCTGGCAATATGCCTGTGGTCAAGGATACAGTGGATAGGTTGATGAAAGGATACGATATTCGGTTGAGGCCAGATTTTGGAGGTAAGGCGGCTGAAATTGAATAATAATTCTTTCACAGCCCATGACGTGCTGCACATGCACAATGACATG
>JAODXP020000030.1:8461129-8468629 GCA_027497455.2 Sardinella longiceps
TTCCTTTTGTATGATTTAAACATAGAAAGCCATATGTTATTTTTATCCATTGTTGCTATGACAACACCTCATTTTTCTTTTTCTTTTTTTTTGTGGAAAATGTGAAGTTAACAGTTGTGAGATTATTCTCCCTCCCCCACCATCCTCCACAATACCTTTACTATGTGCTCATTTTCACACGCTCCACCATATGGATTTCCATTATACAGCTGCGTTGGCTATATGTCCAACCTGCGCAATAGCTTTGAATTACATGTACTGTAGATGGCCATATTACTGAGAGGCAGTGAAGCTGTAGAATAGACGAGTGTGGTTTCAGATTCCACACTCCTACAGTGAAATGCTTCATTTCCAAACACGCATTCAGTACTATCTACAGGGAAGGGAAAAAAAAAAAAAAAAAGACGTGAAAGGAACATTTGGCCTTGGCCTTTCCAAGCTCAGGCAGTGGCTGCTAACAAGACTCCATGTGCGTAAAGCGTAGGGGGGAGTGGGGGGAGTGGGGGGGGGGGTGTGGGAGTGGAAGAGTGGGGTGGGCACAACGGTCTGAATTATTTATGACCAAGAACAACTGCGTTGTGCTTCGTCTCTAATCTACTGCAGTAATTCGTTAATAAGTCGTCTCCAGCCGAGCTGTCAGGCTTTTTATCAGTCGTGGGTAAGTAGCTGTTAAAACGTTCCCACTGGGGCCGGGCTGGGAAAGCGAGCGGTCATGTCATGCGCGGCCAGTGGCCGGGCCCAGGGGCCTTAAGACCATCTCCCTCTGACCTCGCGTGTTTAGAGGCATGTACTTAACCAGTCACTCGGACGGTTTCCCTGTCATGACAAATTAATGAGCAATGCCAGTCCAGCTAAAGTCACTCTAGCCTCTCTCTCTCTGTTTCTCTCTCTCTCTCTCTCCATCGCTTTCTTGTTCCCTTTCTTTCTCTCTCCCTCCGATCTATCCCTCAGTCTCACTCTCATTTTTTGTCACTATCTATCATTTTGTCATACTACCCACTTCTTTCTCTCATTTTCTTAATCTCTCCCCCTAATATTCCTCTCTCTCTCTCTCTCTCTCTCTCTCTCTCTCTCTCTCTCTCTCTCTCACACACACACACACACACACACACACACACACACATAGTCACACACATCTGGGGAGAGTGAGGGCACTGATAAAGCTGCACGCTAGGATGCCACCAGCTCCCACAATTATCACATTAATCGATCAAATATTCCCAAGCCGGTAATTTATTTAATTGTAGGGAACCCAAGAGAGAGGGAGACAGAAAGAGACAGAGAGAGAGAGAGAGAGAGAGAGAGAGAGAGAGAGAGAGAGAAAATGAGACCATCACTAAATTCAATTTGTTTTGAACCCCTCCTCTGAAAAGGGTGATGTCGTCATCTACTCAGGCTATCCTCCAGATATATCTCTCCTCACCTCTATCTAAAGGGCGGTGATCCTTTTTTTATTTCTTTTTTCTTTTCTTTTTTTCTTTCGATGGGAAACTGGCAATGAGTCGTCTTCCTGACTCGTGTCCCATGAGTGTTACTGGATGCATATACTCTGTACAAACATTGTCATGATTCTCCGCCATAATCTTAATGGGGATCTATTGATCTCGAATGCCACTTGTAGTAGTGCTGGCTGGCAAGCAGCGCTGTTTTGCTATGCCATTTGTAGTGTTGGCAGCCACTGCTCCGCAAGATGGCTGAGGGTGAGCCGAAGCTGCATGTGTCAGAGAAAAAAACAAAACATAAAAAATTCTTTGTGAAGCCTATGTGTGTGTGTGTGTGTGTGTGTGCGCGTGCGTGTGTGTGTGTGTGTGTGTGTGTGTGTGTGTGTGTGTGTGTGTGTGTCAGTGTATGTGTGTGTGCACATGTCGATGTGTGTGTGTTTTGACCTGAGAGAATTTATATGTATTTTGTTTTTGTATTTTTACGCATAATCTAATATTTACAAGTAAATCGTGCTAATGAACCATCTCATGAACAGGGAGCCTGGATAACCCTGCAACACTTTAAATGATAGAGCACAGAATGGGACCTTGCCGAGTGTGTGTGTGTGTGTGTGTGTGTGTGTGTGTGTGTGTGTGTGTGTGTGTGTGTGTGTGTGTGGTGGATGTGTATATGTGTGGGGGGTGTACATGTACACGTGTATGTTTGTATGTGTGTGTGTGTGTGTGTGTGTGTGTGTGTGTGTGTGTGTGTGTGTGTGTGAAAGCACATGTGTGTGTATACAGGGACTTTAGGTTTTGTAGGAGCTCGCAGAAGCCACACATGCGTGTGCGTTAGTGTGTGTGTGTGTGTGTGTGTGTGTGTGTGTGTGTGTGTGTGTGTGTGTGTGTGTGTGTGTGAGTGAATGTGTGTTTTTTCCGTCTGTGTTTGAAATCCATTGATGTCAAAGCCGAGCAAACAAAGCCCAGAGAGACATCTGTTACCATCTGTGGCCATAGTAATTATGCTTACATTTTGCACCAAAGCCAGGAGGCAAGTTTCTGGCCCAGGTGTTCTATGCACTCCAACTTGGCATCTGCACCCGGAAAGAAAGAAAGAAAAAAAAAACATAGGAAAAGAAAAAGAGGGGAAAAACACACAGCTTGTGTTCATCTACAAAACAACTATTTATTTTATTTATTTGTGGCTCAGATGCAAATGTGTGATGAGGCAAGGCTTGGGAAATAAGTCAAACAGTGCTTCAGTCTTCTCCATGCTTTTTCCACATGAGGTTACCCGAGAGATAGCCTAGCTCGGGATGCCATGAAAATATGCACCTAATAGTGGTCTCTGTGTGTGTGTGTGTGTGTGTGTGTGTGTGTGTGTGTGTGTGTGTGTGTGTGTGTGTGTGTGTCAGAAGTACATACAGCACTAATTTTGTTTGTTGTGTTATATACATATATATATATATATATATATATATATATATATATATTGTATTTTGTGTTTGAAAGAGAGAGAGAGAGAGAGAGAGAGAGAGAGAGAGAGAGAGAGAGAGAGAGAGAGAAGGTGGATGTTGTGTTATACTGTATATATTTTCTGGTTTGTGTTTTGTACATATTTTCCTTATGTACAAAAGACTGAGACTCTCAAGGAACTTGGTAGTGGAAATGATGACGGAAGTGTAAGTGGTGTTGGTCACAAAGATGAGTGGCTGTGTGTGTGTGTGTGTGTGTGTGTGTGTGTGTGTGTGAGAGAGAGAGAGAGATAGAGAGAGAGAAAGAGAGTGAGTGTGGGAGGAAGTGTGTTGTTGAGTAGATCACTCCCAACAGACCGTCCATTTTCCCCCTCAGAGAGATTCTGGGACACCACTTCCTCCAGCTTAAGTGTCCCATTACCAGGGCAGGCCAGACTCAAGGCTTTTCTCTTCTCCTCCATGCCCCAGCCATCTATTCATCCATCCATCCATCCATCTATTCATCCCTCCATCTATCCTCCATCCATCCATCCTCCCTCTGTCCTCCCTCCATCTATCCCTCCATCCATCCTTCCATCTATCCCTCCCTCCATCCATCTATCTCTCCCTCCATCCATCCCTCCCTCCATCTATTCCTCCATCCATCTCTCCATCTATCCCTTCATCCATCCATCCCTCCATATATTCCTCCATCCATCCCTCCATCTATCCCTCCATCCATCCATCCCTCCATCTATTCCTCCATCCATCCCTCCATCTATCCCTCCCTCCATCCATCCCTCCATCTATTCCTCCCTCCCTCCATCCATCTATCTCTTCCTACATCCATCCATCCATCTATCTCTTCCTACATCCATCCATCCATCTATCCTTCCCTTCATCCATCCCTCCATCTATCCCTCCCTCTATCCTCCCTCCCTCCATCCATCCCTCCATCTATCCCTCCCTTCATCTATCCATCCATCCATCCATCCTCCATCTATCCCTCCATCCATCCTCCATCTATCTATCCCTCCATCCATCCCTCCCTCCATCCTTCCAGCCTCTGTCTTCAGTCCTCTGTAGCCCCAGTCCCAGCGCTCTCATTGAGGAGCCTGCAGGGCCGTCAGCTCTGACACGACAGCCTCTGGCGTTAGACGATGCTCCTCAGGCGAATCTGTGCCCTATCTACCTCGGGATGGGAGAGGATGTGTGTGTGTGTGTGTGTGTGTGTGTGTGTGTGTGTGTGTGTGTGTTGGATATCTATGTAAGCTTATAAAATATTTTATTTACATGTAAGATGTACTGTATATGCATGTTATTTACCTACTGTGAGATAATACAGCATGTTATTTACCCATCTGTGAGATATTATGCAGAATTTAAAATTTATGTTTGTATTTGATTTTTTTATGGGTGTATACACCTGTGTATGTGTGGATGTGCAGGGATGACTAGATGTACAACATATAGTATATGTTTGCCTGTTTGTATGCTACATAATTATGTAGTGCAGATGTGTATGTTTATGTGCACGTGTGTGTGTGTGTTTTTGTATGTAGGTTTATGTTTGTGTGTGCATGAGTGTCTATGCATGTGTATACGAAGTCTTTGTTTGTGTGTGTGTGTGTGTGTGTGCATGTTTGTCTATGTATGTATATACTGTATATACTGTATATTGTGTGTGTGTTTGTGTGTGTTTATGTGTGTGTGTGCATGTTTGTCTATGTATGTATACTGTATGTATTGTGTGTGTGTGTGTGTGTTTATGTGTGTGTGTGCATGTTCGTCTATGTATGTATATACTGTATGCATTGTGTGTGTGTGTGTGTGTGTGTGTGTGTGTGTGTGTGGGATGCCCTCGCCTCTCTGAAGACAGAGCGATGAGAGTCAGTGGTCTGTGGGGACTCTGTGAGGCTGATTTGGATTATGCCCCATAGCCAAATGCCTCCCTCGCTTCAGCAAAAACAAAAGAGCTGGAAAAATTCAGAGTGGGACATGAGAGAGGAGGCGGAGGATAGGGGGTGGTGTTTGTTTGTTTATTTATTTAACAAATTCATTCTTTTAGTCATTTTTTTTATTTTTGCCATTTGTTTATTTGTGCTGATCTCAACCTGTGATCCATGTTTACATGGATATTACGGCTTCCAGCCATCATCATTTTTTATTTATTTATTTTTTTCTGTAATTTGGTTTCTTGTTTGGTGTCTTGATGTCGTGTGTGTGTGTGTGTGTGTGTGTGTGTGTGTGTGTGTGTTATCAACCACGTTTGTGCCTCTTTATCAATAAGAAAATGTACATATGTGTGTATCATTGGGGCCCTTGCTGTCTATATTCTCTGGCATCAATTCCTCTATGGATGTCTATTGTGCTGAAAACACTCTAAACAGGAAGGAATTGATAAGACAATTGATATAAATTGAATTGATAAACAGAATTGAGAATGGCATCAATATTGCTGTTAGAATCCTATCAATTTCCACCCCCAATTGTTTTGCTTGCCTTGGAGACCGGGTTATGACCACAGAATTCCCAAGAGGCTTTCTTTATTATTAGAATTATGTCATTGTTTTGCTATTGAGTTTAAACAAAAAATGATATCCAATCGAAACAAACTACCAAAGGTCCCTTGGTGTGTAGGAAGATAGTGTGTGTATACCCTCCTCATAGTTATGTAAATTTCTGTATAAATCTGTGTAAGACATGTGTGGTTATAGTATATACTACATGGACACATATGCGGATAAGTGTGTACGTTCATGAGTATAGACATGTGGGACACACACACACACACACACACACACACACACACACACACACACACACACACACACATACACACACACAAATAGGGAGTGCATACTGTAGGGAGTGCATACTGAAAAAAATGTGTTTGAGTGTGTGTGAGAGAGTAGAGTGTGTGTCTGAATTATAAATGTGTGTGTGTGTGTGTGTGTGTGTGTGAATATGGAATGCATGTGTGTGTGTGTGAGCGTGTGTGTGTGTGTGTGTGTGTGTGAATATGAAATGTGTGTGTGTATGTGTGTGTGTGTGTGAATATGAAATGTGTGTGTGTGTAATGGTACTTGTGCTCATGAGCTCACGCTGTGCTTGGAACATGGACTCCCAGACGAGACAGGGCGAGTGGCGCAGCTGGGTCCCTCCAGAAGGCACTCATTGTCCCTCTTAGTGGCCACGAGTAACCCCTATCAAGTGGAAAGAGATATTTTTGTCAGAAGACGTTAGCAGGTGTTTGGAATTCCTCTTCAGGTCATTGCTGGAGACTCTGAGACATGGTCGGACTCTTGCCCTAAACACAAAATCACACACACCCCTCCTGGTAGTATGAGGACATGAACCTTTTCAACGCAAAGACTATTTTGACTTTAAAATCAGCGTAAAGGCGAATGGTTAGGTGTGGTTCATTATTTCTTTAATCATTGCACAACTGGCTTTTGTTCTGGTGTCATGAGATCTCATGTTTTTATCAAGGGATGAGAAGATATATTATCGATCTCTACATTTCTACATGTAATGGGTCAATCCAAAACAATACCTTGCCTTACAGCACAAAAGACTACAGTCATAGGAAATTATGGTTTTAGTTTATGGCTGATAGATATTTTTAAATACCCTAGAAAGAATGATTGCTCTTGTAAAAATGGTTTAGTTTCTCTCTAAATGTTCTGTTTCTGTTTGTCCAGGACTACACTTTGACCATGTACTTCCAGCAAGCATGGCGAGACAAACGTTTGTCCTACTCGGAGATCCCCCTTAACCTGACTCTGGATAACCGAGTGGCCGACCAGCTGTGGGTCCCTGATACTTACTTCCTGAACGACAAGAAATCTTTTGTGCATGGAGTCACAGTGAAGAACAGGATGATTCGTCTACATCCAGATGGAACAGTTCTCTACGGACTCAGGTAAATAAAGCATAAAAAAAAAAATATGCTGGAGTTTTTGACATCTTTATTCTCCTCGAGTGAGAGGGGTCTGTGATCAATAACAAGCATTTGGCAGTGATGTATCACCAGTGTGGGGAAAGGGGCCAGTTGCACAGTGAAGGAGAAATCCTGTTTTTTGTGAGTGAGTGAGTGAGTGAATGAAATGGACCCAGTGCTCATGTGGGCGTGAGTATGTGTGTGGGAGACATATGTGTGTGTGTGCATAAGTGTGTGTGTGTGTGTGTGTGTGTGTGTGTGTGTGTGTGTGTGTGTGTGTGTGTGCGTGTGTACCCGCCAGTGTATTGTATCAGTTCAAACGAGACCACATCACGTCTATATTTAGGGGCGTGAGATTATCGTTGCTAATTCCATCACTCACTATCGCAGCATCTCTCTCTCTCTCTCTCTCTCTCTCTCTCTCTCTCTCTCTTTTTTTTTTTTCTGTCTCTCTCTCTTTCTATCTTTTTTCTCCTGCTCTGAGGCTGTCAGATTTCCCTATCAGAATGCTCTAAAAAATTTAGAGATCTGCAGTGCCACAGATAAATCATCGTTGTTGTGCCGCAAAAAATCAATAAATGTAATTTCTAACGCTTCATTATGTAAGTGGCCAATTACATAAGCCAACATGTATTTTTTTACATAACGGAGAGAATGAAGGGAAACGGGGTGCCGTCTAAGG
>JAODXP020000030.1:8481129-8511129 GCA_027497455.2 Sardinella longiceps
GTGGGGCGAGAGGGAGAAATCTCCCATTACTTTTTAATTCCTGTGTTTCGCTCATCAATATTCATCGTCCGGCTTTTGACATTTAAGACGTTATGTCATCCCATTTCCAGAGCTGTGCGATACAGAAGGTGGATATGAGGTATCTCTACAGAACCGTGGTTCCATGGTACTGTTCCTCAGTCCCAAGAGGGGAATGTCTCTCTAGCATGTTCCGTCTTTGGGTTCCTCACCATATGTTTACAGGGAGAATGTTGACATGCCCGCCCGTTGTGTCTGGCTCTCTTTGGCAGATGGCTACACCACGGACGACATCGAGTTCTACTGGAGAGGTGGCGACGGCGCCGTATCGGGAGTGGAGCGCATCGAGCTTCCGCAGTTCTCCATTGTGGACTACAAGCTCATCTCCAAGAATGTGGTGTTCTCCACAGGTGCAGTGGTAGCTTCCGGCGTCTTCTCTCTCTCTCTCTCTCTCTCTCTCTCTCTCTCTCTCCCTCTCTCTCTCTCTCTCTCTCTTTCTCTCTCTCTGTTCTTTTCACAAGCCTCCGCCTCATCAGCCAACCCACCAGAGCCGCAGCTTTAAATCATTAATATCTCACTGATACAGTAAAAGAAGATGAATGAATGAACCACGTCCTCCATTGCCCCTACCAATGTTACAGTTGTTAGACTCTGTGTTGCATTAGCATTCGCATTGCTAATTTAAATGAAATACAACTTAAGAATGAGAAATGCTGTTGCCCAAAGAGTTGAGTTGATATCTAAGGTACTCTTGCGTGTATGACTAGTTCTAATTTGTTGCCTTTAATCTTTTTTATTACATCCGTTATTTCTTTTTTTTTAGGCTAATAGTCAGGCCACTTAAGAACTAGCCAGGCTAGCATCAATATTGCATTTTGCTACAGTACAACATTAGGGAACTTTCTGAAGGCTTTGGTTTCTCAGACTGGATTTTCTGGCATCCATTCCTCAAAAGATTGAAGGCAGAACCAATGTTTTTAAAGTTCATAGAAAGTATCTTCCGACTAGGAAGTAAATGTATGCCTATTGAGAGTAGCCACACTTTTCATGAAGTGAAATGAAGTGAGAGTCTAGTCCACCAAGCTCCCTAAGAAGAGGTTGTAGAATACTGATGCTGGCAGTCTTTCTTTTAATTTATGAAGTTTTTTAAGAACTCCAATGTAATATTGAAGCTACTCTGAAGGAGACAAAGAAAAACTATTTCTAAGTTGCTCAGTTGCTCTAAGTGTTGTTCTAAGCTGTCTCAACTTTTAAAGAATGCTCAGTAATTTGGTCTCCTCTCCACAGGCTCCTACCCTCGCCTGTCGCTTAGCTTCAAGCTGAAGAGGAACATCGGCTACTTCATCTTGCAGACCTACATGCCTTCCATTCTCATCACCATCCTCTCGTGGGTCTCCTTCTGGATCAACTACGATGCCTCGGCCGCCAGAGTCGCTTTAGGTGGGCTTACACACAGGACTCCCCCCCCCAAAAATAACTTAGTTTTAGTTTGAAATGGTCCGATAGTCAGTGGTGATACTGCACTTTAAATAACAATAACAATAGAATATTAATGTTGAAGTATGTACATGTAAATAACACACATCTAATCACAACTTGGAGTGTCAGATGAGCAACTTACAATCCAACTTACAAGTAGTGTTTCTTCGAGAAATAAAGAACTTTTTCACTGTGTTAAAACAAGCATATTTAAAGCATATCTGAACACATTTGGTCACCTCATCAGTCTCTTATTTTATTTACATTGGTCTTCATTTAGCGTATGCAGTTGTGCTAAAACCACATGCAATACTAGCGTTATACTATATACTACCTAATATTATATTATATTATTTACTTCAATTCTGAGTTCTCAAACTGTTACCGTTTGTCCTAACTGCATGCAAGATACCCACTACTGTGTTGTGTTGAAGGCAACACAATATAACAGGGCCCTGGTTCTGACTGTGAGAGCCCAAGCAGATTCTCTTTCTTTGAAGGCACACTACAGGCAACATTTTATGCTGTTTTTAGATTCATTTAACAGCTTCATGGTCACTTTGATGGTTAAAGGAATAAGCCACCTTTTTGGCTAACTTGGGCTAACTATTCCACCTCCCCAAACGGTTGAGTTTTACCTGTCTTTAACTCATCCAGCTGTTGTTTCACTCTGACACTAGCGTTTTTAGCTGAGATTAGCATTTAGCATTGAATCCATGCATTAGATGCCACTTATCATCTCACCCACAGCATCTTGCTTAAAGTGTCCATAGTATAGCAGGATTATACCAAGAATTCCAGGATTTTCCTGTTTAAAACGTCTTCTGTAGTTGCAATGTGTTCTAAGAATGGGGCGGTTTGCCAAACATGGGGTGTCAAACTTGTTTTTATCGAGGGCCACAAGAGGCATTGAGTTTTTCCTTCGAGGGCCACCATGCAAAGTGCCGCCACAAACTGCCTGATCACAAAAATGTGCATTTCCTTGTGTTTCCAACCTTCACCAACAGTCCTAATCTGGCAACCAATATGACAGGAAACTATTCTCTTTTTCCGGGATAATGTCCTGAAATGATGGCATATTCCTTTAAATGGTTAATTACACTGTGAATGAAAAATTGCAAATTTACAGCACTTGCAAGATGACAACTACACCCTGTTTCACTGATAAACCTAATCAATTCAATCAAGCAATCAATCAATCAATTCACATTTATTACCTTGTCAGTCGACATAATTCTTTGAAAATGACCATCGCTGTTTCCTTTTGAATGCTCTTGCACTGACTGTTAAATATGCTGTTCTATTCGGTCATATTTCTCATGCAAAATAACACAATAACAAGTTCACAGAAAGAAAATAGACTCTGTGGTTCCCATATAATATATATCAACTCAGATAGACATGACATTTTAAGTTCAAATGCACATTACAATGTTTACAGTGGCAACGCCAGTTTGGACGTGTTTATTTTATGTCAATGCAGCAACAAGCATCTCCAAAGTTAGGATGCAAAAAAAGTGAAAGAGTACAGTTAGCTTTGTGACCTGTTATATCCCAGCAAGCTGCCAGCACAGGCACAGAATATTCCACATCCGCGGCAGACAAGGTCTAAATCCGGCCCAGATCCAGCTGCCATCCGGGATCCACTCCTACATCACTCTGGAGAGGGGATGTCTTGTTGAGGCCCTTAAATATCCGGGACATGCCAAGATCGGAACAGGCAGCCCTCTTCCTAATTGGGCCATGTGCCTGTCACTCACATAATCAATACAAAGTGCTGCTGCTGCTGTGGTGTGTGGCTCTCAGCGCAGGGCCCTCCCAGGCTCTCAGCGTAGACAGGCAGATTAGCTAGGGTCTCTTCCTAATGGCGTTCCCCGTTTGCGGCTCCTGCTGCAACAAACCCTGGGACTAGGCTGACAAACACTGCCTCCTCCAATCTCGTTTAGGTGAGCAGGGAGATGCGGATGATCCGCGTTGATGTATCGCTGCTGGTTTCCCTGACAAAACGTAACCCCAGATGCCAACGGCTGATCTGTTTCCGTCTGTTGCCTAACGAAGGGCTCTGGCTCTTGCTGTAAGAGCCCAGGCAGATTGTCTTTCTTTAAAGACACACTGTACATTTTTTAATGCTGTTTTCAGGTCCATTTACCAGCTTCGTAAACACCTTGATGGTTAAAGGGATACTCCACTCTTTTTTTATGAAAATGGATTATTCACCCCCTTACCTGGAGTTACATAAGTGGGTAAAAGCATTTTGATCTCAGTGCATGCATTTTCCTAGTCTGGCAACCCCAATTTAACCTTTTTCTTAGCTTTAGCTTAGCATAGGCACTAGAGTGTAAAGTAGCCAGATAGCGACTCTTTGACAACATTGCATTCCACCTTCTATGCGAAGCTAAAGCTAAAATTGGGGTTGCCAGGCTAGAAAAACGCATGCATTGAGACCAAAATCCTTTTACCCACATTTATAACTCCAGGTAAGACTGTGAATAACCCAATTTCATAAAAAGGTGCAGTATTCCTTTAAAGTGCTCATTACGGGGTGAGTGGAGGCTCACTCATTGCTGGTTCCTTTTCTTTCGTTTGCAAAGAAATTCACATGTAGTGGTGAGAATCTAGGGCACCTGGTGAAAATCTGGTGTTGATTACAAAAAATTGGTGACGGTCAATTGCTCGGCCATTTAAAAAACACAAACTTGCCTGGGATGCCTGGGATTTACATGAAAGGATTATAATGTGGGAGACTGTCTCTCCGTTATCTTTCTATCATTAAGAGATAAAAAATTACTTCTTGTGGCACTCCTTACTAAAATTAAAAAAGCTTTTATTAAATTCTAGCTACATGCCTACGCATTTCGACCCATTGTCTTCATCAGGGCATATCATTTTTTTCTTCCATCCCCAAGTGGAAAAGAGTTGCACTTTAACTTGGAGTGCTCCTTGTTTATGTTGTTGAAAATATATTATGCATTGACAACACATTAGTGTTGCATTAGAGTACATTATAGAGTTTACTATAGGTGTAGATGGCCAAGCATTTCAGCGCGCTGTTAATACACATACTGTAATACATTAATGCAATAATGAGTTAATGCAAAATTGATCGTTTGAAAGTGCACTTTTCTGCGCGTCTTTTCCAGCTTCCTTTCCAGCTTTGTCTCTAATTCTGAGTGTCTACACTTTCCATGGGTGTACCTTGTTTTCATGTGACTTCTACTGTCTCTTTTTGTGGATTTTCTTGTTCCTTCATCTGGCATGTTCCTTTCACCTCATCCTTTTAACAAGTTCCTCTCATTTTCTGTTCATTTCTCTTCATTCTCTTTCTTCTTATCTTTGTCTTACCTCTCATCCCCCCTTTTACAGTCTAAAACTACCTTGTGTTCTTCCACTCTCTCCTGTCACCCTTCACTCTCTGTTTCCATCTATTTGAATGTGTGTGACATATCTACGATCATCTGTCATAGCTCTGTCTCTCCCGGGAGACTTACCCAGGGGCGCTGCTAGAAATTTTGGGCCCACTGACAAAAAATAATTTTGGGCCCCTCAAATATTGATTTTAATATTAAAAATGTATCTGGGCCCCCCTGTCAGTGCTGGGCCCTTAGAATCATCCTAACTTCCCCCCCCCCCCCCTAGTGGCGCCCCTGGCCTTACCAGTCAAGTCCTCCAGACCAGGGCCAGACTAGGACCAAAAAATGGCCCGGGCATTTTTGACTATGAAGGCCGACCACGATTTTATTCAATAATAATAACTTCATTGCAAGCTAAAATAACATTGTAAGTCGGACACATTACATGAACATTAGAGATTTAACTGGAGTAGCCCAATAATCTTCAAGAAAATTATGAGTAAATTATGACAGCACTGGTCCAAAAATGGCCATCGGCCCACTGGGTATTGCCCTGTATGCCCTATGGCCAGTCCATTGCCCAATGCAGACTCTGTCCCAGACCACTGTTAGGCCCGATAGGGGCCAGTGGCAGTATGAGAATAACTGTACAGGATAGTGGTGGTGTGCAACAGAGCCAGTGAATGCTAGTGACTAATAACATAGAAGGCCATTGGACGCTAAAGAGCAAGTGTGCCTGACTAAAATTATTTATTGTACGTGTGAATTTGACCAAATACAGATTGTGCATGCAGATGACGAGGAAAAACAAACGCAATGGATGGGGGGGGGGGGGGGGGGGGGGGAGCAGGTGAATTGTGCTGTGACTAATATTGCATGTTGAAGGTCTCCACGGATACGGGCGGCAACAGTGAGGATGACAAAAGATGAAGAAAAATATGAAAAATAATAGATAACAACTCTCAATATTTTACATTGTAATATTTTCTTTCACACTGTCATTATCACAAGCCTCAGATGAGATACTTGTGTGGAGCAAAGCACAGTGGCCTTACTACTGGAGCAGAAATTCAAACAGAGCAAATGTTGTTAAGCGGATTATGTCTAGTGGCCTATAAGGGGCTGAATATATTTATTATTATAAAGAATGGAATCATCATAGTCACTTGAACAAATTGCATTTTTTTCAGACTCTGTTTAGAAGGCTTTCAAAGGCTTTTTCTATTTTACACAATTCCACTGTTAGACATCAGGGAATGGCCTCTGTTTGAACTGGCTGGCCTCCAGTTTGATGGTTTGCCACTGGATTTAATGCAAAGTCTACTTGCAATGTTTGTTACCACGTCATCGTGATGGCGAAAAGATGTGATTGATGGCGGGTTTGATTGATTGTCGGTTTCCAGGTATCACCACGGTGCTCACCATGACAACCATCAACACACATTTGAGGGAGACCCTTCCCAAGATCCCCTATGTAAAGGCCATAGACATGTACCTGATGGGCTGTTTCGTCTTCGTCTTCCTGGCTCTGCTTGAGTACGCCTTCGTCAACTACATCTTCTTCGGACGGGGTCCACAGAGGCAGAAGAGGGCAGCGGAGAAGGCTGCCCTGGCCAACAATGAGAAACTACGGCCTGATCCCAACAAGGTAATATCTCAATCTGTTACAATACACACACACACTCACTCACACACACTCACACAACTACACACACACACACTCACATACACACACACACTCACACACACACACACACTCACACAACTACACACACACACACACACACACACACACACACACACACACACACACACACACACACACACACACACACACACACACACACACACACACACACACACACACACACACACATTTGTGCATTCTCCTGTACTCTGATTTGGTAAACCTGTCGGTAACAGTTTCACTTCTAGGTTTCAGTTTTCTGATGCCATTGGATATACAGTATTCCTGGCTCTGGTCTTTTTTTTTTCTAATGTGATTTTTGCAGTACCACACTGGTTCTGTAAAGCAACCTCTGCGGAATGGAAATGTATTCTGACATGGTACTTATTTTGGCCCTTGAGTGGTAGTGAAAAGTCGACCATTCATTTACTGAAATGTACGGCACATTGGGCTTGTTCCTACTGTCTCTCTCCAAAGGCAAGCTATCGCAGAGAGTGAAACAAAAAACAAAAAAAAAAGAAACACATGGCTGGCAGCGCTTGTACCGCCTCCCGTCATAATCTTATTTAGTTTTATAAGTTAGATGTGCCAAATCCTTTTTCCCCTCTTCCTCTCTCTCTCTCTCTCTCTCTCTCTCCCTCTCTCTCTTTCACACTCTATCTATCTCTGAGTGTTGCAAGCTCCCGTTTTCGAAGTAACCCTGATGATTTTGTGTGCTTGCAGTGGTTGATGGGCAATGTAGCTCAGAGAGACGATGCTCTGTATGCCCGAATGAAACAGAGGGAAATTGACGCATATGACTCGATGTGGGATCCGATCTTTGCAGAGGACGCGGCATTAGGACTAGGCGAGCAAAGAAATAAGGTACTTATCACTTGGCTGGAAATTAAAAAAAAACAACAACAACAAAAAAAACAGCAACAGAAAAGGACTATGTGATGGATCTGCATCAATACCCAGTCCGAAGCAAATAATAATAATAAAAAAAACAGCACCGCTATTTTTTGTTTTTCTTTCCCAATTCCCCCTTCCTCTTTTATCCTTTTTTGGAATGAATGAATTTCCTTTTATTCCTTTGAATTTGACGATGGCTACCATCATTGTTTTTTCACCATTCTGTTTCTCCCTTGCTTTGATCACGGTTTGCACCTGACTCTTGTCCCTCTGACCCTTTTCTGCCAGCTTAGTCTCAACAGCCTAGAACTTTCTAGATGAAACTGTTTTTGTTTTTTTTTTTTTTTTTTTTGTCTTTCACAATGAGGACCACACATCCATGACGAGGACACAAGCTATTTTCTCTGTCTTTTTTTTTAACCCACCCCCCCAACAGTAATTGATCAAGTGTAACTAGCCTTGCAAAATAAACATTAGCCTTGCTAGTTGGTCATGTGACTAGGCTAATGTAGCTGACCTAAGCTAGTCTAGCCAAATGTTTGGAGCCAAAAGAAGAAATAGCGAGGCCACTGACTGTGTGAGCGAGTGACTCAGCAGACTGCATGAGATTGTGAGGGTTTGTGGATGTTTCTAGAATCACTGGCAGCAGATTAGAAGGCTCTTCCTCCTCCACAGCTCTCTTCCTTCCTTCCTTCCTTCCTTCCTTCCTCCCTTCCGTTCGCTACCTTGAACCTCTCCTCTCCTCCATCTTTGCTTAGCGGCTCGTCACTGTTGATCTCTCCAGTTTTTTATCCGCTCCCCATGATTTCTTTACTTTCCCTTTTATTTGCCTTTATCTACCTGGCTATTTACATGCAGAAAGAATTTTAACCAAGACCATGGTTGAAATTCGGAAATGAGTTATGACTTTATTCAATTTTGTTTTCCATTGAATTGTTTTAATTTCGCTGGGTTTCTGATGAGTGTTGTATTTGTTTACGATGCCACTGACAATGTTTTAAGTGTTAGGTCTGCAAATAATCTGCAATTTTTTTATTTATTTCTCATAACTCCTTAGAGACTTGCTATTTAGTGACTTACAGTAACATCATTTGAATAATGTGTGTTTTACATACTTTTTCATGCAGACAGTTGGAGACTATGAACTGCACACTCATGTATATTCTGAACAGCCTGGTGGTGAAATGCAATATTTGATTAATTGAATGTAAAATGTTTTCAATTTTGTAAAAAGCCAACAGAACACTTCACCTCACTGGTATACTGTACATCAGTCCACAGGCGATGACTAAATTTCATAAAGACTCGACTAGCACAACACCCACTGTATGCTCTCTCTCTCTCTCTCTCTTTCTCTTTCTCTCTCTTGTTCCATGTCTCTTTCTTTTCTTTCCTCATTCTTTATGTATTTATTTCTTACATTCATTCTCCATGTCCACCTCTCTCTGACTTCTCCTTCTCTATGTCCACTTCTCTCCTACTCTCTCTCCCTCTCTCTTTCTCTCTCTCTGTCCCCACTCTCTATTTATCTTCTATCGCTTCATGTCCACTACTCTCTCTCTCTCTTTCTCTCTCTCTCTCTCTCTCTGTGCCCATCTCTCTATCTCTCTCCCTGACCCTCCAGATGAACCCTGATGACAACATCCTGTTGGGGACGCTGGAGATCAAGAACGAGATGGTGACGTCGGACCTGTCGCGCGCACTGGGCGGAGGAGGTGCGGCCGACCCGCGTAGCACCATGCTGGCTTACGACAGCTCCACCCTGCAGTACCGCCGTGCCGCGCTGGCCCGCCAGAACTATGGCCACAGCGCTCTGGAGCGCCACGCCACAAAGAAGAGCCGCCTGCGCCGGCGAGCCTCACAGCTCAAGGTCAACATCCCTGACCTGTCTGACGTCAACTCCATCGACAAGTGGTCTCGGATGATATTCCCCACCGTCTTCTCTTTCTTCAACGTGGTCTACTGGCTCTACTATGTCCACTAAGAAGAGCTTGAGAAGTTGCACAGTTAGGGGCTGAACTGAGGAATTTTGTGTGTGTGTGTGTGTGTGTGTATGTGTGTGTCTGTGTGTTTGTGTGTTGGTATGAGTGTGTACATGTGTGTGTCTGTGTGTGTTTGTGTGTGTGTGTGTGTGTTTGTGTGTGTGTGTGTGTGTATGTCTATGTAGGTGTGTGAGTGAGTGAGTATGTTTGTGGTGTGGCCGAGGATGCAACAAAAAGGAAAAACAAAAAAGAACAGTGCACTGATGTTTTGTTTTTCTTTTACCCATTTTTTTGTTCTTTTTTGCTTATTGAAAAAAAATGACAATAATTATGAGAAATCTAAACAATGAAAACAATGACGATGGCGAAGGGAAGAGACACTTTGAAAAAAAGGGGTCTGACAACAGGAGCTGGGATTGGAATTAGCTGGAATTAATCTGGAAATGCTGGATTGACGCACGGAGTGTGTGGATGGTGTGGAAATTCAAGATTTTAAAGACATGCGATACTGCAAAGCCTGTTCCAGAGTTCCAGTATATCACGTATATTTGTCATTTGTAGCATATTCTGTGGTTCAAATATTTATGCTTGTGTTTGCATAATACTTTTAAGACTTTGATTTTTGGTTTAGTATACCTATTTACTTCGTAGCCAAGCCAACTGCATCCAGGAAAGGTTGATAGCTGAATTTTAAAGGGGTCCTCCTTGAAAGCGTTTCTTTTTTTTGTTTGTTTTGTTTATTTAGTTTTGTTTTTTTGTTTTTTTTTTCTTCCTGTAGTCGCTATATATGAAACATCTTTTTGAAAAGCATGCTTCGGTTTGATATCATTTAAATCTCGGTTATTGAGATGGAGCACAATGCATTTTTTAATTTTAACTATTTTTGAAGAAAAAAAAATCTTTCTATTCTTTCACATGGGTTGTTTCGGATTCCATGCAGATCAGTGATCACTGCCTCAGAACCCAATGACAAACAGAGTCATAGCCTGAAAATCTTTTTTTTTTTTTTAAAGCTGGATGACATGTTTATAGACCAAGGAGAAGAATTCTTCCATCACATGACTCTTGATGGCGTTTTTACTGGACAGGAGACATCACGCTTGACATGGGAATTATGAGAAAGTCTGGACACAAATGACCCTCACACTAGTAAACAAAACAAATCACTGCCCTGACTTTAGATTGGCACCTGTCCCACCCTCTCTCTACTTGTGGCGTCTGGACCGGTTGGCCATTTTGCCTTCTCCAGAGATTTCTGACCCTGTTTTTGGGCCAATTGTAATGATTTGAATCGCTTCAGTCCTCATCTCTCTTCTGTACAAAAAAACAAACAAAAACAAAAACAAAACAACAACAACAACAACAGAATCAACACCCTAGTGTTTGGTGTGCACCTGAGGCCCCTCATAGTTGTCCTCTCATCTTTTCCACTGTATCATCTTTCAAATGTGCTATACACAGCTGGAAACCCACACGGCGGAACTGTGTTTTCGGCCTTTGACCACGTCCAAGCACAGGCCATGAAGGTTTGCTGGTATCAAGTGTAAACCATTGTCATAATCGATAGATTTAAGTTTCATAACCGTAGATGATGTTTGAAAAAAAAAAAGATACACAATTTTATAATTATATAGGTATTCTCAAATGTTAATGTAATTAATCATTATTTAAAGGTATTTTTTGATGTATTAGGTTTCTAAATGTTGGCTACTTTGGTTTAAAAAAAAGGGAACAAAGTACAGTATTCTCATCAACCAACACTGAGAACATTTTTTTTCCAAGGCCTCAAAGAGCACATGTATATGAAAAATATAAGATTTATCTAATACTGAGTTTATGTGTACATAGAACTTAATCCACCCAAATTACCATCATGAAATATGACAGCATCAGGATTCTATAATCAAGACATCTGTCAAACATTTTTTGTATAAACTCCTGTAAATTATAACAATATTTCATAATGACCTGTAAATATATCTTATGTAATGATTGTCAACAATTACAAAAAAAATGTATCTAAATTAAATTATTAAAATGAAACAAATACTATTTTTGTTGTATAGCCATTTGAAATGTGTTTGAATCGTAACATGATTGTTTGGTCCATTCCTGTTTCCAGTGCATTTCGAGGGACTTTCCAAATGGAAACCGATTCTGGGGAGGAAACGTCCCAGATTTGACTACGGATTGGGGTGGTGTACCAGGGATGTAGGCTATCAGCCTTTATGTTACAGCGTTGGTTATTTGACATGGATTTGACATATGAGTAGTCATATAAATAGACATAATTGCACTCTACTGCGACTTCTCCGTCTCTATGCACCCCCAAACCATGCAGTCAATGTGATATGCTAATTATAATGAACACAAGATGGCTTCTAGTTGGCTGCATCATCCCTTGCAATGCATGTTAAGCACCTTGGGAATTGATAATTGCCATACAAGTGCTATCAGTCATTAAAGCATTGCATTTCATGTAGGTTTTCTGTGTGTGTGTGCTCTCCAAGCGATCCCCTGTCCCAGAGGCGCTCAGTTTAGAGAGTCCTGTCACTCTGAGTTCGTGTGATAGGTTGACGGGTGTTGAAAAAAACTGGAAACTGAAAGATTTTTATTTATTTTTATTTACTTATTTATTTATTTGTTTGTTTGTTTATTTGCTCTGTTGACGATTTCAGTGTTGAAGTTTTGGGGTGAAAAATAATCACCATCTGATTGTGCAGTCAACCATCCAGCGCTGGATGTTTTAATTACACAAATAAATCTATATGGTCTGTTTACAGTCTAAACGAAGATAAGGATATTGAGCTACATAGACACACAAAGAGAGGGAGGGAAAGAGAGAGAGAGAGAGGCAGAGAGAGAAATAGAGAGAATGAGAGATGGTGCACACAAAACATGAAATGTATTCATGAATGCTGACCCAGATAGTGGCTGCCATTGGCCCGTGCCTGGGCCGGATGTGCATGTGATCCGGGCCACATGTGGCCCACAGTCCACTGCTGTCTGGGGGATGATACTGTGGTGGTATTTTGTCAGCCTCATGACTGACTGAATAACAGCGGATGCAGATGGAACCCAAAGAATGCATAATGGATGAAAAGGCAACACATCCGCCACTCTCTCTCTCTCTCTCTCTCCCTCCCTCTCTCTCTCCTCTCTTTGCTAGTGTGTGTATTGGTGTATGTGTGTCTATTAATGTGTGTACTTTAGCATTTGTATTTGGTGTGTGGGTGGGCGTGTGCTTATTGGTGTGTGTGCATGTGCTTGCCTGTGTGTGTGTGTGTGTGGGTGTGCATGTGAGTAAAAGAAAAAAAAAGAGGGAGAGAAAAAAAAAATGGGAGTTATAGTCTGCAGTTAGTTAGCCACGGGGGACATTAACCCAGGAAGGCATGAACGTGCAGGGCAGGCACACTCTGGACCTGGAGCTGAGGATAGACCCTGCAGGCCACTGGGACTGCTACATGAAAGCCAGGCGGAAATAGAGATAAATTCTAAGCCCCCTTCACCACTCTCACACACATATACTGTCATGCACTCTATTTCTCTCTCTCTCTCTCACACACACACACACACACACACATACATGCACTTGTACTCTCTCTCTCTCTTTCTCTCTCTCACACATGCACCGTCATGCACTCTCTCTCTCTCTCACACACACACACACACACATTCTCTTGGAATCTTTCTTTTTTACACACACATACTGTACATGCACTTGTACTCTCTCTCTTTTTCTCACTCAAACACCACACAGTCATACATGAACTTGTGCTCTCTTTCTCAAACACACACACACACAAATGAACTTTTGCTCTCTCACACACACACTTGCACTGGGCTCTCGCTCATTCTCTCTCTCTCTCTCTTGTTCTCTCTCTCTGTCACACATACACAGAGAGAAGAAAATTCACTTTGCCATGTGATTGCCACCATAATCCACAGCCAGAAGCTTGTGTTTGAAAATGTCACCTTATTCACTGTGTTGACTGATCCAATGGGTGATCTTTCCAACCCTTAGGTTTGAGAATCCAATGCAGAAAAGACCCACTAAATTACAGTGACACTGCCATTTTGTGCACTTGCTTGCCTAACACATTGCCAGGAGCTTTCTATTCGTAGCAGTGGGCTGGAAAGTGTTAAAATGTTAATTACCTTTTTGTTCTTCGTCTTCTTCTTGAGGGGGCTTTGAGAATTGCTTTTGAGGAGAGGAAGCAGAAGAGAGGGGGAAACAGCCACAAGGTGAAAATTACATTCAATATTTGACAGTCGATCTGCAGGTAAATCCATGTCTCAGAAGATTGGAAGACAAAGTATCTCATTAGTTGGACCAAAATTCTTCTTCTCCTTCTTCTTCTTCTTCTTCTTCTTCTTCTTCTTCTTCTTCTCTGCAAAAAAATCTTCAAGCTGCTGTTTGGGTGTTAAAGGGTGGGTTGTCATGGTGATTCTACTACTGCTATAAGGATGCTCAAGTCTAGTTGGTCATGTGGAAAACAGCACAGGCATATCCTCAGCATCTCACTGTTAAGATTATTAACTGGCAGCCATGGTTTGCTTCCATTGATGTCTTGACAGCAGACTCACACAGTCAGACACAAGTCTGCATCAGAGCAATGTCATGTTTATTTTTAAGGCGTTAATGCAAGGTGCAGTCCCGCAATGCACACTTCAACCTCAGTACAAGTTGGTTGAGCCACCTGTAAAGTCAAACTTATCCAAGTGTATACAATCAGTGGCTTCATCCACTACAAGTTAATCATATAACATCCAGTTACTTTGCATACATTCAGCACGGTTGGTGATAGCAGACAATGCAAGGACTTCCCCTGATATGTAAAAAAAAAAAAAGATAATTTTAAAATATTATTTATCAATGTATTCAGTATATTACACCTATTATGTTCTTGGAGTTTGCCTGGCGATCACCAAACTAAAATCACAAATGATATTTAGTCTGGAAACCCACCTATTGCTTTTCTCATAGTTGAAGCGTCGTTTACGGTTGTCCAGAGCCGATTATTGGGCGCTACGAATGTCTATCATAGCGTCTGTACATGGCTCATAGCCAATACCAGAGCCACCACGTGACATAAAATGCATTCGAGGGCCGTGCTAGTCCCTTTGTGTTCTGTGATTGGATACCGAAAGCAAAAATCGGCCATGGTCACCATGCTGCTTTGCAGAGTGAAAGGAGATTGAGCATGCAAAGAAGCATGGGAACTCCCAGGCTAGCTATCTTTAGCAACCACAGGCAAAATATATTTTTGATTTTCTCTACTGTTACATCACACTATCACCCGGTGGCATGGGATACTGATTTTGGATTGGCTAGAAGGACGTATGTTATTTCTGTTTTTAAACTTGACATTTCCGATTCTTGATTGTGATTGGTTGAGTTAGGTTTGATGCTGTTGTAAAGTCACGATTTATCACGGCTGCAACTGCACTTCGTTCAATAGGCCTACTGCTGCGCCATAGGAAAGTGAACGATAGCTGTGATTGTGCATAAGTGGCAACCATTCATCAGTAAGAGGAAGTGTATTTATTTTGCTGGAGGAATTCATATCTATGAATGAATAATTTGCTCCGTTCCCTGGTACTATCCTCGGTAAATGTGATGCCAGATTTAAAAACACATTATCTCCCTTCAGAACGCCATTCTCTTCTCTGATTGGCTGCTAGGTGGCCATTATTTCCAGATAACTGGCTACTTTGGAAGTAGTTCCAAAAAATAACTCATCTAATAACTGATTACCGTTCCATATGAATGCCTCTCAGAATGGTAACTATAACAACAATAAGCAGCCTTGTAGATCTACTTTCAACTGAAAGTAGTACCCAAACTGAACAGGTTAGCTTCTTTTAAATTTGAGTTGCATATTTCTTTTGCGTTTTATACGCTTCTTCAAATATACAAGAGATAGATAGATACGGGAGATAAGCGGGATAACGACCTCCGAGATGTCCAGTTATTCATTTATAATTGGCTTGGCGGAATAACTAGATTCCACCTGGCCAATTATAAATGAATAACTGGACACCTCGTCGGCCGTTATCCCTTACATAAACTACTCCAGTCTGGTGATTATGCCACGTGTAGTGCCTAACAAAACCTGTGGTTAGACCAGCATAACCACCAGCCTCTCATGGTTTATTTCTTATGTAACGCACGCCAGGGCCGTCGCAACAGTACAGGCAAACCAGGCAATTGCTTGGGGCCCCAAGCTGAATTGGGCGCCCAAGATTGACTGTTTAATAATTGTATTCGTTCAGTTGGTGGTGTTTTTCAATAAAATATGACTTTAGGCAGGAGATTGACAACTGTACAACAAAAGTTATTATAGTTACGAAAAATGCTTGAATATTATCAATGTGGTTCATGTACAGTAGGCGTTTATGGGAGGTGAAGGGCCCCCTAAGTACGTCCTGACACAAGCCTATGAAGTAGTTCTGGCGGGAAAAAAAAATCTAATTTCCATTCTGTATCCATGCTCTTTCTTACCTAACAACCATTGTTGTTGGACCAAAGATCTTTCATGCTGACATCTCTGGATGAACTCGTCAGCAACAATAGAATCAGCTGTTTGGCTACTAGCGATAACCACTAAAACAAAAGTAGTATAGCAACTGAACAGATTTCTTAAATGGAGGGTCGCATACATTGAAGCTGGTGGTGTGAACTGTTGAAGTTTGAAACGATTAAATCTGATTTCACCCAATCGCTAACGTTATGCACCAGCTTGGTCGTGAATTAAGCAACCCAACAACAGTAGAAATCGACGTAACCTCTAACAACTCCCGATCCTGCTTGCTTTTTAGTTCGGTATGGAATTGCTCAATGCAAGCGATGCCAATGGCCGGAATGCCAGACGGAGTCGTGGAGGAAGATGATTAGCGAGCGGACATATGTAGGAAGGCAAGGCCAGGCAACATCCAGGCCAATCAGCGAACTTTGATCGCTCAATGGTGTTTTTTGCCCCCAACGACACCTTCCAGGCAGCACAGCCTAAAAGGCACTACCTTAACCCTATTCCTAACCCTAACCCCCTCAACCCTCATCCTAACCCTAAACTGAGGGGAGTAGTGCCTTGAAGGCAGTGCTGCCTGGAAGGCACCGTTGAGGGCAAAAAATACCAAAGACCACTTTGATCATGAGAATACAATAGGCAAACAATAGGGGTATTGGGATATAGGCATAGGCTCACAGAATGATGTCAGGAACTGACTACGTCTACAATGCTCTTAATGACAATGTTTATGAACATCCAATTTGTCTCTCAGTGTTGGTGTTGGGAAATGCAATGTTATCATCATGTATATCATGTAGCCTACTGTGCTACTGCTCCAGGAGAGGCAATGCAATTTTTGTTACCATAAATAGACCTCTTGTTAGCCTGCACAGATGGTATAGCTCTCAATTATTAAATATAAAAAAAGCAAATGTCAGTCCTCATGAATCTTGACCATTTGTTGTTTTTTTTTTTCTTTAGGGAAAAACATCCAACAACAACAAAGGTCAATTTCCCACTGAAAATAGAAAAAGAATTGTAAGGGGAATATTACAAACAATTTACACTGATAATGTAGCCCTAGAGTCATTGCTTGGTGTGTGTCCAAAAGCATCTGCCTATGTGAAGCAAAGTAGCAGTGTGACTTCACATAGCAGGGAAAGGAGAGGGCCACACAAAACATGACATTTAGCAAGGAGCAAATCTTCTGTTTGTTACATCAAATGGTTCGAGGAATTTCAACAAGGCAGCCAGGCTGTTATTTTCTTTTTGTCTAGACTAGGCTACTGTCAAATTTCTCATGATATGTAGCGTGGCATTCGGTTTCATTTAGACCTACAGTGACCATCTCTTTGGAACACAGCTCCAAAGTGAAAAGGTACAGGTGAGTTGAGTCTGTTTTTTTTGTTACCCATGTGAGTCACAGTGAGGTAGCGTCAGGCTTTAGGCTACTCTGTTCATTCGAGTCCTCCCATGCAATAACAATCACGAAGCCAGCAGGGAACAACTGCGACCGCACGGTACAGCTCTTTGATACGTGTTCCGTTGTCTTAAGTTTAGCCATGCATAGTTAAAGACAAATGCAACAGCGGCGTGGGCCTGTTCTCACCCATCAGCAGACGGGAGCGCGAGAGCGCTGCCATCATCACGCTACGATACACAGATGCAGTACGGTAACGCGAGGGGCCTCATTTCCCCCCGCGCTCTTGAAAGGGCATTAGGGGGAGATGTAAGAGACAAAAAAAGAAAAAGAAAAAACAGATGCTCTCCGGGTTTTAATGCTTTCATGTCACTGGCGTAATTAAAGTTCCACAGCCCTCTGCATCATCTGACTTGAAGAGGAGAGGAGAGAGGGGGGAGAGAGACGTTGTGGTTGTCGCAGCTGCGCCACCGTGTCGCCAGCAGGAGGGCCAGTGAGTGACTGTATGCAGAAGCTCCAATATGGTTTCCATGGTTCTCACCTGCGGTAGGCTATGTGGGGTGTTAGCCAACATACATTAGCAGCACAACATGAAGTACAGATCTCATAGCCTACTACAGAGCCACATATAGGATAAATGTAACATACACAATATTGAGCATTTAGTGATTTGGTGGCATGTCTCAACGTACTCAATTTACTGACTTACTTTTGTGTCAGTAATGCTGACCAGTAGAAAAATAATTATTTACTGTTTAAAATAATAGTCAGACAAAAATACCTGCTAAACAGTTGAAGTTGAGCTTGTACAAGAAATTCCTGTATCTACCGTAGCCTAAGTTTAAGGTAGGCTAATTTACTTTCTACTTCTGTAGAGCTGTAGCATATCGAATGATATATAATTTTAAACATTAGACTATTTTTTTGTCCTAATATGACTGTAAAAATAGGGATTCCCAGAACTGTCACAGTTTCCTTGCACCTTAGAACAGGTCTAGCAACATACCTGCTGAACTCCAGCACATAATGTTCATGTGTGTTTATATGTGCAGTGGCATTTGCAACATTTTTAAAGTTTAATCATCCCTGTGCGATAAACCTAATCTCACCATTGAAGTAATGCTAACTGACCGAGAGCAAACATTTTAACTATTGCTCATCATGAGGTGAAACCAATTACACCTTTGAGGGCTATCTGTGATTGTTGTCTCATAGAACTGGCATACAGGGATGAACTCATTCCTGTTTGAATTGGGTTATTAGGCCATACCCTTATCACATATGTATATCAAATCCCCCATCCTCTGAATTTTGCGTCTTATCTCCTCTCTCATGTTGTAAAACCTGCGGCCAGGATGGCTTTTGGAAGTCAGACTGCATACCTGAGGCAGATGCCTCAAGGCATTATGGGAGGAGCTTTGTTAAGGTGGAGTAGCTCGCCAGGCGTGCTCAGGTAAGACAAAACACTGGTCACCCTACGCACATGGAAGAGAACGTGTGTCTGTGTGTGTGTGTGTGTTTGTGAGTATGATGTGTGTGTCTGTATGTATGTGTTTGTGAGAGAGTGACCTGTGCTGTCTTCTCGGTGGCTACTAACCACTACACACGAATCTTCACCAGTGTGGAGATCTTTGCCAGGCAGGAGTCAAGGTGAGTCCAGAGCTGATAGGATGACTTCAGGCTGCCTTTGAGGATCTCTGTTTGCAATGAGGTGGAGCGACCCTGTGGACTACGTCCGTCGGCGATGGTGGGGACGTGGCCAGGACAAGGAGAGTACCGTGCGGACGCTCGTCTCCAACATACCCTATGAGGAGTTAAAGAAGAAAGAGCAGCCAAACCATCAATATAAAGGCAATGCTATCAAAACCACCAAATACACGCTGTTGACGTTCATCCCCAAGAACCTCTACGAGCAGTTCCACCGCCTGGCCAATGTCTACTTCGTAGGCTTGGCCGTGCTTAACTTTGTGCCGGTGGTGAACGCCTTTCAGCCGGAGGTGGCCCTCATCCCCATCTGTGTCATCCTGGCCCTCACCGCCATCAAGGACGGCTGGGAGGACTTCAGGAGGTTCCAGAGCGACCAGAAGCTCAACAACCTGCCATGCCTCATCTACAGCAGGTAACCGGCAGGATCCTTCCCCCCTTCTCCTCCTCCTCCTCCTCCTCTTCTCCCCCTTCCTCTTCCTCCCTTCCTCTCTCCGTTTTTCCACCTCACGCAGAGCATTGAGGGGCTGGCTGGTGGGGTATCAGATGGCTGTGTTATCTGTACACAAGAAGAGGTTTTGAAGTAGATAGAGATAGAGAGCAGAAGCATATCTGTGTGGTTGTGTTGTGTTGCGTTTTGTGTTGTGTGTGTGTGTATGTGTTTTTCATATTCTAAGCATACTGCATTTTAAGTCTCTGCTTATGACAAGTACTGGGTGTGCATGTGTGAGCAGCTGTCTCTCTTTCTGTGTCTCTGTTTTTCTGTGTGTTAGTGTGTGCCTGAGCATGTGTATGTCTGTGTGTGTGTGTGTGTGTGTGTGTGTGTGTGTGTTTTACTTCATCTGTGTTTCAAAACCCCATGGGAATTTTTGACCTAGAAATAAAATTTGAGTGGGAGATTTCTCTCCTTTTGAAGAGGCTCACAACAATGTCTCGCAACCAACGCATTGTGAGCAGGTTTGATGAAATCCCCATCTCTGTGTTGCATCATAGGGAAGGCAGTGTGCAGGTCGTTTAAATCTATTTTGGAGAAACCAAATGTGAAAACGGAATAACTAGGAGAAGCAGCGAGAGAGAGGGAGAGAGATAGATAGAGAGAGAGAAAAAGAGAGAAAGAGAGAGAGAGCGGAGAAACCCTGCTGCAGACATCCTCTTCTCTATTTTCCCAAAACAGTCAGGATTTGATAAACACCTCAGGATATGGAGAAAAAGTACTTCAGAAACCGCTTCATTCCTGTGCAGTCATAGAAACACATTCTCTTTCAGTTTTTAGCACTACCCCAGTGGTGTCTGCTAAATGAGGGGGATCACAGAAAGGCTGGGTGTTTTCTCATGTTTTGGTTTATTTGTTCCGATGCAGTTCTATTGTTTGTTTTTACATATGGGTGGATGACAAATAAGCCTGAAAAAAGGATTTTTAAAAAACTTCAAATATCATCCCTAAAAAGTGTTTATATGTGTTGCTGTGAGTCTAAACTTAACCAATACGTAAATATTTTTTACATTTTTTAATTAAAATAAGTATTTATATATGAATTTGTCAAGGTAGTGCCTAAAACTGTCATATGGTGTGACATTAAAACAATTTGATATAAAATAAAAATTAGGTATTTTTTTCTTCTTTAATTTACGTCAATGTACTTATTAATCATGTTTGCTTTGATATGAAACATTTGCTTGTGAATATTTAGGATAAAAACTTAACATTTGACAAGTTATTATGTCAAGGAGGAGAATGGTCTGAACTCTAACCAGATATTTTAGCGTATTTCTGACATTCTTTGTCAAAAGTTGCTCAAACTTCTTGAGATTCTTGCAGATGTCATTTCCTTTCTACACTATTCATTTTGTCATGATTTGTCAGTTAGAAAGTCTTGTTTTATGACGTTTTCTATGATTATTTGACGTCACACCAAATTACATAGTGTCACGCCATATGATGAAATGCACCAAATCACAATGTATCAGCACAAAAAAAGGTATTTCATGAAAATAAAATCATTAACAATGAATTTTGAAGTCCACTGAAAAGAACTTTAGGGATAACATCTATTTTTCAACTGCATATTACATGTGAAACATGGTGACATGGGGGAAAAATGGGAAAGGGAAATATAAATTGTACAGATCCTATTTTGCTAAATTCTTATCACAGATTTAATATATTTCATATATGATTTTTAAATTGAATTCATGTTTTTACATATATTTCAATATAAAAATGCAGTTTGGTCATAGAGTGTGACAGAAATGTCATATAGTGTGACTGTACATTTTCAATGTCCCAATGTAATAACAATGTAATAACAATGTCACTCCATATGACATAGTGTCACTCAATATGACATTTTGACAGTTTATCTAATTTATCAGACAACTAAATACAGCTAGATATTATTTAGCATGCAACTGACCACATGGCAGCAATGCTTTCTAAGAATTCATAAAGAAGATTTGTGAAAAATAACAATTTTTATTGCAAATGATGTCACACCATAAGACACAATTTTTTGGCCACTATTGATGATGTCGGATATGGAGCTTTTTATATAAAAATCTAAAAGGCAGACCTGACCTCCTGACCATGGCAATCACTCCTGACATGCTATTGTAACTTCCTGATGAAGCAGGGTCCGTGTCATGGCAATGATGTCCAAATTAATGCTCGTTGAAAATATAAAATATAGTGTCACACCATATGACGTCCATTGTAGGGACAAAATATATTTGATTAGAACTTAGTTGGACGTTATGCATGGGCATCGAAACTTTCTGTGGTTATAGAAAACATCCACTTATTTTATTTGCCTGATAAAATTTTGAAGTATTTATACTTTATATGGATATACATTCTAATTAGGAAAATCACACGCATAGTGGACAGTCACACCATATGACATTTCTTATGTTTGGATAGTTGTTTTATGTCAAAATTTAAATACAACACCAAAATTTTTAGTATGCAGGAAGTTGATCCTATCAGACCAACAACATTTCCATATCAATTCTTAACAATTACCATTTTTTATACATGTGTGACACAAGGACAGTCTGAATTTTGCTATCCGTCATCCACCCATATACTGTATGTCAATTATAGTTTATTAAGTGCAACTGATTCATAGAAAACAGTAATGGATTCTCTCATGGTGTAATCTTGTGGTTTGTCTTGTCAGATGTATTTTTAATCTTTAACACTTGTTTACATAAATTGAGTAGAGAGAGACTGTTGGAATAGAAAGGTATATTTCACTCACTTTCATTGGAAGATATACTAGAGCAGTGGTTGTCAAATTGGGGTACGATGGGTTCTAGGGGGTATGTAAAATTAGTCTGTGATTGGGTCCTCAGCTCCCACCCACAGCATAAAGATACATTAATATAGAAAAAGATCTTATACTCTATTTCCATACAACCCTATTGCTACCATTATTGTGTACCTTATGTGTAACGGATGCCAACTAGCCTGGGCTAGCTGGTGGTAGTACGTGTAAATCTTCACAACCCAGTCCTTCAAGAACTGCTTCTGTGGGTTAGTTGTAGTTGATGGAGTGGCAAGTTCAAGACCCAAGTACGGTGAGAACGGCTCCGGCCCCATATGTAATATGTCTTCATGCAACAATAATGCACAATAATTATAATTTTTATAGCAAAATGTCCATGGTACAGGGGGTACTCGGTAGGACTAGAGTTTTCTCATGGGGTACGTGGCAGTTATAAGTTTGGGAACCACTGTGTGAAAGGCATGTTAGGCTGTCACTAAGGTGATCTAAGCATATGCAAGTATTGTCTGTCTCCTGAGACAGGTTTGTTAAAGCCTCTCTTTGCATCTGTTGAGACTTCCATCACCCCTGTGACACAAGGAACCATCCCTTTTCCCAAACCTGTCTGCAGTGCACACTAGGGCTCTGTCTTTGTCAAAGCTTTTGTTTTTCGTGAAGATAGAGTTGGTGGAGTAGATATTACCAAATTTTAATGTGATCACATGTAGTTAGGAGAAAAAAATGTTTTGTCTTTGAAACACCAGTCCTATATTGTTGCATCTTCAAAACATTTTTTGAACTTTAAACAAGGCCACTGTTATTGACATCGAAAAGTAGATTTTCGTCTTAGTTAAAGGCTCTCTTTGCATCTGTTGAGACTTCCATCACCCCTGTGACACAAGGAACCATCCCTTTTCCCAAACCTGTCTGCAGTGCACACTAGGGCTCTGTCTTTGTCAAAGCTTTTGTTTTTCAACTTTTTCTGGGGAAATGGTCAGGTTACATTCAGATACTGACATTGACTTTGTGAGGTGTTGTTTGCCCACATTTTTGTCATCTGTACGGAATGTAGAATGCTTGCTCTGTGCTTTGTGAATTGCTTTGCAAAAGCCTTCAAATACTTGTTTATCTTTCCATTGCGTCTTTGCACATCTCTTCATCATGTCTTTGTACGGATTGTAAGTTTCTGTAATATGATACAGTCGTATTTCGAAAATGTGGTGTGGTTGCATATTGATGGGTCTCGACTTTAAGTATGAATTTAAAAACAAATAAAGTTGGGAGAGTAGATATTACCAAATTTTAATGTGATCACATGTAAACACCAGTCCTATATTCTTGCATCTTCAAAATATTTTTTGAACTTTAAACAAGGCCACTGTTATTGACATCGAAAAGTAGATTTTCGTCTTAGTTTTTCATTAGTGTATTGAGGCTTTATATTATACAAACATACATTCACACACACACACACACACACACACACGTACACATGCGATTAGTGATGTGATGATAATCACAGCATTTTAAACAAGAAGCATCCATGATATATAGTATCCACTATATAAGTAATATCAGTGTTATAGCCCACTCATATTAAGAAATATATCTATAGGCCTGATGGCACACAATCATCTATAGTTATTATGAATGAAACAAGCAACAACACAAACTATTGGGGAGAGTCATTGGAATAATTTGGATGAGTCAATGGGATCACTTTCAGACCAATTTTGAGAGCAATAAAAAAGCTGACAATCAATCAGAGGCCATCAGATTTGACAGTTGTTGTTTTTTTCAGTCTCTAGCAAGCATTAAAGGAGTGATCTGGAGTGAATCGACCCATAACACTGTTGTTTCAGTGCTGTCGATTGGTATGAGAGTAACCAAATTTTGTGCATGTTTACTTACAACTAGCAAGGCAATAATTGCTATGTGATGCCATGATCCTGTGGTCTAATTGGGTAGGGCTAGAAACACTGTATTACTTGTAGCATCCACAGTAAAATACTGTTATTTCAAAATCATCTTCACAGCTTCAAGGCTCACATTTACAGCTTGACAGCTGTGACCTAGAAATAGACAGGTGACTTATGCTTCAAGGAGCCATTTTTAGTTGAAGATATCCTTATCTCGACATCTTAAACGTACAAGAAGAGCTCTATCTGAAATAGACATCGCCTAGCTCTGCTGGAGAACAACCAGTGTTCAGAATATGCTGAATATGCTTATTTAGCCTTTTTTATTTAAAGGCTTATCGTTTGGTATTCACTTGTACTGTATGAATCATATATTTGGTCATTTATGTTGAGGTGGCAAAAGAAGTGACACACAAAATAGCTTTTATCAATCACATAAATGGCCACGTCATTGTACCTCTGCGCATCGCTAATAGCTTAGCACAAATGCCAATGAGTCAGCAGCCGTTTTCAGATTGCTGTTTAACGGCATCCAGTGACACGCAGTCAGTCAGTCACTCGCCTTGTTTATGTAACTGCAGCTATGCACATGCAGGCGCAGCGTTAAAAGGCTCTATTAGAAGTGCCGTGGGCAGGCTGCTGTTGGAGAAGGCTGCTGTTGCGTGTCTGCTTTTGTTTGGCTCAGGGTGTGAGAAGGACGCAGCCCTGCATCACTATGCGCCGGTCGGCAGGCAGGCCCCCACGGCCCCCGCCTAGTCCTGCTCTGCTTGTAGAGCGGCATGCCTGCCGGACTCTGTCACTCCACGGCTGTTTGCTGTGGCGTTATGTGTGTGTGTGTGTGTGTGTGTGTGTGTGTGTGTGTGTGTGTGTGTGTGTGTGTGTGAGAGAGAGAGAGTGTGTGTGTGTGTGTGTGTGTGTGTGTGTGTGTGTGTGTGTGTGTGTGTCTGTGTGTGTGTGTGTGTGTGTGTGTGTGAAAGGCTGGCTCACACAGGGCCCCTCACACACATCATCCTCACACTCCTCTCTCCCATGGGGGAGTAGGAGATACTGTACCACCCATCTGCACTATTTAATCACAAAACCACCAGCCAACATGAGCAAATGCCTTACATGAGCAAAATTATTGTAGATAGGCAAAACCAATCTACCGTAATTTCCCGACTATTAGCCGTGACTTATACATTGATTTTTCAAAATTTCTTCCGCTATGAGGTTAAAACAGGGGGGCAGTTAATATGGTGTTAATATAGTTTTTTTTTTTTAACTTGCATAAAACACTGTCCTGCGGCTTATACACAATGCGGCTTATATGCGGGAAATTACTGTATATATTACTGAAGTTGAATAAAGCATCATCAGTAGGAAGACACTACTGTTATCCTGGTCTGGTGACAATGGTCACTGTATTGTTTACTGATGTATTTCCTGTGCTCATATCTAAGTAAAAGGCCAATGGGCTATAATACAAAGCCTTAGGCAGAGGAACACCATTCTCATCAGAGGCAGAAGCCTATAATTGATCCTCAGCTTTGCTCTTCAGCTTGGGCTCTGTCTGGCCATATGCACCAGCCTTAAGAATAGTCTGCCGACACACCTAAAGTTATTCATTGCAGTTGTACCAGAAAAGGCATGGGTGAGCAATACATGTGAAAAGGCATGGGTGAGAATATGACGTGCATATTGTACTGGGATATGCTTGTTGATTGATATTACATTATTTAAGTGTGATTTTAAGAATCATACTAAAAATATATATTTTTTTAAAAAAAATTAAAAGTAAATAATTGATAAGTTATCATGTTTTTATTACACATAGGGAGCAACTATGCCCAGTAGACCAATGTTGAAAAAAGAAAGAAAAAATAAGTGTCTGTGGATTGCCTTTTTCTGAACACCAGAGAGCTTTGTGCCCTATGTAGTAGCCACAATATACCCACATCTGCTTTAAAACTTTTTAATGTTTACAGTAATTACAGGGAATCAATTAAATGTCAGTCGATCAGCATGCACTGAAAAGACAATATGGCCTATAAAACCCAACTTCTGAAACAAAAGATTCAGTAATGAAAAGTTTATGTTCTTAACATCCCTTAACCATTGAATTACTTCCCACTGTTTGTTTACCTACCTACTGTACCAACCTACCTATTTGCTGTACACAGATACATACACATACATAAACATTAAACATTTAATTTAAAATCTTCTAGGCGGGCTCTACGGTCTGGTACGTCATACCATAAATCTGGGGGCTGGGGCAGGGCCGGTTCTACCCTTTTCACTGCCTTAGGCCAGAGTTCAGTTTTGCCCCCTTTTTTCTAGAATTACAAGTGAAAAACTGAAGAAAAAAGGTAGTAAATGTATTGCGATGCCCCCTTGATATTAGGTGCCCTTGGCCCTAGGCGATCGTGTAGTTCGTCTATGCCTAGAACCGGCCCTGGGCTGGGGTTTGAGTCTGACCCAAGGTCATTTCCTGATCTTTACCCATCTCTCTCTCTCCCACTCATTTCCTGTCACTCTCTCTACTGTCCTATCAATTAAAAGCAAAAGCCCTTAAAAATATCTTCAAAAAAAACTAAATGTCCTCTGTGGATAAGTCATCAAACAGCTTTAAAATCAGAATCAGTAAGATGTATTCTTCATATATCCTCCGAGTAGACAGCAATATCTGCTTCTGTCAGTGCTGATAATGATGTCATCTTTCTCCTTTTTCTTCCACTCTCTTCTCTCTCCCCTCAGGAGAGAGATGGGCTTTGCGGAGCGCCGCTGGAAGGACGTGCGGGTGGGTGACTTTGTGAAGGTGGTCTCCAACGAGGTCATCCCCGCTGACATCCTCCTCCTCCACACGTCTGACCCCAACGGCGTGTGCCTGATGGAGACGGCCAACCTGGACGGGGAGACCAACCTGAAGCAGAGGAGACTGGTGCCAGGCTTTGCAGCGCCGGTGAGGCATCAGGCAAATTACCCTCCCTGCCAGAGGGCGTTAAGCTTAAGCAAACCCAAACAGGCACAAATACACACACACACACACACACACACACACACACACACACACACACACACACACACACACAAAAACATAAACAAACATCAGGGTGTCCGCGGGTTTGTAAAAAGTTGTAAAAGGTAGTAAATGAAATCAGGTCAAATTAAGGCCAGTAAAAAGTAGTAAAAAGTAAGAGGCGTCATCTGACGAGGTAGTAAATTTTTGAGCCCCCATCCAAATGATGCTATGAATTTTTCAATTTCTTTAACTTACATCCATCCTAACTCCTTAAATTACTAAACTTCTGTGGACTTAGCCTACTGTATTATTTTGCGTTGCGAGTGGAACCTGAGTGATAAGCTGCAGATGATGTCACGCCTGCCTACCTCACGCGCGCTCAATCAATCTGGGTAGGCTACCTGCCAGATCTCTTCGCAAGTTCGCTATTAGTTCATTTCAAATAAAGGAACAGTAATATAACAAAGGCTATGAAGATTAGACGACTTGAGGTAAAAGGCTGTGAGTGAAACTGTCGCCCCTTTTTGTTGTCTGTCACGTCATTAAGGACTTAAAACACCCATAAGGATAAATGTTGCACCAGAGACAGTGGGTGAAGCAGGTCATTGCGGATGAGAATAGGCTATCCATCGAGACTATCTATCGCTTTCGCTAAACCCCTACAGCCTATTTATTGTCAAACCGTTCTGCCGAAGCGCAAGAGGGGAGCCGCAAAACATTTTAAATTTTAATGTTGAATTTGTCTGTCATCTGTTAAAAAGTTCCCATTTAGATGTCTAAATTACTTCCACTCTATCTTTTGAGGCATAGCCTTCATGTTTTCATATCCGCTCACTAGTCTTTGCCTCGTAATGCCATACATTTCGGCTACATCTATCCAAAGATCCGTAAAGATCCGTAAGGATCAAAAACGATTTCAAATGAACCGTCATTTTTGCTAGCTAGCTTGACTTTGCAAATCACCAGTGCTATGAATGAGGCTAGATTTAAGAAAATATAGCCAAATAGCACGTCAGTAATGATTTTTTTAAAAGTGTTTCAAACATACAGTGAAGAAATGTGGAAAGATCACTGAAGCTATTGTCAGCATGCGCCGGGGTCAGCTCTATGTTCCCACAGCCCTATGTTCCCACATTTGTTAGGATTTTTTATTTTTGACAGAATTTTTGGAAATTAGGCCCTATGTTCCCACAACCCTATGTTCCCACATTTCTTAGGAAATTTGGGAAATTGGGCCTTATGTTCCACAGCCCTATGTTCCCACAACCCTATGTTCCCACAGCCCAGCATGCTCTCACATTACAAAGATTTTTTTTTTTTAAATTAGACCCTGCTTTCCCAGAACAATATGTTCCGATAAAGGCATGTTTACACCAACACAGGTAATATTTATCCTGTTAGCCCTTCTGTTCACATTAGAATGGAGGATTCTGAAACTGATTCCAAAAATGATTGCTGAGGTCGATTTAAAAAATGATCGCTGAGGTGGATGAATATAAAATCGTTGTGGAATGTGGATGCAAAACTAAACCCCACTACCTGGAAGGCACCATTGAGGGCAAATAATACCAAAGATCGAATCTTGCTTGAACTTACATAGGGGGCCTTCTAGGCAGGGGTAGAAATGTGGGACTATAGTACCTGACTTTGAAGAAAGATAGAAAAAAAAACTCTTCGAAATGTGAGAATATAGGGCTGTGGGAATATAGGGCTGTGGGAACATAGAGTTGTGGGAACATAGAGCTGTGGGAACATAGACACGCTCCCCATGCGCCTGCCTGTGCGCTGAATTGCGCATAGGATTCATGAGAAATTGAATGGGGAAAGGCCAGACGGCTCTCACCCAATCCTGTTCTCTTATGATGAGCTCCCGTGTAACCTTATATGTCCACATGAGTGATAAATATAAAGGTAAATAATAAACATATTCAGAACAATAATATGATCCTGAAAGTTAAAGTGTTAATGATGATGGGAGTATAGCCTAATACGGTGTCCTGACACAAGTAAGCTGTATCATAAGCAAGAATTTACAGTAATTTAGGGGTGCTGTGAATGCAAAAAAATGTTGATGGGGTGCCTTGAGCTCAAAAAGTTTGAGAACCACTGGACTAAAGCAAAAATAGATATTTCAGATTTTAGTTGCATTTTTGTCATGAAGTATCCCCGAACATGTACAGTAGGTTGCATAAGGAAAGAGAGAGGGGTGGGGGGGATCCTATCCAGGCTCCTATAATATTGGGGTATCTACTTCTACTGTATGTACTGTAACCAGAAAGAATCATTGTGGGTATTCAAACTTTGGCGGCATAGCCTAATATTGACAAACTAGAAAAGCACTGAGAGAGCGCAGACCTCCGCCAAGGCAATGTGGACAAAGACACAACATAAATTCCAGATTGTGTTCTGGATCAATGATCGTACCAAAATTGGCAGAATATGTAGGATGCCACCGCCCCCAAAGAAAAAAAAGTGCGCTGCTAGATGTTGTGGAGGTAGTAAAAATATTGTAAAAGGTAGGAAAAAAGGTAGTAAATGGTAGTAAATTCAGTACCAGGATTCCTGTATATACCCTGAACATACATTCATACACACATACACACAAGCTTTTGGTGATGTGATGACACAGCATGTTAAACAGTATGTTTCAAAGAAGCATCCATAATATTAAAGTCATATCGGTAACACTTTATTTGAAGGTGCCGTCATTAACTGTGACATGACATTGTCAAGAATCTGTCATAAACTTTATAAACCTGTCATGACTT
>JAODXP020000030.1:8521129-8528629 GCA_027497455.2 Sardinella longiceps
TTTCCAATTCCTCCGTCGTTGCCATGCTTCTCGCTCCGGGGGCCTCACTGAAGAAGATTTGTGCCAAGCTGACTCCCTCTCAGAGCTGGTCAGCACTAATATTCCAAATTGCTGTTGAGGACTCCGACCAAATGACTTTGTCTGAGGAATAAATCACTTCTGTCCACAGACCTGTGACACTCCGGCATTTGGCAGAGGAATCAGGGTCACCCTTAATTAAATTGATTACTGCTAGTGAAAGCTTATATCACTTTTGTTGGGCCGGCAGGAAGGGGATAATCAGTCCTATTTGTCAGCGTGGTTGAAGATGTGAAAATGAAGGAAGGGAAAATGGCTCTCAACTTTTAGTTATTACATGTTAGTTACTATATACTGGGTCACTGTATTTTGAATTCAGAGCCAAGCTCTTGTTTACGTAACTTAGAAAGTTTTGATACTAGTACAGTGTAGATGTGCCCAATAAATCAAGGATGCCACTCACTTGTACTGTATGTGCGAGGGAAAACTGGTTTATTCACCAACGTACTTCTTAGTTTTTACCTGCTACCCGTAATGCCCCTCAACAAGGGTGGTGGTAGCATAGTGGTTAAGGAGCCTGACTAGTGTGCTAGTATAGTTTGGAAAGTTGTGGGTTCGAATCTTGGCTGCCACCGTTGTGCCCTTGAGCAAGGCACTTAACCCCAGGGAGACTTGCCCTGAAGTGATAGATAGTTGACAAAATGTAAATCGCTTTGGATAAAAGCATCTGCTAAATGCATAAATGTAAATGTCTAACAACAAACACATGACCTCCTAAGGAGAAGTGGCCAGGGCAACTGTAAACACTTAATCTACATACAGTACATATTATATACAGTATAATATTGAGCTTTACAGTGACACTACATCACAACCTGTTACTGTAAAGAAACACAACACAAACTGCCCCTAGCTGTATTTTGCACCTTTGAATTGATGTTTGTGTTTATGTTTTTGTTTACGTATTTTTGTTTATTTGCAGGTCAAAGGGCGTCGAAGCTCCTGTGCCCCTCAGACATTTCTGGGGCGTCTGAACGGAATGTTGAAGAAGATGCAGTTTAAAATGTTCTCTGGAAAACCAGAACCCTTGGCAGACCCTTTCGCTGCAGACGACGAGCCTCCTGACATTATGGAGATGCCTACAACTCCACATGAAGAGGACCCCAAAACACCAGTTGTGGGGTCCACCCACCGAATCCGCCGACAGAGGTCCAACCCAGTGCCTCCGTCCCCCAACGATGTCTGTTATGAATCCCAGAGCCCAGACGAGGCGGCTTTGGTCCATGCAGCTCGAGCCTACGGCTTCGTCCTCCTGGAACGCACGCCCGACCAAGTGACCGTCCGTCTGCCTGGGGGTACATGCCTCACCTACGAGGTGCTGGATATCCTCACGTTCGACTCCACCCGAAAGCGGATGTCGGTGCTGGTACGCCACCCTCGCACCCACCAGATCCTCCTCTACACCAAAGGAGCCGACTCGGCAGTGATGGAACTACTTGAAGAGCCCGCCGGAGGTGAGAGGAAACACTTGGTCTTTGGTATTTATTGCCTCTCAACAGTACCTTCCAGGCAGAGTTGGGTTTAGGGTAAGGGTTAAGGTTGTGCCTTTTAGGCTGTGTTACCTGGAAAGTGACGTTGGGGGCAAAAAACACCACTGAGGGGAAACACTTTCCCTGCTTACTTCCTCACTATGACCTCTGAGCTAGCGGCTTTTGCAATTGATTACCAATGAGTTTTTGTGTAGCCACATTCATAGTGCTAATTAGCACATCGACTTGGGTTCTCTGTTCTAGCTCTGTGTGAAGATGTCTTAACATGTGCTTTGTGCTGATCTCTGTGAAATCATTAGGATGGGCATGAGATGCAACACTGGCTAAACCATCTTCAATCAGTTACTCTTTGGCTTTGTGGATGTTGATCGTTATTTGTTAATTCCTGGAATTTATCCCAATTTGAAACTCATGATTGTCTATTTAGATAATTGCTTTACTTTGAGTATACTGTTGCTAGGGTATGGTTATAGTCTGCAGGAAATCCAACTTTTTACCTGTTATATTGTATTTCAGTACAATGATTGACATTTTTTCTTCTCCATATCTTGTCACTGGAAATTTGACTGCAGAGAGCGCATCTCAACGCGAGCTCAGAAAGCAGCTCTGCAGGAACACACAGAGACATCTTGACATGTATGCCAGAGACGGGCTGCGAACCTTGTGCTTTGCCAAAAAGGTAAACCTATATTTCAGTATTTCACAAAAAAAACCCTACTCTATGAAGTCAATAAAATGAACTTTGTGTTAGGTCTAGCATAGATATGTATTGGCATACAGTATCATTTGAATCATGAGGCACGACTTTGTGTTTTACGGTATATGAACTCTTTCTCACTTTCTTTTTGTTTTGATTTCTCCTCTCCATACTTTTGACATTTTATGCCTTCTCAGATTTTAGATCAGAAGGAATATGAAGATTGGTCATTGGTAAGACAGCAGGCGATATCTGCCATTGAGAACAGAGAGGAGCTCCTTATGGACACGGCTGTCCTGCTGGAGACGAATCTTACTCTGATAGGTGAACTAAGGCCACCGGCTCTGCCTCTTACAAAACCCGGCACTCGCTCGCTTTTTTTTTTTTCCTCCCTGTGCTGTGGCCTATTTGTCTTTTACAAGCCTGATCTTTCATGTCATCTTTCTGCATAACCTCGATTTCATGGCTTTAGGGGGCTTGAGGTGGGTGTGAGTGTGCTTGTGTGTGTGTTTGTGTGTGTGTATGTGTGTGTGTGTGTGTGTGTGTGTGTATGTGTGTGTGTGTGTGTGTCTGTGTGTCTGTGTGTGTGTTTGTGTGCACACATCTTTTTGTGTGGGTTTCTACGAGTGTGTGTGTGTGTGTGTGTGTGTGTGTGTTTGTGTGCCTGTGTGTGTGTGTCTGTGGGTGTGTGTGTGTGTGTGTGTGTGTGTGTGTGTGTGTGTGTGTGTGTGTGTGTGTGTGTGTGTGTGTGTGCCTGTGTCTATATATTAGAGAAAGATAGTGAGTGTGAGAGAAACCTTGATGTCTTTTTTAAAAGTTCACACCAGTAAAAAGAATTCCTCTTGCAGGAGCCACAGGAATCGAGGATCGTCTCCAGGAGAACGTTCCGGAGACCATCGAGGCCCTGCGTGAGGCTGGTATGCAGGTCTGGGTGCTAACCGGGGACAAGCCTGAGACAGCCGTCAACATCGCCTATTCCTGCAAGCTTCTCGACCACAGAGACCTGGTGTTCACTCTCAACACAGACAACAAGGTGCCCCACGCCCTCACATCCCCCCGCCCCCCTCCAACCAGCCCCCACCCCCCCTCCTTCTCCATTCGCTTGCTCACTCTCTTGCTCTGTTTAAAAGCAGTCCATTGCACTGGGTTTTTGTGCTTCATCCCTCCCTATCGATTTTTTGGCCCTGACTCTAAGGTTTAATGGAGAGTGTTTGAAATTGTGCTGATACCAAAATAGTGTTTTCTGATGTCCAGAGTCAAGCCAAAGTGCTCTCTCCGTCCTCAGTTGTCTGTGTGGTAGGGGAGCCAGCTCGACGTCTCACACTGTGTGGGAGCTGGTTGATTCGGGGGTCAGAAGATGATTGGTTTAAAGAGAAAGAGTCACATCGAGGACTAAAATACATTTCCTCATTAAAATGCATTCATATTCCCGTAACAGCCTTTTCCCTGTTTGGCAAATCTTACATGTCACCGTCAAAGCCTTTTAATGGATAGACTAAAGCAAAGCAGAATTGGCTGGGATGAGCTTCTCATTTTGGTGAACCGTAATCCCATTTTCACAGATCTGGAAAAGCAGAAAACTGTTCTCATTTTCTCCTTCTTCTTCTTCTTTTTCTTCCTCTTCTTCTTCTTCTTCTTCTTCTTCATTTTTTTCTTTTTCTTGTTCTTTTTCTTATCCAGACACAGTACATTCCTCTTGGGTTTACTAGAGATGGGGTCTAATTGAATCAGTTTGTTAGTTATTATATAAATAAATCCATGTTCCATATTGAAAGTACACTGTGTGCAGCTCAAAAGCTTGGAGTGCGTCCTCGTGTTCTTCGAGCTAAGTCCAGACAGGGTTCAAATAGTCACGGCTCCTCTCTCTCCCTCTCTGACCTGAGCTTTTTTTCCGAGGACCAGCTACAGGGAGGGAGAGAAAGAAGCTCAAATTATTTTTTTCCTGTGCCCAATTAATCTGTAGAGGCACTGGACCACGCAGCAGAAACAGTCGAACAGCGATAAACAGAATTTCAGTAGACCTAACCCAAATATTTTCATTACAACACAAGTCCTTAGGCTACCGTCAGTCAACAGCAACAACATTGGACCTAAATGGTCCCCGAGTTTAGCGCAGCGGGAGCTTCTGATTGGCTGGTGAATGGATCTATGGGGAGAAAATCACTTGCTAACAACCCAGAACATACACAGACTCTGGGTTTTTTTTTTTTTGTTGCACACTTGCCGTTTGCTGGTGATTATTGACAGGGATCTGGAGGGAGAGGGATTTCCCATTTGGATGTGATAACAGCATAAATATCCACAGGGCTGACAGACTTACTGGAGTAAAGAGACACTGGGGAGGCAAATGCCTAAAAAGTCCTTGTTGTTTTTGTCTTCTAGGCCGTGTGCAAGTCCATCCTTGAGTGTACTCTAGGAGAGGTACGGCGTTACGGAACAGACACGACCATCAGCGGCTTCGCAGAGGGTTTCGGGAGCCAGAGGCCTCTTGCCGTGGGGGAGGACGACACCATTGGCCTGGTGATTGACGGACGGACGCTCAGCCTGGCGCTCGAAGACGAGGACCTGAGGTCAAAGTTCATTGAGCTGTGCAGCCACTGCCGGTCAGTGCTCTGTTGCCGGGTGACGCCTCTGCAGAAGAGCACCGTGGTCAAGCTGGTGCGCGAGAAGCTTAGGGTCATGACCCTAGCCATCGGTAATTAGCTCTACGCTAACTACAAGCACCTTGCTTCTTTTTAGTTCTGTTTCTTTTTTTCTTTCTTTCTTTCTTTTTTTGGATGGATCAAAGGAGAGTGACACGTAGAGTTCTGATTCTGCCTTAGAGAAGCAGAGCGTCCTCTCTGGCTTTCTCACTGTTCGCTGCCTCGTTTGAAGATACCCTCTCCAGCCTTGACAAGCTGTTTGTGTGTTCGTGGTGTTGTAATTTTCAAAAAAAAAAAAAAAGAGGAAGAAGAAGAAGAAAAGAGAAAAGGTTGCCATGGCAACGATTTCTTTTAAAACCTTTTTTTTCCCTCCTCTTCTCTCTCTCTCTCTCTCTCTCTCTCTCTCTCTCTCTCTCTCTCTCTCTCTCTCTCTCCCTCTCTCTCTCTCTCTCTCTTTTTAATGCTTTATCTGCAGGTGACGGAGCGAATGATGTGGACATGATCCAGGCGGCTGACGTTGGTATCGGGATATCTGGTCAAGAGGGGATGCAGGTTTGCATTCACCTTCAGGCCCTTTAGCAACAACACCCACCCTCCCTCCCTCGCCCCTGCCACACTTACAGTACACACACCACCTCCACACACACACACACACACACACACACACACACACACACACACACACACACACACAAAAAATGCTTGTGTTTTTCTTGGCTTGGGTGTATCACCTGACTCACACACATGTCTTTCATGCTTCGATGCAAAGCTGCTCTAATTGTGCTTGTTCATGACTCACCATCTTAAATCATCTTAAATGTTCTCTGTTTTTTTTTTTTTTTTTTTTTTTAAAGCAATGTCACGATTTAGAAATAACAACAAAAAATATATAATAATAATGTGGCTTCTCGTTCACAGGCTGTCATGGCCAGCGACTTTGCGATTTCTCGCTTCAAACACTTGAGGAAGCTTCTGCTGGTTCATGGACACTGGTGCTATTCCAGACTGTCAAACATGGTCATCTACTTCTTCTATAAGAATTTGGTAAATGCCCTCCAAAGTTATAATTATGAAAATAAAATGTTTCATATTAAAGTATTAGTTACTGTTCATCACTGTAGCAGAAAATGGTGATATGTGTCATTATTATGTACTATCAAACTGCAGCGAAAAAACAACAACAAAAAAAAACATTATGTATTAATATGTATTAATAAAAACAGCTGGAGAAGGAAAGTATTTGAGTGTTTGAGTGGAACTGCTGGAGCTATTATTAGTGATATAAAACAAACTTGCTGATGGTATACAGGCATATCACATGATATGCTATAAAAATACAAACCTACAACATAACATTATCACAAACAACAAAAACAACAATCAGGAAACACACATTCCTCTCTCTCTCTCTCTCTCTCTCTCTCTCTCTCTCTCTCTCTCTCTCTCTCTGTCCGTCTCAACATGTTTTTGTTGATAATTCATTTGCTCTCCATCAACTGTTTGCTGATGTTTTTCTCCATGTGATCCCCAGGCCTATGTGGCTCTGCTGTTCTGGTACCAGTTCTTCTGTGGGTTCTCAGGCACGGCCATGATCGACTACTGGCTTATGATCTTCTTCAATCTCTTCTTCACCTCTGTTCCTCCCGTCATGCACGGCATCATGGACCAGGATGTCTCTGCAGCAACCCTGCTCTCCATCCCTGAGCTCTACAAGATTGGTCAGCACCAGAACGTGAGTATTACTGTAACACACAAGCTCACTTCATGCACACACACACACACACAAACACACACAGGTAGGTACTGTACATACAGTACACAAGCACACACACAAACACACACACACACACACACACACACACACACACACACATACACAAAGGTAGGTACACTCAAACACACACACACACACACACACACACACACACACACACACACACACACACACACACACACACATACACACAAAGGTAGGTACACACATACTCAACACACACACACACACACACACACACACACACACACACACACACACACACAGCTCTAAGGGGGCAAATAAGTGGGTGGGGGCTGATAGATTCTAACATCCAGTAATAGACAGGCAACCTTAATTGTAAGATGTTGAGCAGTCCACATTTTTCTAGGGTCCAGATAAACAGTGTAAGAGTATCCAAGGGCTCAGCAAATTACCACCTACACTCCTATCCAGGTGTTTGTCAGCTAATGGAAGGCAATGCAATCAAGTACACATTTGCTGAAAGAAATTTGGCCTTGTCGGCATTATGTTCCATTATGTACCTCAGCTCTCCTCTCAAGCCCCGGTTGCCAGACCACAAGATATTGAATTGAGAGAGAGAGAGACAGTCAGAAATAGCATTAGCAAAGAAGATAACACAACAAGAGGGAAATAACGTTAGCGGCAACAACAGTGAGCAGTACAATATTGCTGTGAGACATGATATGACCGGAGGGGTTTCCTCACTCATTTTTGCAGGGTTACAGGCGCTCGGCTTTTTGGATCGCCATGCTGGATGCCACTTATCAGAGTCTGATCTGCTTCTTCATACCATATTTGGTGAGTCGAGGAGAATCA
>JAODXP020000030.1:8533629-8621129 GCA_027497455.2 Sardinella longiceps
CATGTTGTAGCTGTTGTCTGGGATAAGCACCTCCTCCATGATTGACAGCTGCGTGAGCCGACCGCCGCACATCTTCACAAACTCCATGAATCCACTGCACGTCACCTCGCACTCGCCCAGACCAATGGCCGTCAGATTCTTGCAGCGTTCGGCGATGCGGATCAGCTCCTCGTCCAGCGGCTCCAGGCCGTTGGCGCACACGACCAGCTCCACCAACCGCGGGCAGTTGAGCCCGATGCGGCCGAGCATCTCTTTGCTGACGGCGCGGCCGAAGTACAGGTGCGTGACGGGCGTCTCCTCGCGGAAGAAGGGCTCGAACTCCTCCTCCTCCAGGAAGAAGTACATGACGATGTTGACCTTGGGCGAGTGGCGGATCAACGCCTCCCAGCTGCTCCTCTTGATGGTGTGGAATTGCGTCTGGCCCGGGTTCTCGCTCACCACGTCGATACGCAGGTGATCCAGGTGCACGTGCTTCTCCGAGGAGAGGGCCAGCAGCAGCTCATCGCTCAGCAGGTGGTAGTTGAGTGCCAGCTCACGCAAACCGTGGCACTGGTCGGCCACACACAGGATTCCTAAGGCAGAAGGAAGAAGTGGGTTAAAGGTGAGGGATATCCCACACACAGGAAGATTATTTGGCCTCCAAGGTATTCTCCTACATTTCTTCTTAAAGGAAAATACCGGAGTGAATTCAAGCATAGCCCTGTTGAAAGAGCTTGCTAAATGCGCTAGTTAGCAAGTGGAACAAAATAATTTGGTACAGCACAGACCGAACGCGAACGCAGAAGCGAACAGGCACTTTACACTGAATCAATGGGACCTGACTCTTGGAAACCGAAAGTAAGATCTGATTTTACATTGACTCAATGTAAAGTGTTTCATGTTCGCGTTAAGTCTGTGCTGTTCGAAAATCTTTCATTTCATGCGAAATATATTGCCGTTAGAAGGCTCGTGCAGCAGGACTCTGCTTAAACTTACTCCGGTATATTGCTTTAAGAGCTTCCAAAAAGTCTGATTCGCAATATCTTCAAAAAGGCCACATTTACTTCTAAAAATGGTTGGTGACTGAGGCCCGCTGTTTTTTAGTATTGGGTGTTACAGTGTGGAGTGGGCAGAAAATTTTAGTTCCAATCTATTGTCCTTCTTTATTAAGAACAGAGGTCATAAAAACAAACAAAGCAAAGCATATACGTTAGTGCAAGAATAACGTTCCTTACTGTTGTAAATGAGAGAAAGTTTGAGAACCATTTCATATAGTACTAATGTAGTATGTTGACAGTGTCTATTTTGGCATAACTCGGCTGTGTAGACTTAGACTTTTGGCACAGTAAATCATATTCAAACATACTGTAATGTTGCGAAATGGTAAAATACTGTATGTACTTGTCTTTGTAAGGATGTCTCAGAACAATTACATCCATGACAAACTATCTAACACTTGCCAAGACACAGAAAACCACAAACTGTCCTGTTTGTTCCAGCCTTTTGAATTGCCACATTAATGTAGTAGCCTACTACTGGTATATACGGTACACAATATCATTCTCCCCACCCTGACTCCTCTTCTATACAGGACCCATGAGGGTACTCTTTGTCCTTGGTTGTATTACATTGGACTACTACACCGTAGTTACATTGTAACTAGAGCCATGTCTTATTAAGCATTCCAGGGATTTCTCCTCTCAAAACAAATCTATCTTTCTCATTCCTCCTTATCAAGACTCCCCTCCCTCTCTCCCTGACATCGTTCACTCCTTCCCTCACACTTCCTTCACTCAACTTTCTCTCTCTCCCTTTCTCTCTAACTCTGTGCATCATCCCGACCTCTCCAAACCCGCACCCCTTCCTAACCTCCTGTCCTTGCAGTCCCACACTCTAAAGACCCTCTAGTGATATTTCCCTCTAAAACTCCTATATAGTTTAATTGTTCATCTTCTTTTATAAGTCACCGTAGATAAAACCATCTGCTAAATGCATAAATATAAATGTAAATGTAACAACATCACACCCACAGCAGCCGCAGCAGCAGCAGCCACCCAAGGGGCTGGATCTGGCCACTTACCAGCCGGAGACACATGGGGACAACTGCTCATTTTCAGCAGCTTCAGCGTGTCACTGTTGTTGGCCACCAGCACCTTCAGGGATGGGTCATCCACGGGCGTGTCGTCAATTTTAATGGAAGACAGCGACTTGGAGTTCACAAACACCACAGTCAGCGCCGACACAAAGTGAGACTATGAAAAAGACGAGGAGAAATGGTTAATGATAATGTCCAAACTTGACCATATAAAAGCCTCTTTAATGTTTCAGACAAACAAAAAAACACTTGACTAAAGCTGCAACTACTGATTACTTTCATAGGCAATTCGGCTTTTGATCATTTTCTCAATTGATAAAATTACTTGTTTCATCAGCAAAATGTCTGAAAATGGTGAGAACCACTCCAAGTTAAGTGTGTACTTCACTTCACTATGTGCTGTGTTTCACTACTTCACAACTGGGCAGAGGCAAAGGCAGAGACAGAATCAAATACATAGTATATACTGTATACTCATACTTATAAAATACTGATCAGTATTAACCAAAGCCCAAAAATTTGTCCTCGGATTCCTTGCTTTGTCCATACATTACACATACAATGCCTTAAAAATTAAAGGAACACTTCAATAGTAACAATGAATCAATTTTGCCAGTTTAGGGCAAATGAGAATGTAAACAGGAGATATGGGAAGACGACCCTATAAAAAAGGAGCGGTTTTGCAGGTGGTGGCCATTGAGTTGTTCCTCTCTCATTCCCCTTCCTGACTGACACATCTCTAGTTTTGCAATTTGCTAGAACTTGAGGGATATGTTGTGCAAATGAAATGAAACTGCAACGTAGTGATGCAATGACACAAACTGTCAAAGAGCTCACTGATTTGCTGGTTCAAGTTTGGTTAGAAATCCCTCAGGCAGGATTGATTTTTTTTTTTCATAATTTATATCAGATTTATTATTGTTAAATAAAACTGCTGCAGTGAAAATGTTCTCCTTGGATATTTTGCCCACCAAGTATATGTGCTTTAATTATAATGGAACATGTAAGTACAGATTATAAAACATCTTAGGCCTGCAATGAGCAATTAGCAAAAGTGAACAAAATAGTGAGCTTGGTGACTAACCGGTTCATTGTCCACTCCACCTATGAGAAGTTAGAGTAACAGAAACTTTCCTTGGTGAATAGTTTTTAACCACAGTGCAAAGGCATGTAGTGGCATGGTCTACACCAGCGTCTGTAATTTGCCTGCAATGTGATGCCCTTCCCTGATATTCATCATTAGATTAAACACTCAGATCATTTACAGTCAAGTGCACTCCCGTGACGTACCTGTGACACATCCATGAAACTGGGCCGAGCTGTTGAAATCAGACCCAGTGTCTTTATGGTGCAGTTCACCAGCTGGGACAATATATTACAAGCTGCCTCTGCAGACTCTGTGCAGCTGTCAACCTAGATGGAGATGTCAGGGGAAAAAAACATAATATGCAAACATTTAGGAGGACAGAGATAATTTCAATTGCCACTTACTTTGCAATTACACATGGTAGAATAGAGGAGGTATTGGATCTAGGGCTGTAACGATATTGTATCGAATCAAGAAATCGTGATACGCAGAGTCACGATACTGTATCGTGATACAAGATAGTATCTGTAACCCTTCAGTCCAGAAAACAACCACATGATATGATGCGACGGTGCTTCCAAGCTTCAAAACAATATCATTATTATTTTTAAACCTAAAAAAAAACATTAGTAGCCTCTTGTAACCTATTCTAGCCATAAACGATTATCAAAAAGATATATTTTAAAAAATCGTGGGGTGTATCGAACCGTAGGGCAAAAATCGTGATACGAACCGACTCGTGAGTTGGGTGGATCGTTACAGCCCTAATTGGATCATATCCTTTTACATGATACCTTTGTGCCTAATCCTGTTTTCCATTTATTATGATCTAAATATAGCCTAATACATGCAGTAGGCACAACTATGATAAAAGGAGCATGAAATTGATTGATGTATTAATGGTAGCTTCTAAGTATTATTTCATATGCTCAATAAAAACATTTGAAACGACAGAATATAGGAGCTGTAGTTCTCGGTGTCTGGTTGTGTTATATATGAGAGTATATTGCTGTGGTCATGTTCAGCGGTTAAAGCGGGATTTGTCAGGAGGGGGAACAAACAAAGAAAAATGTATAGAAGGAGAATGGGGTGATACTCTTAATTTATCTGAGGTGCCGGTACTGCGTTCCCCTGCATCCCCCCCACTTTAACCCCTGGTCGTGCTGGTATGTAAGATGACAACTAGGCTATTCATATGGCCGGTCTCAACTTCCTCATCTCTGCTCTATACACATGTGCCAATGTGAAAACAGTCCTGAATGGGGTTTATGAACAAGGTTAGGCAGTCTAAACACAGATAAGGCTAAGTAAACCCAAGGACAACCTTCCTGTTATCCTCCAGCAGCGTGTGTGTGTGTGTGTGTGTGTGTGTGTGTGTGTTTTCCCCTATTAGTCGTTGAGCCAGACCCCCATATTTGACCCGTCAGTACCAGTCAAGGACAGTAAATCTGATTGAGGTTTTTGGCAAGGTGTGCTGCCCTAGAGTTTACACAAAACTGGTATGATTTTTTTCGTCCAAAAATTGGCAATGTTAACATTGAAATACATTTTCAACATAAACAAAAGAAAAAAAAAAAACAGTTTGACTTTACTGGCCCCAATAAAGAAATGTAGGTTGCTTTGCAAATTACAGAGAGAGAGAGAGAGAGAGAGAGAGAGAGAGAGAGAGAGAGAGAGAGAGAAGGAAGGAAGGAAGGATGCAGAGTGAGAGATGGATAGAGATAAACAGCCCTTTAAGACACTTGTGCTCTATTTCCAGTATGAGTTGCCATTGAAAATAGCAAACACAGGTTGCATCAAAAACACATATAAACAAAAAAGTTTTACTTTAATGTAAATAAGATCAGGGAGGATGTTGTGAGGATGCCCATGTCCGGGCCTTAGTTTGGCCTCCCAAAGAGTTTATGATTTGGCGCCCCCTTGTGGAATTAGTACTGTAGATTTCAGTGGACAGGACATGGGGCTTTTAGTCAAACCAATTATTATTTTTAAAATGACCACCCATACCTTGAAGCTGACATACTGAAGATGCTGAGCATGTCTCTTGATTATCTGCTGAATGAGATCCGGGTGTGTAGACTTCAGGTACGACGTGGCCGGCTGGTTCAGCTCAAACTCAAAGCGCCGCCACAGATCCGGAATATGAAAGACTTCGTTCCAGCGCCGACACACTGAAGATGCTCTGGCCCGGTCCACCAGGGACAGATACTGAAAGATGTGCATGACCACATGGTGTGGCAAATTGCCCCAGTCCTCCGCTAGTCTCTGTGCCAATGAGGGCCCCAATGGCCCTGGTTTCTGTCTTTTAATGCGCCCATCGGCGCTGGGAAAGCCTGGACATTTAGATGTGATGTTTACCCTTCCTCTCTTCATTCTGCGTTTGGAAAGAAATTGCGCATGGGATGATATTTGATATTTGATGACAAATTATATGACGGACATGTGATCCACACGAGGCTTGGTAATGAAATGTGAAACGAAACGAGATATGGGAGCAAGAAACTGTAAAAAGAAGTCATTTTACAGTATGGGAGTCAGACATTATCTGCAACATATAAGATCTATCATCGGATGGACTGCACAAATAGCGTTAGTCCACAACTAGCCTGTACCAGTGCCGATGTAGGTCGGGGCTAGCAGCCACCAAACGATTTAGCTTTAGCCATAGCGCATAGCGCACGTAGCCTATTTCGCCAGACATAGTTAACGTACCAGTAGAATAAATAGTAAAAGACAATGGGAAAATGGAAAACACCAGCTTCAATCACATAAAATTATGTCAAACTTTGTTTAAGACAAATTAAGATCGGGGGAAACACTCACTTGTTTTTCAGCGCCTGTCGACAAACGTCAGATACATTTTTCTGCCAATGGTCTCACTACGAACCGTTTGTGTACTCATTTATTCCAGTACCCAAGAGTTGTTCTTGACGCAGTTCTTTCCCCGAATGTTAACGCACAAGCACCTAACAGCCGTGTCCCATAATAAGCCCCACTTCTGGCATTAAGACGCCAGTAGCCTATTCAACAGCTTGGTAGACAGAACGGGCGCGGGATGGGGAGGGCGGGGGATTCTGGTGGCACGTGAGTACGGAAAAACATGGATTTGGCTGAACTACATTGGGTCTCCCCGATCATCATTCGTCACACCATTAGCCAGGGTGTCTTCCATGTGGTTTATAAATTCCTTATGAAATATGATAGTTTGTGCCACAGTAGTATACACGATGTAAATGCATACTACTCCATATCTTTTGACTCTGGCCAGCAAAGATAAACAACCCAGTACTGACTATTCATAACCATTCCCCAATGTGCATGGCATTTTTAACTTTGGTGGTCAAAGCTTTGAAAGATGTTTGTGTGGCAATGTAAAACAGAAATAGGCGTCGAGACTGAAGCATTGGGGGGGTCACTATTCTTTGCCTATGGAGCGTAGCGATAGAGGGCGGGCGCTATAGCGCACATTGCACTTGGAAAGTAGGTCAGTGTGTCAAAGAGAAACGTCACACAGCGGAGCCGCATAGAAACAAGCTACTCCCAAAGCCGAGGCTAATCAGTCACCCGAGAGGATAGAAAGCGAAGCTGTTGTTGATTAAAGGGATCACATCTCTGTGCCACTGGCGTAGACAAGTGAAATCTCAGTTTTATATGTATAATAATAGCACACGTTTGGCTTTTGGGAAATCTCAATTCGATTGTTTTGCAGGCTATTGCAGTTAACTAAAGACTGCTGTGCAAAACCAAGGGTCTATGTTTGGGCATATGACTCATATGGAACTAGGCCTACTCACCACATGAACTGCTGCTGCTGGTCGTTAATTTCTATGGTAGGTGTTGTTGCTGTGTATTGACTATTAGAATTATTATCATTCAATTGAGAACAGTCAGCAATGCACTTAGCCTAATTCTGGATCAGAGAGAAATATTTCATTTCATTTCATTTTTTTCTGGGGCCCCCTCCAGACCAGGCCTGGGTGCTACCCTGGTGCCCCTCAGAAACATCCCTGGGGCTACATGGCTACATATCCAGGTCCCCTGGATACAGAAAGTCTAGCCTATTATAGGTGAACAACCACACAGGCCATTAGCTGCTTTAGCCTGTAAGACGTCATCCTACCACTTGATGAAGGCAGTATGACAGTCTTCTTCTGGATCACCAGATCAGAGCTGGCCCAGATTTTCTGAGCACTTCGCTCTTCATTGACCTTTGAGCTGCCATCATTCAACTGATCCATCATTGATTGTATTTGTCTTTGTTTACTGTATCCCTGGCTATAATCATTTAAAGTAGACTTTAACCCTATATGGGGTTTATATAGGATATGAATTAAAACGGTATATCTAGACAGAGCATTATTTAGAGCATATGTTTTAGAGAATTCAAAGCCATATGGGTTGCCTCTGGGTAGCTATAGATGATGAGAGGACAAGGGTAAGTAAAGGCTTTTATAAATAAACTAGGGCAGGGGTGGCCAACCACTCGAAGACCAAGAGCCACATATCTGACTATGTTACAGCAAAGAGCCACATCGGCACACGGGCACCTGAACCTGTTACTACTATTACATTACCCATCCTTCTGACAGGCACACACACACACCTCTGCCAGTGGGATGAATTGAAAAAGTCACACACCAACATGATAACAGAATAGTAAGCCCACAGGCCAGCAACATCATACACATGGGCACTCCCCCCAACCATCTCTTCCTCACACACACACACACACACATGCACACACACACACACACACACACACACACACACACACACACACACACCTCTGCCTTGAAATGCGGCAAAACCTTGAAATGCGGCAATGACGACTGACATACAGTATAAGGCAAAATGGCTTGCCATTACGTTAGATGGAAAAATATAAATTCTCCCACTCTGTTAGGAACGTTCTGTTTCCATCTTCATATTTTCTTTTTGCATTTTTTCCCTGCCATTTTAAGATCTGACAAAAGATCAACCCCCTGACCTACTGTTGCAGCTAGGCTACTGGGAAAGCAGTTCTCACGCACCTGCACATTTGCCATTGATCTCGAAATACCATAATGAACGCAAGCGACACACACCTAACAAAATCACTGTATTAAACGTAAGGGAAGCGTATAAACACACACACACAAACACAAACTTGGACATGAACTTAAGAGCCGCATGACTCCGGGCAAAGAGCCGCATGCGGCTTGCAAGCCGCGGGTTGGCCACCCCTGAACTAGGATATATTTCCAAGTTTCATATTCTTATGTATATGTCTATTTATATGTATTTGCAAACACATAATATTTGACACTTCAGGGCCGGACTGGGACCAAAAAATGGCCCGGGCATTTTTGGCCATGGTGAACCAACAATGATTTTATTCAATATAAAATGAGTAAATTATGACAGCCCTGGCCCAAAAATGACCATCGGCCCACCGGGCATTGCCCTGTATGCCCTATGTCCAGTCCATGCCTGTGACACTTTGATCTCAAAGGTTGGTGAAGGCTTGTGGATGATTAATATATTGGACCAGTAGGGGGCAGTAAAGATATGTTTATTGCCAAGATTACAATGTAAAAAAAAGATACCTCATTTTGCATCTTACACAGTACGCTACAGCCCTACAGGGGTCACCATTCTTGTTCTCTGTAAAATTTTTGATCAGAAACAGGGTGTGGTGAAATATCAGGGGCCACAAAAAAAGAAAGAAAGGAAGAAATTTCAATGCATCAAGACAAACTCAGTGTCCTTTGAATATTCCTTTCCTTTCCATACTCAATGGTTTATTTTTAGTCCACATCAATAAATGAAAAATAAAGGCCATACGTTAAGCCTAATTCAGTTTACTGTAACTCCAGGACCAGTTATGGTCCCTAAAGGGCCACATGCAGACTGAGGGTCATGGTTGCATAACCCTGGTATCTCATTTCTGTTTCTGAAAGTATTATAGGCCTAAGTAATTATTGGTTACCCACATCGACACAAAGAAAGTTACGTGTTGCCAACATGCAAGGCCAGTTCAACAAAGATAACAGTTCATGCAATAAAGGAATAAAAACGGATGAATATGTAATAAAACAGATGTGGCGCTGTAAAGTGTTCAGGTAAAGATAGTTATGCAGGGGTTTTTTTATTCTGATTGCTTAATTTCCTCCTCAGATGACTGGTGCCTTCTTATTTGAATTCATTTCTGAAGCATCTATCTAAGCGCATCAAATGTAAATACATAAACACTTCTTAATTCTTTTCATAGTTTCTTCTCAGACACAGTCCAGATTAGAAATTCTCAGTTATCTTCAGGTCATATAGTAGTAGTAAAATTTAGGCTATTATGCCAATGAAAGAAAGGCTTTAAATGCTGAAAAACTAGGCACTGCTGACCAGTTAAATCAGTTCTGTGCCAAAGTAGTCATGTCAAGCATGTAATTATTCCTGCCTTTTGTTTGAGACAATTAAGTTTGATCTGTGCTTCCAGTTGGCTACCCTCCACAACATCATTTATGCATGTCAACTTGGAATACACAGGCAATGCTTATTTATTTATTTATTTATTTATTTAGTCCTGTTTATTTTCATTGCCTATGTAACAGAGCTTTTCATGTGTAGTAACAGAACTTATAAGCTTGCCCAGCCGTACACCTACTGGTATGGCTTTGGGCCATTTTTCCTGAAGGTCGCAGCAAAAAAAAAAAAACAGTAATCCCAGACAGAGGTGCTTCAGTTTTAGGCTAAAGCAATGGAGTGATGCTTGACAAGTGATATCAAAGACAATCTTTTTTGCCTTGATATGGGCCAGAGGATTTTTTGTGATTTTTAAATCAATACAATACAATTAATTAATTTAACATTTTATGACCAATAGTTGAATTTGAGTGTCGGTCTTGAGAAAAAGGTCATAAAGCCTCTGTTTATGATGAAAAAAGAAAAACCAAACCAAAAACTCTAGGTTTGAACTGCGCTGCCACGTCATTGCGCAGAGATACTGCGTCGCGAGCTCGCTCGATGATTCTCTTCAACACGTGACCAAATGGAGAGTAGTGGGCTGGAGGAGGAGAGGGAGAAGGCACTGCTGCCTGTTGACCCTTTGGGAAAGCGTTTTATCAAACAGGACAAGTAGATTGGACGTATTCTTTACTGTCGTCAGTTTGTCCATTCTTCTTATGGAATTATTTAACGTTACCCTCTCTGTGATTTGTTAGTAAATATGCGGCAGCATTTTTGTCTAAATGTTAGCCAGATTAGCTAGCTAACTTATACAGAAGACTTGCTAGCTGTGTCACTTGCTTGCTACGTTTAATGTCAGCTGTGGTAACCAGCTAGCCAGCCTGCACGCCGTTTGTGTGTTTTGTAATAACCAGACTTCACACGTTGGCAAGGTAGGTTGACTATTATGTTGACTTAATTGTTCAGAGTAAGCAATTGGATTCTGGCTTGTATCAACCAATGACAGTTCTGTTGATCATTCTGCCAACATCAAATAAACTTTTGATGTTTTTTTTCTGTGGTAGCTAGCTAGCCATAACTTTATGATATGACGTGATGACGGTCAAGCAGCAGGCTGCTGGACAAGGGCCCTGTAGTTGACAGAAAATTTCTAAAGCTCACTGGTTCGTAGTGTCAGTTACGTTACGTTACGTTATTATAAACCATACATACTACTATGGTATTAACTCGCAAGTTGAAACAATGTGTTTAGCTAGTCACTTTACAGAATCTGATTAATACGCTATAATATGGGCATGCGGGAACGACGCACGAAGTCAGTTTAGTTATTAACGATTTGTATGTGTACATACAGTATTATATTATATGTGTACGGTATGTGTATTTACGTCTACTTTACTTGACATTTGTCGTAACCTGTCATGATCAGGACTGGTCAGTGCCACTCACTCATTCTATAAGTGACATACACGTTCCTGTGTCCAACGTTGAGTCAAGGTATCAACGTTGTGTCAACAAAATCAAGTTGACAAAATCATAGACGCCTGGTTGGTCTCGAAGGGTAGGGTATTTTACAACTTTGCCGAGTAAATATGGCAAATACGGCAACTTGCTGTGTGGTGTTGCATCTCTCGGCCCTGTCCATGAGCACCATCCAGTCTAATGGACATTTATGAAAAGTACTGAGTTGTTTTTTACTACTGTAAAAACATTATTAGAATATTCTCAGTGTAAACAATGTGTTCAGTGTCCTCTATGCTTCAAGTGTTTTTAATCTTGCTGGTAAGATTAGCTGTATAATCACTTTAAGGTCACTTTGATAGGCTGGTGCTGGTTGCTTTGCCCACTTTGGTGCTTAGGGCAGGCCAGCGTTACTGGGCAGATGGGAACAACATGTGAGTGAACTGGGCCTGAACACTGGAAGATATTCCAGGAGTTCCCAGTCATTGTAGATCATGACTGCTGTTGTTTGCAGAACAGGGGGAATGTCTAAGGAAATCTTTGTAGAATTCTGACTTTTGTTGTGTATCAAGTACAAACTCAGTATAATTTGTTCCATGGTACAGAGGCCATGATGGCATATGAAGACCATGGCAAAACATATTCAATGTCTTTATACTATATGCTTGTATAAAGGCAAAGCCTTAAAAATCACATACTGTACACATTCACATTACATACACAACTTAAAAGTACTTTCAATCACATCACATACACAACTTAAAAGTGCTTCTTTTATTCTGACCCATGGAGATCTCCATAAATACAATGTAATGTGTTGTCTATAGTGATTTTGTGACATAATTGGTCTGTTATGCACGTTAGTTTGTGTAAAATGCAGTATTAGCATTACCAACAGTATCTATAGCTGCATAGAAGAACCCCAAAATATATCACAATTCCCTCATAATGATGTATTCATGTGGTGCTCACCCCTAGGCATGATGAAGACAGATTTGAAAAGTGTGACCCTCGGGGTTGAGGGCATGACCTGTGGGTCCTGTGTCCAGTCCATTGAACAACGGATTGGAGGTTTTCCCGGGGTCATCCACATTCAGGTAATCAGCATATTTTTATTTATCTAATGTTGAAAAACATGCTGTATAAAGCAGTTGATAAAGTACCCTCTGATAAAACAAACATAGACTATGCACATTTCAGTGCTTAACATTATTATTAGATTGAATTAAGTCACTGTTATCATTGTTACCATTGTTAAACATTAGTTTACTGAGATTTTGGAAGTTGTTATCAAGGTAAGGCAGCAAGGTGTTCCAGAACAACGGCACCAATGTGTTATGCTGGTGACAAACATTACCCCTCAAGCCTCTATTGTTCATCCCCTCATTCACTTTTCAGTGTTTTTCTAGCAAGTCAGACATGTATGCGAATCCTATTGAGTGTTTCCAGCCTTGTTAACCTGTCATACAGGCAAGGCTATTGTCTTGAGGTCCTAGTGGGTTAAATTGAATTTAGCACAATTAGCCAACATTTTTTTAGCTTGTTTTTTTTCCAGTTAAATTCTCCAAGGAATTGTCCATCTCAAGGGTGACGTTAACAAGCGGGTACCATGGCGACGTGTCTTAACACATGGTGCCAGTGTGGCACGTTACTCCTAGAAGACAATCTCAGAGCTGTAAAAGCAGATAAGGAGTGTTATTACCCTCTACCCTTGGGGGCAGTGGGATAATTGAGGAAAACCATTCATGAGTTCAGCCCATAGATGTCCTCATATTGTCTGTTAATTTGGCATGCCCTTTCCCTTGTTGTACGACTAGGCCCTCAGGCAAGGTGGAAATCAGGAGTTAATATAATTCTCCTCATCTTATTAAGGTTTGGCCTTTTTAGTGCTGGCCATGCGCTGTGGCTGGACGGATTGATTTTGACATCCCAGGCAAATAATATTAAAAGACTGAGGGTTGGTGGTTTAGTGGTGTTTTTGTGTTAGTTTCACTGTGGAACGTGACTTCCCTTGCAAGGACATGGGGGGGGGAAGTGCTTTTATCACAGAGATGCTAAAGCCCTTGAGGTTGGGTAAAATTAGCCCTCAGAAAAAGAGGAAGACTTCTCCACTGGAGGTCTGACTTAAAGCTTTGTGTTCTGAGGTCAGGTGATGCCATGGTTGAATCACAAGTTCTTACACACGCACACTGTGTTTGTGTGTGTGTGTGTGTGTGTGTGTGTGTGTGTGTGTGTGTGTGTGTGTGTGTGTGTGTGAGAGAGAGAGAGAGAGTGAAAGAGAGCTCGCGAACGTGACCATGTCAGGAGCACATTAACGGCCCTCAGAGAGCAAAGGGTTCATACTAGTGTATGTCCAGAACGCACTGTCAGTGGTTCAGAACTGTAGTGTACTGTAGAAGTGTCACAAGAGCGTCCATAAATCCATTGTGCAAGGTTCAGTATATGTGGCACAACTTTAAAACCCTCATATTCTTTATGTACGTAGCTGGAGTTATTTGCTTATGCTCTGCGTTTCTTTTACAGTGTTGTGTCATAGCGTTGGCCAAAGGTTGCGCAAAGGTTATTAAATGTAGGTTAGTGGTTCACTGTCAGCTGTCTTTTCCCAATTCATAGGTGTCGCTGGAACTAAAGAATGCTACAGTGATGTATGACCCTGCATCGCAGAGCCCAGAGTCCTTAGCCGAAGCCATTGACGACATGGGTTTTGAGTGCATCCCTGCGGCTGATGTCAGTGTAACGCCCGTTGCCACAGAGACACAGTTTTTCCCCATCACAGGCGTCCCGGCAGAGTCCCTCCAGCAAACACTAACGGCGCTGACGCAGCTCCAGGGAGTGCTGGGTGCCGAGGAGGGTGGCGAAGATTTGGGCATCTCGGTCACATACGTCCCCTCCCTCACGGGCACCGAGCAGCTCGGAGAGGTGCTGAGCAAGCTGGCGACAGCGCCACCCGCCTCTACGCCAAGTCCGAACGCAGCAACGTCCCCCCTGTCCCCTCTCAGCCCCCCTCCGGACGCGCCGGCACGCTCTTCGGGAGCGGAGCTGGTGAGGATGCGTGTGGAGGGCATGGTGTGTCTCTCCTGCACTACAACTATTGAAGGGAAGATTGGCAAACTCAAAGGGGTTGAGAAGATCAAAGGTAACGGGACAGTAGGCTATTTGTTTTTCACATTGGTAAACAACAAGATTGATTTGTTGGCTGTGACTCACATAATGTGTTATGCAACTTCCTCTCACATTAAACTCAACTGTTGTTATTATCACTTGTTGTTCTTATCACTCTCAGTGACCACTTTTGCCAATAACAAACAAAGCTGTTTTTGCAACTTTTTAAAGATGAACTGTATTTTTTGTTTGTTTGTTTTTTGTTCCAGTGTCTTTGGAGTCCCAGGAGGCAACAGTACTCTACCTGCCATACCTCATCACAGTGGATGAGATTGTCAGCCAGATTGCCGTGGCTGGCTTCAAGGCCTTTGTCAAATCAAAGCCTCGGCCGTTGCAGCTGTCCGCCGCTGAAGTGGAGCGGTTGTTGAACGCCTCCGTATCTGAAGGGGGTGCTGCTTCTCAGCCTGTTGAGGTTATGACACTACTCAAGGTCACAGGTATGCACTGTCAGTCCTGTGTCACCAACATCCAAGACAACATCAGCAAGCTGCCTGGCGTTAGTTCCGTCGTCGTCTCCTTGGACATGGAGCAGGCCACCATCCAGCACGACCCAAGAACAGTTACTGTGGCAACACTACAGCGAGCCATAGAGGCCCTTCCGCCAGGAAAGTTCCGAACTCAGACAGTCGGCGGAGACCCATGGCTGACCGCTTCCTCTGGCTCCACGTCCACCTCCCCACAGCCTCCTGCCCCGCTGTCTCCCCTGGAGATCAGCCTCCTCCAGCCCCAGCATCCACTCTCCTCCCCGGACACCGGCGGCTTCGTCCACCCCCTGGCATCCGTGGCGGAGATCCACATCGAGGGCATGACCTGTAACTCGTGTGTGCAGAGCATCGAGGGCATGATCTCGCAGAAGAAAGGGGTGAGGTCAGCTAAGGTGTCGCTGGCCGACCACCAGGGCAGCTTTGAGTTTGACCCCCTGGTGACCTCCCCAGAGGAGATAAGGGAAGCCATAGAGGACATGGGCTTTGACGCCTTCCTGCCAGGTGAGTTTCATGTCATTGAGTTCGTCAAGAGATCTTGACGTCTTGGCAGAAAAGAGTTCAAAGATGTTTGCATATCAGGGAGTCCCCTAGTGCTTTATAGTTAAGGTAGTCACTTTGACAACAAACACCTCCCACCTTGACTAGTAAGTGACCAGGAAAGATAAATGTTTTATATTTTGAATGTAGTTTCAGAGGTTGCTAAAACCAAAACATGCATAGGCTTCTTATTTTTTAGTGCTTCCTGCACAACATAACCTTTAGATTGATAGTCTAAAACTAGTCTAGTCTCTTGATACTAACTAAGCCCCTCCCCACACACCCCCACCTTGACAAACTAATTTTCTTCGGGAAACACTACAAATTGTGCTTGAAATTTTACCTCTTCACATGATGTGGTGCACTTAGATTCTAAATAGTTTTGCAAGTTGCATGAATTTGTGGAATGGGAATGTGGTCAATGATTCTTTAATCTGTATATGATTATACTTAGAGTAGAGGCTTGACCAGATTGATAGGGCTTAATTTGCTATGTTAACACAGGTGTATTTGATTTAAGGATTTGAAGGTCTCACATCTTTTTGTTATATCCTAAGCTCACTGACTTCTGTATTGATATACCACACTGCCAACTTCACTTGCAGCTCCCCTAAAGGGAAGCACATAATTGGATGTCAATAACAGTCAGTTCCTGTTTGACAGAAACCAATTCCTTGGTATCCAAGCCAGCCGGCTCCTGCAGCCCTCCGTCCGTACGCAGCCAGGCCTTGTCTCCGACATCCGGGAGTGGGAAGGAGAGAGAGACGGAGGAGGACTCGGAACTTGGCCTAGCTAATGGAGGCACTGCCAAGACGTATTCAAAATGTTTCATCCAGGTTGGAGGAATGACCTGTGCGTCCTGCGTGGCCAACATCGAAAGGAACCTCAAAAACGAACACGGTAGTTTTCACTTGTCCTTTTGGTCCCAGCAGGCACAGTTTACTAGTGTTGTGTGTTGCCTCCTTTTTCATCTGTGCCTTCGCTTCCTTTTGGTTTCTGTTTTTTCTGTGCAGATTGTGATGTAGTTTCCAGTAGGGAGGCTATTAAAACACTTTATTGACACTTACCATAATCATTAGTTCAGTTGTTTCAAAAGGCAGTTTGCATGCAGGTTATAATGGTCAAGCTGTTATAAAGTAAAGGAGAGACGCACCGCACTGTTGATCCCAGTTTATTGTTCACAACGTTTCAACCTGTATAGGCCTTCCTCAGGAGGTAACAGTGTGCAGAGCGTCTCTCCTTTACTTTGATACTCTATTTGCTTCAGCACCTGAAACATTGGATGTGTGGGCACCCCCTCAACTTATAAAATCGTACCTTAAATGTTGTGAAAGAGTTGCATCATTTCATTCAGTTCAATCGCCAAGTGCAATCTGTGTTTTCATTCATTCATTCATTCATTCATTCATTTGTCTGTGTTCAGGAGTGCATTCAGTCTTGGTGGCCCTGATGGCCAGCAAAGCGGAGGTGCGCTACAACCCCAGTGTCATTGACCCGCTGAAGATAGCCGAGTGCATCAGGGAGCTGGGCTTCACCGCCTCAGTGATGGAGAACTATGACGGCTCGGACGGATCACTGGAGCTAGTGGTGAGTAGCAGGGTGGAGGCTGGATAGAAAAGGCTTTGAAGTTTGAAATAAAGAAAACTAGAAAAGCGCTCAGAGGGCGCAGACCTCCGCCAAGGCAATGTGGTCACAGACACAATATAAATTCCAGATCATATTCTGGATCACCGATCGCCACCAAAATCAAAGCAGTTCTTGCTTGTCCCAATATACACATTGTCAGAGATTTAATCCAAATCCGTGCAGTACTTCTCGAGACAGACAAACAGACAAACCCTATAGACAATCCCTGAGTAGTGTTTAATAACAAACTCCACTCATAATAATGCAAAACTCCTAACAACAAAGATCTACGAATCAACGAATTTCAAACTGCCATTTGACTCTTGTAATCACACATTCTCTAGCTTTGTGTTTGCCTGCTGAAGCATCACTCTCAGGTGCTGCTATACAGCCTCGCTCTGTTTAAAAATAAAACAGTGGCTGGACTGGTTTATGTGCCATGAATAGCGGAAAACCAGCCTGGTTGCCTTTCACAAAGTGTCCAGTCGCTGTGTGAACATGCTGAAAGCCTTTGTGTGAACATTTAGCCCATTGTTCTCTGCGACAGGTGCGAGGAATGACATGTGCCTCCTGCGTGCACAAGATCGAGTCCAACGTTATGAAACAGAAGGGTGTCGTTTATGCCTCCGTCGCCCTGGCAACCAACAAAGCCCACATCAAGTATGACCCAGAAGTAACGGGACCTCGTGACCTCATCAAGTTGATTGAGGTGAGATTCAGATCATGAATTTGTGTATTAGATAATTATTTATCTGCTTTTGATGTATTAGATAAGTATTTATCTGCTTTTGGTGTGTTTTTTGTGTGTGTTTTTATTTTGTTTTGTTAGAGCCAATTTAAGATGTTTGACCTCATCTTTCTCTTAACAGAATTTGGGTTTTGAGGCGTCGCTTGTGAAGAGGGATCGCTCAGCTAATCACCTGGATCACAGTCGAGAGATACAGCAGTAAGCTCACAAAGCTTTACATCCTCTGTGAATTAAATGATGTGTCCTTTAACCAGAAATATTAGCTTGTGTATGCATTTAATCAGATAATAATACTTTGGTAATGCATATATTAGTATAATAATTTATGTATATGTATATATAATTCTGTTCCATTCAGACCCTTAATAGATTTTGCGCTTGGCTTGTCATGAATTTTTGAACTCATTTTAGGCGTTGTCTTGCCTGGTCATAACCAGCTCCTTGGCCTATGCTTTGCTTTGTACGAATGTACGTGGGTCTGGGATTCCGACTGTTGGAGGTGTTTAAATGAAAAAAGATTGGATCAGCCATTGACAGATGCAGAGCTGATAGTGTTCAGGCGCCATGCCTGATATCAGGCGTAGCCTAGTACCCAGACATGTAAAGAGGATTCAACAAAAATGTCAATGTTTCCTGCTCGTTGTACACTTATATAAATTGCGTTGAACTCATGGGAATTGATAAATAACATGTTCCAAGTTAAAAGTACATCCTCGCATGCTCATCACTGCCTCCTAGTCAAAGATATTGAATTTACCCATGGCCAAGTAGAGTTTTAAAAGTGTGTTGCAAACATAATACCCCACCACATGTGCATACCTCCCTGATTTGGAAAAAAGTTCAGGCTCAGGATTCTTTTTTCACTATCAGCCCTGCAGATGATCATATTCTCGCGCAGCTTTCTCAAAGTTCACTGGCTGGCCAGGATGGGATGCATGCTGAGCAAACAATGATAATGGCCAGAATCCCAGATGAAGTACTTAAGGGATATGAGAACCGATTGTTTAATCGAGAATCAAGTGGAATTGTGTAGGAAGTCAATAGCCAGGGGTCCGCTTCCCAAAAGCAAAGTTGCTAACCAGTTAGCAACTTAGTTAGTTGGCTATGGGAAATTGCATTGCAACCAACATAATCGCTAAGTTAGTTAGCAACTATGCTTTTGGGAAACGGACGCCAGGCTAGTTAGCATTGTCTAACTAAATTAACCTTTGGTGTGTTTGTCTCAGGTGGAGGAGGTCTTTCCTCGTGAGCCTGGTGTTCTGCGTGCCCGTCATGGGCATGATGATCTACATGATCGTGGTGGACCAGCAGATCAGCTCGGCGCACCACCACAACGCCACCCCAGAGGAGCGGCTGGCGGTCCACCAGAACATGTATCTGGAGCGCCAGCTGATGCCCGGCCTCTCCATCATGAACCTGCTCTCCTTCCTCTTCTGTGTGCCCGTGCAGGTGAGTCGTGATTGGCCCGTGTGAGAGGTGCACCCTCCAAATCAAATTCAGTCCTTTCTTTCTTTCTTTCTTTTTTCCTATCTGCTTGTCTGTTTGTTTCTCGGTTTGTATCTGTCTCTTTTCAGTCAAATTATTCTCAAACGAAATTAAAAAGCTTTTCTGCTGTTTTCTCTTTAGCCAACTGACTTTGAATTTACTTCAGCTGACTTTGAATTTACTACAGTAAAATGCAGTTTCTACTGAGGCAATGGCTACTCTGTTTCCTGTAACACAAGCAATGTTGTGTTTCAGGAACGGGGGAGACCTAGGAGTAATTTTTTATTGGCTTTTGAACTCCAGTATAGAGAACCCTGCACCAGCACAGTTGACTAAGATACAGTTTCCCCACACATGGAGGCTACGGTAGAAATGTCAGGAGGGACACAAACACCTGGGGCACTATGACATTCAGCAGAGCAGGAGAAATTGAATCACGGATCCATTAGGAATTGAGTTAAATCTGACTGCTCTCATGTCCGTGATTGGTTACATCCTGCTATGAAGGATGCATGTTTAAAACCTCAGTCAGGGGGCGTTGTGGCTCAGCGGGCTAGTGCATCATAACAAAAATCTGGGGACCTGAGTTTTAGTCCGACCCGAGGTCATTTCCCGATCCTTTCCCATCTCTCTATCCCACTCATTTCCCGTCACTGTCTCTACTATCCTATCGAATTAAAGGCAAACATCCCTAAAAAAAAACAACAAAAAAACCCCAACCTCAGTCAGTCTCATATTTAGTCCTACTTAAAGTGTAATTTGGGAGGGGTTTAATTGTAGGCTACATTTCTGTATGTGCGTGACTTAAACATTCGTTCAAAGCGAATATGACGTCAGGAGCAGCCTACTGGGGTTTTAGCATTGCTTACTTTAATCAGCCTAGGCTTTATGTGAGTGTGACACTTTAAAACTCCCTATTTTTTAGGCACTTAGAATTCTTCACATCACATGACACTTCACAGTATAATCAAGAGTCTCTATACCTAAATTAAATGTGTATAGACCCTGATTACACTGTGGCTGAATTTGCATAAAACACTTTCCTATGGTTTATGCATGATGTGATTAAACTGTCATAATGATTTGTTTTTGCACATTTCATTGGTTAAGCTTCTTAATTGTGACATATTTGATACTGATGGAGAAAATACTGTGTATTCATTGCAACCAAATATTAGCAGAAGGGCCTTATTATTAACTACTGGGGAGGGTCTGGCACAGGTGGTAGAGGTGGTGTTCAGCAAGCTGAAGGTTGCAGGTTTGAGTTCCTGTCTTGCCTGACCCCATCAAAGTGTCCTTGAGTTTGATACTGAACCCCAAACCTCTCACTGCGATACAGATGGAAGTTTTCCTTGTTGAAGAGTGTCCACCTTTTGACTGGGAGATTGTGACTCACGGTCGGGTCATACCAAAGACCATCACAAAAATGGTGCCTACTGCCTCTAGCCTGGCGCTTGGATATCTAGATGGACTGGGTAAAGTTTAGGGTTGGGTATCGAGAACCAACTCCAATTCAGAACCGGTTCAAAATGATCAATTCCATCGATATCGTACGTCTCCAAACGTTATCAATTCTCTTATCAATTCTTTAGTTTCTCTGCCCGCATGTTGCGGTGCATTAGCGCCAAGTGCTAACAGCAATTTTCATCTAATGTGTTTAATATATCCAGTCCACTTTGACCAGATCGCATAGAATTTCTCACTCTGTGTTCTTAAGGAGAAAGTAAGTTTTTCCATAATGTAAATATCATGAATAATATCTAACCATTCGTGAAGTGATGGAGGTTCTTGTTTCAACCACCTCCTTGATATAGCTTTTTTACTTGCTGCTAGTAGTATCAGTATCAACTTCCTATCATTATAGTCCCAGTCATCAAATAATATATTTCCCAAGTACAGGGTGTCAAATCTAAATGGAATGGTCATCTCCAGAGCCGTTTCTAGATGAAGGTGGATTTCCTGCCAGAAAGGAGCCAGTACTGGGCACTCCCAAAACACATGGCAATGGTTAGCGTCATTGACTCCACATTTTCTCCAGCATGTTACGTTAGACAATTGTTGACGTTGTTGTATGGGTGTAATGAAGAACCTTATTAGGTTTTTCCAACTAAACTCGCGCCAGGTATTTGAACAGGTTATCCCCCATTGCAATTCACATAGTTTCTCCCAATCCTCAACTGAGAGAACCTGGTTACATTCTTTCTCCCACTTCTCTTTAATGTATAGTGTATTGTCTGTAACAGCCTGACGTATGCCATGATAAAGTCTAGAGATGATTTTATTGCATGTCTGGGAATTGCATGCCCTAAAGAACACTTCCAGAATGCCCATCTTCCCTGCCTCTGGCATACCTACTATATTTTGGCAGAAGTAATGGCGGACCTGGAGGTACCTATAAAAATCATGTCTTTCCAAACCATGCTCTTTCCTGAGTGATTCAAAGGTTTTAAATGAACCCTTATGTAAGAAAGAGTGGTAAGTCGTAAGACCCTTATTGATCCAAGTCCTAAATGTATTGTCTAGCCTGCTGGGGGGAAGTCAGAATCAAAAGCACACCATCTCAGCATTTTCATGGGGCCCTCTATTTTACAATGTTTTACTGCCTTCTGCCACATTTTTAGAGTTGTAGTGATCCAGGGGTTATTTTTAGCTATCATGTCATTCGTTAACCCATGGTCCGCCACAATGGCCGCCAAGGGTACCCCTTCACTGATTGTACTTTCAATATCTTTCCATCTTGAATAGTAAGATGAGGCACTCCAACACACTAAAGGTCTCAATTGGGCAGCAAGATAATAATCACGTAGACATGGGAGGCCTAAACCTCCCTGTTGCTTTTGCAACTGTAGAGTTTTATATCTAATTCTAGGTTTCTTACCCTGCCATATAAATCTAGACAACATTTTATCCCATTCTAAGAACTGTTTGGTAGGTACTTCAACTGGGAGAGTCTGAAAGAGATATAATAGCCGTGGTAAGATGTTCATCTTTATAGATTCCACTCTGGAGGTTAAGCCCAGAAAGGGAATAAGATTCCACCGTTGCACGTCTGACTTGATTTTCACATCTAGGGGGCCATAGTTCAGGTCATACAACTTTGATATATCCTTAGGTAGGTTAACCCCAAGATGCTAACAGCAATTTTCATTGCAAGCTATCACATTAACTCCAGTGATTCACATAGCCTACCATATTGAGGAGACAGAGACACGTAGCTGTTCTCAAACCTATAAAGACTGCCTTTTCTAGGCTACTCGGGAATCGATAAGAGTATTGATAAGGAATTGGATTGATAGGCAGAATTGATAATGGCATTGATATTGATAAAATCTTATCAATACCCATCCCTAGTAAAGTTTACACATGGGACTACCAGGGAACTAACCCCGCTATTATAATCATACTGCCCTGCACAGCCATGTGGCCTAGGGTTGCAGAAACAGAGATGGGCACCACCCGATTTTCCATGTTAATTTTAATTATTAACCATTGCATTATGCTCATGTTTCATTGTTCTCGTCATAGGCTGCATGTGACTTAAGTTGCAGAAGAGAGTTGCTTGCATGAATGTATTGCGAAACAGGATGAAAGATGGATAGCTCATGATATTATTTTTGTGCAGAGTCTAGACAGAAATGTCAAAAGAGTGTGGGGGTCGATATCAGAGGGAGATTTGCCCTTTCCTGGCATCAGTTATGAGATGGTTTGCTCAACGGATAGTCATGTAACGCTTGTTGTAAAACTCGTCTTCTCTGGGGGTGCCGTGGATCAGTGAGCTGGTGTGTCGTACTATTGTATGAATCCAGGGACTCAGGTTCTAGTTCTAGTTTGCCCCAAAATCACTTCCTGATTCTTACTATACTATACGTTCACACCAAGGGCTACTAAAGCTACAAAATCGCTTTAGTAGCTCAAAAAAAAATGTCTGTGTTCGCCCAAATCGCTCTATCGCTCATGACGTGCCTGTTGTCATTCCATTTACAGCACAGCATTTAGATTTTACAGCTGAAACACGTCATTGCTAATTTGCATAAAGTTAACCATTTTTTAGCTTTTTTTCTTTTTTTTTCAAATCGCCCAACTTTTACAGCTAGTAGCTTTTGTCACTTTTGTCGCTTTTGTCGCTCTAGCCTATAGAAAGTAAATGGCTTCCAGTGATTTTACAGTTTTAGTAGCTCATGGTGTGAACGTTCATTTACACATCTCTCTCCCACTCATTTCCTGTCATTCTCTCTTCTAGCCTAACAAATTAAAGGCAGAGAGCCCTAAAAAATATCTGGGGAAAAAAAAAACAATCAAAAAAACTTGTCTGCTCGATGGTATAAAAGCAGTGTGTAAATAGCCTGTGATGCTCTTGAATTAGCACTGATGATTTCCCTGGGGTAATATAAGGTTTCTTCTTCACACTAATATCCGCTGTACTTTTGGATATTTCATTTTCATGGCATGAGGTAGGCTAGACTACATTGTGGAGGTGATGGGGGCAGGGGGTGCTAAGCCAAGCAACCAGTGTAAGTGAACATGTTGAATTGGCCGCAGACCTGCTGGCAGATCTCGTCCGATGTCGACCTCCATCTCTCAAATTTGACATAATGACACTGTCAGATGGCTGACACCATGGCAATGTGCATTACACTTAACCATCTTCTCCTCCGAGTTGAATTTGCAGTGTCTCCCTCTTTGCAAAGATATAATACAAAGTACTTTGGAAATTTGGACTCTGTGTGTGTGTGTCTGCCTCAATCACATCATAGCTAATTAAAATCCAAATCCTTTTTAACAAGCAGATTCTGTAATATGTTTTATGTGAATACTTGCATTCTTAACTGTACATTGATCAACTGCTTCCATTCTCTCCACAGTTCATTGGTGGTCGCTACTTCTACATCCAGGCATACAAAGCCCTGAAGCACAGGACGGCAAACATGGATGTCCTGATCGTCTTGGCAACCACCATAGCGTTCACCTACTCTTTGGTCATCTTGCTGGTTGCCATGGTGGAGAAGGCAAAGGTCAACCCCATTACCTTCTTCGACACACCCCCTATGCTGTTTGTCTTTATCTCTCTGGGCAGGTGGTTGGAACAGATTGCCAAGGTAAACAGTGTTACAGGTCTTTATTGTTTATTTACTGTTTACATGTTGCTTTTTTCTATATTTCTGAACGCGTGTTCATAGCTCATAAATCTAATCTGACTGGCTCAATAACTGGCCAAACCAAATAAGTAAAGTGATGTATTTGTGGACCACGCTGGGTGCGTGTTGTGGTTGATAAGGGCAAAAAATAAGCCGATAATGGTGATTTGTGAGTGTGCTTTAAAAATTGGGTTTTAATTGTGTCTTACAAAACATGTAGAGGGACACGATGTACTGTGTGTGTGTATATATATATATATATATATATATATATATAAAAGTTCTTGTAAGTGATCCAGCTAGGGTGCAAGTGAAAATGTCCTTGATGGAAAATGTCTTCTATTCTCTCTGGACAGAGTAAGACCTCGGAGGCGTTATCAAAGCTGATGTCCCTGCAGGCCACAGAGGCTACTGTTGTCATTCTGAATGCGGACATGTCTGTGGTCAGGTAGGTGTCTGATATAATGTACAATCATCAGATATGACAAATCCCAGTAAATTCCCAGATTAAGCTGCACCTTCTATAAATTACAAGCCAGTGTTTTTACTAAATGTGTTCCTCTACATCGAGACACCTTGGCGGCCATTATCCCTAACTTGGTAATGGGAAAATTACAGTGTGTTGTTCACGCTCAGTTCCCACTCATATGACACAATACCAACAAGACATTAGCAGACCTGAACAGCATGGTGTGTTCTTTCCTCTGTCTGCATCTGGTTTGTTTACATCTGCCCCTCTCTCTCTCATTCCTCTCCCATCTACTCTCTCTCTATCCTTCCTCCCCCTCTCCACCTCTTCTTTATCTTTACAATCTCTTCTGGTGTATGTCTTTGTTTTCCACTTCTCCTTTTTTATCTTTATCTGTCCTTGCTTTCCTCTCTCTCTCTCTCTCTCTCTCTCTCTCTCTCTCTCTCTCTCTCTCTCTCTCTCTTATCTGTATCCCCTTCATTCCTGTGACCTCTCTTCTACTTTGCAATCTTTTCTTTTCTTTGCCTGGTCTCTTCATGCCTGCTGACGTATTTTCCTCTATCCTTCTCTTCTCATCCCTCTTTCTCTCCATCTTTCTCCCTTTTCCTTTTTCCTCTGTATCACTTGCTCACTCACCTGCTCTCTCACACACACTCTCACTCACAAACCTTTGCTCTCTCTCTCTCTCCCTCTGTCCTTTCCCCTCTTTATTTCTCTCTCTATTTGTCTTTCTTCCTCCCTCTCACCTTTCTCCCCTCTGTCTCTCCCCCTCTTTCTCTCTCTCTATCTGTCTTTCTCCCTCCCTCTGTCCTCTCTATGCCTCCATCTCTTTCTCTATCTGTCTTCCTCCCTCTCTCCTCTCTTTTCTCTCCCTATCTTTCACCCTCCCTCTTCCCTCTCTCTCCCTCCATCTCTTTCTCTATCTGTCTTTCTACATCCCTCTCTTCTCTCTCCCCCTCCATCTTTTTCTCTCCCTATCTTTCTCCCTCCCTCTCCCTCCATCTCTTTCTCTATCTGTCTTTCTATCTCCCTCTCCCTCCATCTCTTTCTCCCTATCCATCTTTTTCCCCCTCTCTGTGCTCTCTCTCTCCCCCTAGTGAGGAGCAGGTGGATGTGGAGCTGGTGCAGAGGGGGGACGTGGTGAAGGTGGTTCCTGGAGGGAAGTTCCCGGTGGACGGGCGCGTCATCGAAGGCCACTCCATGGCCGATGAATCACTCATCACAGGTGGCTTATCAGATTTATTTAGATTACTGTACGTTGCCAGAAGAGTTTAAACCCGACGGTTGAGACAGTCACCTCCAATGGTCTTAGAGAAATGTCTGTGCTTTACTTTGGAAAGTGCAGAATAGGAAGATATTGTTTTCCGAGTCTACAGGCTAACTGTCAAGAATACTGTATGACGTGCTTAAATTCTGAAAACAAATTCATATAAATTTGAACTTTTTTGAGTGTGTGTGTGTGTGTGTGCGTGTCTTCATGTGTATGCAAATCGCCACCATTATAAAGCAGCCAGAAAAGGCATAGAATTGTCAGGGGATCAGGAAAAAGAATCTCTCACATTCTGACCTGCAGTTGCTGTGAGACTAAAGTGTTCCTGGTTGAGTGTGGAACAGCAGAGAACAGAACAGGTCTCTCTGCACACCTGCCTCCGGTTCAGATGATTATAGTCTTTTTCTGCAGGACAAGAGCTGCTATTCTAAGCAGTGACATTCAGCTAGAAAACTATTGTTGTCTATCCTGCAGAGGTAATCATAGGCATCAAGATATTTCTGTCGGTGCTGTCACAAAGGACACGAAGAAGGGATGACTTGAGTGTGTGTGTGTGTGTGTGTGTGTGTGTGTGTGTGTGTGTGTGTGATGTATGTATGAGTATTTGTATGTATGAGAAAGAGAGAGAGAAGGACATAATGGCTCAGTCTGTTCACTGTAGTAATCTTATGTAGAAGATGTACTGTGTTAGCTTTTCTCTGTTTCTGGCAGTTGTTTTAGTGGCTTTAAGTGATGAAGAGGTTCAGGGGAAATTCCCTCATGCTTGTTTTGCATGTTGGATGCAAATTTCTGCCCTAGAATTTGAATTCAAGGGTTTAATAGTTAAACTTTGTTTACTGTATGTGCTGGATTGGGACCACACATTATTTTGTTGCTTAGTTTTTACCATTGGGTTTTTACACAGTATAGTAGCATGTAAAAGCCAAAGGCAGTCGTTGTCAAAGAGTTACCCTGAATATGGATGGATGAGCTGATTTCCAAATGCATGAATGGATGTTCAACATTTTTGTCAACATTTCCATTATTTTAGCTGGAATTTAGTTTTTTTAATTAAATGACGGAAACCTATGTGATCATGTTGATTACATCACCTATTTGAACGAAGGGCTAAACTAAACATGGCACCGTGGTAGCCCCACCCTCACTTCAAAACCTTTTTTATATTTTACTGATAACAAAAGATCATAACAAAATCTTAACTTGATGTTATATAAAGTTTACAAAATGCTCAGTGTTGTTGGCTACACCTTTTGTATAATGTATTCTGTGTATATTAGGATTTATTTATTTGTCTGTTTGTTTTCCCGTGTGTCCAGGAGAGGCCATGCCTGTGACTAAGAAGCCTGGCAGCACGGTGATTGCCGGCTCCATCAACCAGAACGGAGCTCTGCTGATCAAGGCCACACACGTGGGCACAGACACCACACTCTCACAGATCGTCAAGCTGGTGGAGGAGGCCCAGACCTCCAAGGTACAAGCCAAGCCTGCGTATGCTTTTTGTTGTTTGCTTGCTTGATTGTCTGTGTGTTTGTTCATAGTGCATTTGTGTGTATGTGTGGTAGGGTTGGGACTTTTCAGAAATTTTCATGTTCGATTATTCAGAAAGTTAACAAACAGTTAATCGATTATTTGCGAAAAAAAAGACGTCATTTGCCCACTTTCAGAGCCATAGTCTACATACATGGGTTTGCGCCCATCTTCCCCACGCAAATTAATGTCAAAAAAACGCACATAAAATGACTTATATTTCTCCAAAGTTATTAAGGAAATACAGCATTTTGGCCTTCTGCAGCATGAGAGCGAAATGATCAGTGTGCATTAAGGTGCGAACTTGCACCACATCAACCGTGTACACCTGGGATTTCGTGAAGGAATTGACCGTCAGTTATTAGAGCTCTAATGTAGCATTTGTTTATGCTGTTAAATATTTTTTTCGACTGTACTTTTATCCAGAGCTTAATGACGTCCCAGATTGTGAAATAAGAATCCAGCTCTTGGCTAGATTTGTCACAATGTTTTGAATGCAGCATAGGCTATCATGAGCATTTTTGAATGCACGACGAAATATGGAACTTTTCTGACCAAAATTGCCAACGGATAACAGCTGGTGATAGGAAGAACTTTCACATAGTTTTGTTCAAACTCAGGACGAGAGGGCGGGCGAGCAAGGCACACAGGTATGCATATTCCAGTGGATCACAAGTTCATGCTTTCCGAGGCAGAGACAATTATTATAAAAAATTGACGCGCTCTGTAATAGCCTTCAGTAGCCAAGTAGGCTATGTTAAATAACAAATAATTTTTTTTTCTCAAATTACGTAGGCCTAATAAGCAGTAACCAATTTATCAACAGCATGCCTGTTTCCCTTCACATCGGAGAAAACATCGCGACTAGGCAATGCGCACATACTTTTTGCCAAACTAGCTGATATGAGAACAGTTCTCCAGTATCAGACCGCCTTTTAAATGACGTTGGTAGGTAACAGTGTCACTGTAATTGCATTGAAATTTATAAGCTATAGGCCCATGTTTCTTGAGAAATGGTCCCACACTGCTATTCTCCTCCTAACCTCCTTCACCTCTCCTCGTTGTTGCGCAATAGCGTACCGGAAGATGTAGCTGCTCTAATGCGCAATAAATTAAACGATTATTCGCTAAGCTTTAATTTTTATTCGAACAAGCCTTAACAAACAAATAATCGATAATCGATTATTCATTAACAACCCTAATGTGTGGCTCTGTGTGTACACTAAGTGTGTGTGTTATGTTTACTGTATGTGTGTATGCTTTTGGTTGTTTGTAACAATTTACATGCCGATTACAATTTCGGTTCTGATTTTAATTTTCTTTGAATTGTTCTTAAAAAGCTCTTCCAAAAAAGTCTTACATTTGGAGTGGTCAAACCTGGGGAAACCCTGTTGATTGTCTGTGTGTCTATTGATGTAAGTGCATGTGTGTGCATGTGTGGCTATGTGTATACAGAAAGTGTGTCTTATGTTTACTGTATGTGAACAAGTGACTGTGTGTGTGTGTGTGTGTGTGTGTGTGTGTGTGTGTGTGTGTGTGTGTGGGAGGGTGAGTTGGGGTATATCCAAACCATTTTGAAGGCATGGCATTTTTCCTTCATCTCAAAAGAGGCCTTTGTTGGAGTACAGATAAGATGTGTGGATTGTGGAAACGATCTTTCTTATGGATGGCTTGGCATTATTTCTGACCTTGACCGATGACTCATCAAACTGGAATGTTCTTCACATTATGCCGCTTTGTGAGAAGAAAAATGGAAGCATTTCGTCAAGCCAGCAGAACTTTTTGAAAGTGGTTGACCATGACCTTATTTTGTGTGTGTGTGTGTGTGTTCTGACTCCTTCAGGCTCCCATTCAGCAGTTTGCTGATAAGATCAGCGGCTACTTTGTCCCCTTCATAGTGGCCGTTTCACTCCTCACCCTCATCGCCTGGATCCTCATAGGCTTTGTGAACTTCCCCCTGGTGGAGAAGTACTTTCCAGTGAGTCTTATCTCCCTCTCTCTCTTTCTTTTCTTTGTCTTCTCTCTCTCTCTCTCTCTCTCTCTCTCTCTGTATTGCTCAGCTCTTAGTCTGTGTCTTATATCTCTATAGCTCTCTTTTGTCCTTTTGCATTCTCCTCCTCTCTCTCTCTCTCTCTCTCTCTCTCTCTCTCTCTCTCTCTCTCTCTCTCTCGCTGTATTGCTCAACTCTTAGTCTGTGTCTTGTATCTCTATAGCTCGCTTTTGTCTTTTTGCATTCACTCTCCTCTTCTCTCTCTCTCTCTCTCTCTTTCTTTGTTCTCTCTCTCTCTCTCTCTTCTGCCCATTCTCAACATATCTCAGCTGAGTCCAATGTGCTGTCCAGTGAGTTTTTCATGTCAGATGACAGGAACTGACTCGTCAAAAAATAGTCAGCCCCAATTGTGTAACATGGAAAAACCATGGTTAGCAATAGCATTGGGTAATAGTCATCCACAGCTGCTCCATGGCATTTGGATTCATTGTGGTACGGAAACTTCCTCCTAAATGGCCACCAAATCCAAGTGTATAATATTCCTATGAGTAACATTTTTAAAACATTTCTAGTCAGTGAGTGACACCATCAAACACTGATGGAAATTGTAGGTGTAGGTGTGATATTAGTTATGGCTGTAGGTTGCAGGTGATATTGTAGCTTTGTTGTGACGTTGTCACTCCAGTTGTGCTTGATGCAGTTGTTGTTGTTGTTGTTGTTGTTGATGATGGTGATAGTAATGATGATGGTGATGATGATGATGTCCTGTCTTCATGTTGTAGGGCTACAACAAGAGCATCTCCCAGGCGGAAGTGGTGGTGCGGTTTGCTTTCCAAGCCTCCATCACTGTGCTGTGCATCGCCTGCCCCTGCTCCCTGGGGCTGGCCACCCCTACTGCCGTCATGGTGGGCACTGGGGTTGGGGCGCAGAACGGCATCCTCATCAAGGGCGGGGAGCCACTGGAGATGGCACACAAGGTGAGGAGATGGAGACTAGGGCTTCACACATGCAGTGATCACTTCTGATGGCCCAGAAGCAAAACTATTCCTTATTTCACCAAGTTATATTTCCTCCAAATTCACCAACCATGTGTCAGCACATGGAATGCATCACATCACAGGCATGAATTGTGCATGTGATTGTGTGGCAACAAAGCCCCCTCATTTGTTTTGATCTTTATGATACAGGGAGTAGAAATAATAATATTTTTGAAATTCTCTATAGATTTAATCGGACGTGCTACCAGGAAAGCAACTTTATTAGCTTTGCTATTACACTACTTTACTCTGACTTTACTCTTACACTAATTGATGATCTCACCCTCAGAGTTCAGAGAAATAATGATGTACATGGATGTTTATTAGGTTAGATGTTTTATGTTTAAATCTGTTAGGTTTAATAGATGAACTGTTTTTCATCTGCATTCTCCTCTAGATCCAGTCGGTTGTGTTTGATAAGACGGGGACGATCACGTACGGTGCTCCAAAGGTGGTGCATGTGCGCATGGTAGTGGAGGGGAACCGAGTCCCACGCTCCCGCCTGCTGGCCATTGTGGGAACTGCAGAGAACCACAGTGAGCACCCACTAGGAGCGGCCATCACACGCTACTGCAAACAGGTGGGCACGACACACAACTTCAGCCTGGAGTCTGAATTCTCTTATTTCATCAACCTTAACTACGCATCTTATAGTAGACCTGCACAAAGAAAAAACAAGAATTATTTTTCTGGTATTTATTCCACTGTTTCACCCAGCTGCTTTGGCAGGCTTGACACTAGCACACATGTTTTATTATATTCAGCAAGGATCCAATTTATTTTGAAATGCGAGTGAGTTGGTTACATCCTATACTGAAATGAACTGAGTGAGTTGGTTATGACCCATGCAGGTCAGGAGTTACATGAGTGAGTGGGTTATGACTCATGCAGGAGTGAACTAAGTGAGTGGATTTCGACTCCTAGAATAGGACTCCGCATCACGAGAGCATGAAATCCTAGAGCACAAGATCTAAAACCCTTGCCTGGATTATCAGTTGGTTTATTTGCTGTTTTTGGTTACGGCCTCAGCAGTAAAGTAGTTTGGATTGGTTGGAATGTTTCCACTGCACATAATGTGCTAATTGTATGCCCCACTTCAATCTCACTCTTTCATAATTGCCTCCTTTGTGATATTTATCTAGCTCTGTGAAACTCCAGAGATGCTAAAGCTTTAGGCATTTACTGTGGTTTAGGCACTGTGGTCATGTGGATCTGCAAGAGGGCTAGTGCCTCAAGCTCGTCCTTTATAGCTTGTTTATTTACTATTGACTGTCCGTTGAGTATGTCAGCTAAAGGTTAAAACTGTCATGTTGTTATAACTCTCGCAGTAGAAGGGTTAAATAAAATACTGTTAAATGAAATACCCTTTGGAATAACCTTTAAATTAAAAAATTTCCACACTGAAAGTTAATAAAGTGGTAATTATAATTTGATCAGGTTGTCAGGAAGGATTGTTTACCAAAGCCAAAGGCAGAATAGGAGGTATCTACAGGTTAATATGGTGATGGTCTGTCACTCTTATTGAAACATTCAAGAACGTGGCGGAACAGCAGTAATATCATTAGCCCCGTTTACACTTCTAATCTGATTATTGAACTGAATACTCCATTTCAGTCTGAGTTTATCAATGCATCTCCTTGGATACTGTTCTATAGAATGCACCTTGGAATCTTTCTAATCAGATTAGAAGTGTCCATGGGTTTCCATGTAAATGGGGCTAATGATTGGCAATCGATCCGTCTGTTTTCTAAACGCCAGATTAAGAGTCTGTTGTTTTGAAGCGTCTGCCAAATACCAATTAACTGAATGCATCATTGGCCCTGTGGTTTCCCTGCACGTCCTCAGGAACTTGGCACCGAGTCTCTAGGCACCTGTACGGACTTCCAGGCGGTGCCAGGCTGTGGTATCCGCTGCCAGGTGAGCAACGTAGAGGGCCTGCTGCGACGGGAGGACAGTGACGGCGAGAGCGAAGAGAACCAACGCAACGCCCAGCTGGTGCAGATTAGCGACACGCACAGCCGAGGAGCCGATAGTTCACACCCCCTCATCATGGACCCGCAGCCACTCAGTAAGAGTTGACTCCTAAAGGCCTATTCACACCAGAACTGTTTTAAAGGCCATTTTACACTAGGAAGAAACAGCATTTATAGGTGTATTTCAATTTATGTCACATCCATATATTGTTGTCTTTGCATTGTCTAATGAATTCACAGTTTCTTATACGTCCACATCCATAAAATATTCAGCTAGGCTATAAATTGATTAGCTAGGTTGTATTGCATTGTGTTTTATTTTTGTCTAGTCTGCAATGTCATTCTGATCATTCTCTCTCTCTCTCTCTCTCTCTCTCTCTCTCTCTCTCTCTCTCTCTCTCTCTCTCAGCATTGGTGCAGTCAGCCTCTTACGCGGTTCTGCTGGGGAACCGGGAGTGGATGCGCAGGAATGCGCTGCAGCTGCGGGCAGATGTAGATGAAGCCATGACTGAGCACGAGCGGCGGGGATGCACTGTGGTGCTGGTGGCTGTCGATGGTCAGAAGACATTTCATATATTTATTTTTTAACTCATATTTACAAGGTGTACTGTACATTCTTGGAAAAATATTGAAATCAGGATTTATTAAAATGATCTAAAATATCTTAAACAGGATGCAAAATGGTGCTAGTCTTCATAAATTTTTGTGCACAGCCTTCATAGCTTGATTGTCTGATGGCAGAGAGGTTGTCATCGTCGTACAGACTTTGGAATACCTCAATGGCTTGAACCACTAGTATTTCCACTTACGGTGGTTTGTGATTGTTCTAAAAATGATTCTTACGTTCCTAGAGTGTAGCAATCTGGTGTGTTTTATTCTAAATGTGTCTTCATCAGTGTTTGTGTGTGTCAACGTGTGTGTGTGTGTGTGTGTGTGTGTGTGTGTGTGTGTGTGTGTGTGTGTGTGTGTGTACAGGTGTTCTCTGTGCCATGGTGGCGATTGCGGACACGGTGAAGCCAGAGGCTGAGTTGGCAGTGAACACTCTCACCAGTATGGGGTTAGAAGTGGTCCTGATGACAGGAGACAACAGCAGGACGGCGCGCGCCATCGCTGCACAGGTAATCCACAGTAGATACATTACGGCTGCTAACAAGAACACACGTGCATGTAAATCTGGTAAAAATGGACTTGTTGTAAAAATGGATTTAATTCACGTTCTTACCATTCATTTTCTTACAACAGAGTAAGATGGGGTTGAGTTTTCTCTCTCTCTCTCTCTCTCTCTCTCTCTCTCTCTCTCTCTAATGGATTAACATTTAATGAAAAAAAGAGGAATATCTCTTTGAACTTTCTATATGCACTGTATAGACTAAGTCATTCAGTAACAAATTCCATATAACACAGTAGTATGTTACATTTGTGTTGTCTCTTGAATTTTTACTCTCCTGGGCTGGAGAGAGATGCAGTTGCAGCATAAGAACCAGGAGGTTTAGAATGGGCTTTGTGACTAATTATCACTATGTTCCATCAGACAATAGAAAGTCAGTAAGGGAAGTCCATGGGAACATTACTTATGTGAGGAAGCGCTACCCCGCATTCCTGCTTTTGATAGCCCTAATGTAAAGAATGGAGTGAGCATGTTGTAATTATTGTGATGAATGCGGGGGAGTAATCAAAGATGGTAAGCTCTTGCTTCAGAAGCTATAAGCCAGACCGCATGACCAACCACTCATAGACCAGCTGATCTTAATTAGCGCTGCTCTCCAGTCAGGTAGATCTGGGACAGTTTTACAAACGAGTTTAATCTGGATCTAAATGATCTGGATCAACCCAAAATGTTTTGCTATGTGTGATCAAAGATTACTTTTGAACAACTGGGCTCTGATCGCAGATAGCAAAACTTGGGATTTTCCAATAATTTGGGAATCACTTTAATCCAGATTAAACTGTTTTGAAAAACTCTGCCTTAGAGATGAGTAATGAGATTACATGTGTTAACATAATGTAGGTATCACTGCTGTCAGACAGTTAATTTTGGAACCATCCCCAAATTAAGTTAGATGCTATATGAAGGATAATCACGTTTCACTCGCTGAATCTGAATTATTCCACCACTAGTGGTGATTTGATTTATTTAACTTTTATTTTACCAGGAAATAATCCCATTGAGATTCAAAATCTCTGTTTTTAAGGGAGTCCTGGCCAAGACAACAGCTTCATAGTTTCATATTAAAATGGGACTAAAAAACAACAACAAAAAAAACAGAACAAGAAAGTATGCAGAACAAGACAGTATGCATTTTAACATCAACTCAAAAAGCCTCACCAGCAGTGCTCTGTAACGGTACATACAGTATGCAATTGTACTGAAAGTCTTGTGTTGTTTGTCCTCTGCTTGCCACACAACATGGCCTCCCCAGGTGGGCATCAGGAAGGTGTTTGCAGAGGTGCTGCCCTCCCACAAAGTGGCCAAAGTGGAGCAGCTGCAACAGGCAGGCAAGCGGGTGGCGATGGTGGGCGACGGGGTCAACGACTCCCCAGCCCTGGCCATGGCAGACGTGGGCATCGCCATAGGAACCGGCACTGACGTGGCCATTGAGGCGGCAGACGTGGTGCTCATCCGGGTGAGTAGAATGTGCCACAAACACACGAAGAACTTAACAGCGCTTCCAGGAAATACAGTACATGTTTAGTTGAAGCATAATCGCATTATCTTCCACAAACATTGAATAGCCTTTTTACCAGAATTGCCTTTTTTTCATTTCTATCTTTTTCTGATTTTACTATTGACAGGTAAACTGCAGTGGTCTCATAGCTGCACATTGACATCTTCTTAAAAAGCAAACTTTTTCTCCTACTAATCCAAGCCTGTGTTTACAGAATGACCTTCTTGATGTGGTCGGAAGCATAGACCTGTCCAAGAAGACCGTCAAGAGAATCCGTATCAACTTTGTGTTTGCCCTAATCTACAATCTGGTTGGAATTCCTATTGCTGCTGGTGAGTTAAACTGCACTGAAGGCAACTTTTAGCTCATCTTTCTGTTCACAGATCATAGATAACAATTTGCAACAAGTGCAATGGCTGACCTACATGGAAATGAAACTGAAAGTGGATAAAACCGAAATCTCGTTTATTACCGGCTTGTCTGTCAATGTAACACACCAACATGATCATCCCTGGTTCCTACTCTTTGCCTCCCTCCCCTTTTCTAAAATTGAAGAAAAAAAGTAAGAAATGTATTGTGATGCTCCAATGATATTTGGTGCCCTAGGTGACTGCCTCGTTTGTCTATGCCTAGAACCGGCCCTGGTTGTAATTGGCTCATTCAATAATTCCCTCACTCTCCACCTCAAGCTAGTGTGTGGTGAGCGTTCTGGCGCATAATGGCTGCCGTGCATCACCCAGGTGGGTGCTACACACTGGTGGTGGTCAGTGAGGTCCCCCTCCACTGTAAAGCGCTTTGGGTGTCTAGAAAGGCGCTATAGAAATTCAAGATTCAAGAAAAACTTTATTACATCTCATTATAGCCTAGTGGTAGACTATAGGACAGTAAAATTCTTGTGTTGCTGTTGTGAATGTGTTGTTGTTGTTGTTGTTGTTGTTGTTGGTTGTCAGTAAGAGATTGAGTGTGTAGATATAATTGTGGATGTGGTTGTGCTGCAGGTCTCTTCATGCCCATTGGTCTGGTGCTGCAGCCCTGGATGGGCTCTGCTGCCATGGCAGCGTCCTCCGTCTCCGTGGTGCTCTCCTCCCTGCTACTTAAATGGTGAGTGCCTCTCACAGACACTGCCAACATGGCGCTCTCTGATTAGAACAGAGACTGGAAATGTAATTGCAAATTTGAAAAATGACTGGGGAAAGAAAAGAAAGAAAAAACACCATCAAAGTCACTGAAAACATTTTTTGAAATGAATGATCGACTATTGAAAGACATGAAATGTATAAATACAGGTGAGGTATTAACAGAGGCATAGAATGGATGAGTGGAGGATTGGGAAGTTAAAGTTTAATGTAGTCAACTTTGATCTGTCCAAATTATGCTCAGATTATATTATATACAAGCTCATTTACAGTCCTGTATTTAGGCTGGGGGTGGCATAGTCCCCAGCTCACTAGTGCCTTCTCCAGCTGTCTGGTAACCACAGGTGAGCACAGGCCATTGACCACAGTGCTGACCGGGATGGTGGTGAATGGATATGCAGTATAAATCAATCACTCATTGGGCTTTTTATCCCCCTCCACTTAACTTTGTCACAATTCAAAAGTTGTCTAGAGACAAACCGTGGTCGTGTCACAGAAGTCTAGGAACCTGGCTAGTATGCTGACGGCCTTGATATTGTAGGTTCTATCGTTGTGCCCTTGGGCAAGGCACTTAACCCTAAAATGCTCTATTAATAACCTAACACTGAATTCATTGATAGTTGAGAAATGTCAGTCGCTCTGGATAAAAGTGTCTGCCAAATGCATAAATGTAATGTAATGTTAGCTTCCAGAGATTTTTGGATCATCTGAAAGTGGCTGGCTATACATGGTTCATATTTGCTTAGATAAGCAAACGGATGATCGCACTCCGAATAGTTTTTAGTTTCTTCTTTTTTCATTTTCACATTTCACATTTGACAAAACAAGCCGACGTTTCGGCTTCCTGCCTTCGTCAGTGTCATCATATTTGCTTAGACAAATTGAGGTGAGTTAGTGACAGTGGTTGTTCAAGTTCAAATTTTTTAGTGACTGACTGTGGTATGTTGAGATCAAGATTTACTTATGAAAAAGGACACAGTCATGTTTTGCATTGATGAACGCTGCATGACCATGACAAACTCTCCTAATTCAACAAGCCAAGGAAAAAATGGTTTCCCCCTCTGTCACCTCTAATGTAGTTTTATTACAGTTCTTTAAGATAATTGCTTATTAGGTTAGATGCTATTATCAATAATATACTTATAATAATAACACCAATCAAACACTGCTTTTGACCAGTTATGTCAGAGTATGCAGATGAGGTTCTCTCCCTTTTCTGCCCTCAATTAAAAACAGAAAAGGCAAGTAGGGAGGGGGAAAACACACACACACACACACACACACACACACACACACACACACACACACACACTTGTTATTCATGTCCTCTCAACAAGCCTGTGGGCTTGACAGCGGCTGTGCTTCAGTGCGCCCTTCACCCTTTCTTTCCCTCTCTGCCTGAACGGCCTGGAGCAAACACACACACACACACACACACACACACACAGACACACAACTGCTAGGCATTGCCATGTTTATCCACCACCACACACACACACACACACACACACACACACACAGAGCTCATGCCCATGCATTACCACAAACTTCACATGGTGCCACATACACCAACTAAACACACCAACATGCATTCACACATACACAAAACACAGCCCCACTCTTCCAAAAGACACACACACACACACACAAACACACACACACACACACACACCCAGCCACAATCCCTGCCAACTCTTGTGCCCTTGTTTCCATAGTTACACTAAGCCGAGCGCAGAGAAGCTGGAGCAGCGGGTGGGCGGTCAGCGGCGTTCGGGAAGCCTGTCGGACGTGAGCGTGCACATCGGCATGGGCGAGCTTCGCCGACCCTCGCCCAAGCTCAGCCTGCTGGACCGCATCGTGAACTACAGCCGCGCCTCCATCAACTCGCTGCGCTCCGACAAGCACTCGCTCAACAGCATGGCGCTGGCCGAGCCAGACAAACACTCGCTGCTAGTGGGAGACATGCACTGCGAGGAAGAGGTGGTGTGAAGAGGAAGAGGAAGAGGAGTGTTGTGTGAAGACTGCATGTAAACAAAAAAAAAAGAGAGAAGGGGAGAAAATGAAAGAGAGGGAGAAAGAGAGAGAGGAGGGGGGAGATGAATTGATGTCCGCGTGTTCTGTGAAGAGGCATGAGAGACTGTTGGAGACTGGCCCCTGAACTGAACTGGCTGTAGTTGAAACTTGGGCAACTTCACCTTATTACCCTGCCCCCCTCTCTCCATTGCCCCCTCCCCCGCTCTCTGTTCCTTTCTTTTTTTGCCACTGCAGTGCCTAAGACAGGGGTGTTTACATACATGGGATATTCTATTGAAATTTTGTTTGTATGTTGACTGTTTGCCTTGCACTCTAACGGAAAGCACACTTATGTGTGTCTCAAAATCAGGCTGGAGGTAGGAATAGGAGACGGGAAAGGGTTGCTACAATGAGTGTCTGTGTCTAAGGCCAGTTATACATCTGAAGATGGAAGACAATGGGGACATAGAGAAAGGGTGTTTTGAAAAAATGACAAATCTGAGTGAAGAACTGTCTTGATTATTATTTTTTTTTGGAGCTTACTAGATCTGAAAGATTGTTCCAAAGACCAGTTTCAACAATGCCCTCTCAGAAACGAAAGAAAGGAGTCAGAGGATTTTATTAGTTTCTCCTAAAAAGGAAATGTGACCTACATTTATAATATTGTGTATTATGATTTTAATACAAAGACTATTTATACACACTTATTTAAAATGTTACAATCTCACAGCCTTTATATATATATTTTGTGTTTCCACGTGACACAAAGGAATGTCGAAATGCACCATCATTATTTATCAAAATATCTTTTTCCAAATGAAAATTGACCGTCCTGCGGAAACAAACACGAAAGCCTTACTTCAGAACGTGGAGGAGTTTCACGCAGAGTTCTTGTGTAGTCACAATGACTCCAGTACCAGTCACCGACTATCTCTTGGGTCAGTTGGGGGGGAAAGAAGGAAGAAAAAAAAAAAAACACATTCCAAAGATTCCAAAGCAGTTTGGCCTCCAGGCATCGAAAAAAAAAAAAAAAAAAACTGTGAACCTCGTCCTTGACGACTGGTCATGTCAATCAGGTTATAAGAGATTGCAGGTCCATAGTGGATTATCTCTCCCTCCGAACCGGATCCGCCAGGGAATGCCCAAGGAGTCAGAAAGGAGAATATATCCTGTACTGTATGCATAGTGTTCATTGTCTAGCTTTCATGTCTGTCTCTCTTCCGGTGTGAAGGTCAATAAGTGAATGTGAACATGTTATGCTGTGAATCAAAAAACAACATTGACAAAGTGATGATGGATGTTTGTATTTCCCCTCTATGACACGACTTTTAAGTGCTTATGGATTACTGATGCTGTTTGCTGCCTGAGAGTTTAAGAGACTTTCTCTCTGAAGTCTTTGTGTGTCTCAATGTCGTCTACATCTATGTATCTTCCTCGGTTGCCAAATTATAAAAAGTTGATTGTCACTTCAATTACATACAGTACAACAATTCATTGGTAGTCATACAGTACAACAATTCATTGGTAGTCATACAATCATAGCAAAGTCAATCCCAACTTAATCAGATTTTTTTTTTGTTTTAGATAGTATACACTTATTTTTTAAAGACAACCATATTGTGTTACTGGTTTCTCTTGTATACATACAGTATAGTACATGTGATGTAGGAGTGTAGTAAGTATTCTTGGCCCTAAACAAGAGCATGGCACTTTTCCTCAGGGGTTAAGAGGCCTTTAAAAGAATATTTTAGAATTGCAACACCATGCTCTGCAATCTTCTGCCATCTGGCTATGGCTTAGATAGACTCTAAGAATCAGCATAATATTAAGCACTGCTGCACACATACATGAAGAAGGAACACGTCAAACTAAAGATGTACAATCGTAGCTTTTATTTTATTACTCCAGTCCACTTCTACGTAGTGTAAACAATGTACAAATCAGCTTAGGATCAGTTCATGATCCCAGGCAATTTGTTATTATTTTTTGCTGCACTTTTTATTATGTACCTCAAGTGTAATATTTATTGCTGGTCTTGCCTTGTGAATTGAGTAAAGTGTAGATTGACTGTATTTGGGCAGGCTATATACAGTGTTTAGTTTTTTGACTTTAACAGTTCACAATCTGCAATCTCTTATTTACTTTTGTTGTAAATATGTTGTATATTATGTCCTTGGAATAAAACTTCCACTGACGTTGCTTAGTCTTTGTGCTCATTTTTGACGGGTCACGGAATGTCGTAGACCTATGTGGAAAGCTGCGCCCTCCTGTGTGCACTTTTGGAACGGGTTAATTGCCTGATTGAATTGAACAAGTTTGCATCAATTAATTGTTTTCCCCTCATATACATAGCCTAACTAAGCTACATACTCTCTTTCTCTCTCTCTCTGTGTTTGTCTGTTTGCGCACGCCAGAGCGCGCGTAAAAACGACCTCAAGTTAAGTTAAGTAGATGAAAGAAGGAGAGACCTCAGTTGTTTTTTTGGGTTATTAATTATTTTTGGGTTATTAATTTGGGTGATTGTGCAATGCGGGCAAATCGTGTGGGCTATTTAACGCAATATTGAACCTTTTGAAATACATTTTTTATGCTTTGAAATTATTTTTATGGAAATCTACATTCGTTGATGCCATCACGTGAACGCGCATGGAGCGCGCGCAGAGCAATTCTCAACCCATCTCGCGCTCACGGTGCCAGGGACGCGGAGTTTTGTCAGGAAACTGATTTTCGGGAAGCACCGGAAACAGCAGGTAGGATAAAGGAGGAAAGTCGCATCAACCGCATGTCCCAGGAAAAAACGGCAAAAAGGACTAATAGCAAAACTGAGGTGAAAATTAAGTATAACGGTTTCAACAAGAGATGGCCCTCACCCAAGAGACTATATTGACGTTTTTACAGGACCACGGGGGCAAAGTGAAGAACTCGGAGTTGTTGAGTAAGTTTAAAGAGGCACTCAGCTGCAGCGATCCTGTGGAAAAGAAACAAAATAGAGATCTTTTCAAGAGCTTTGTGAACAATATTGCAGTCGTTAAAGTTATAGATGAAGTTAAGTTTGTTGTGGTGAAGAAAAAATATCAAGGGTTTGGTAGAAATAATTCCCTAATCGCGCCAAAAATCGAGTTGGAGGATAATTCAAGTCGCTTCAATTGTTCTTTATCTTCTTATTCTCCTGAACGCACGGACGTTCCTAAACATGGCACGGATTATATGAAGTCTGCAATCGAAAACAACAACAATACTTATTTTACTCCAAACAGTAATACGTTTGGTTTGATCAGTAACCCCGTAGATGATCTCCGATGCAGTCCCGCATCAAGGGGATGCTGTTACTTGGACTATGAAAGACAACAGACGTCTCCGCGCAACGACAGTACAAGTGTGCCAAAGGACGTCAAACCCAGGAAAACTGGTGCCGTATTTGCCGTAATCGCTGTGAAATCACCACCAGCCTCATCAAGCAATGAAGAACAATTACATGAACCTGAAACACAACAGCACTTACAAGCCATCAGAATAACTTCACCTCAAATACGTCCGGGAAAAAACGACACAACATCCCTTCACACATTTCCAGTGAAAAAGCTGAGTGAGTCAGACAGAGGCAGTTCACCAGAAACCAAAAGGAGACAGCTAGAAACAAAGTTACTAGACACTCCCCAACTAAAAAGGAGCAACAACAAGACCACAAAACCAAACAATGAGCCCAACTATTCCGAAGGTATCCCTTTGGAGGTTGCTGAGCATGAGTGGCTTGTAAAGTCAGCGGCAGGCCACTGGGACCAAGTTTATGGTCTGCTGCTTCAGGAGGCACAGCTGGCAGACAAGAGGGACTTCATCTCAGGGTTCACAGCGCTGCATTGGGCAGCCAAAGATGGAAACCGGGACATGATACGCAAAATCATGGATATCTCAAAGGACAAAGGCGTGGAGGTGGATGTCAACGCCCGAACGCATGCAGGCTATACCCCACTACACGTTGCTGCCATTCATGGCCACAACTTTGTCATGACTTTGCTGGTGCATGGCTACAGTGCCAAAGTAAACATTAGGGACAACAGTGGCAAAAAGCCCTATCACTACTTGGACGAGAGGGCTAGTCAGGAGATCAGAGAACTCCTGGGAGATCCTCACGTCTCACAGCATCATCAGGAGGACCCCTGTGAAAGGGCAGAGGAGGACCACAGCCTCCCTGAGCTCCCGAAAGGCTTCAACACGCTGAGCAAGCTGTTCCACCCGCACTCGGGGCACAAGAAGAAGCATCGCCACAGGTCCAGCTTCCACTTCCATTCATCCAGCGAAGATGGAGAGGACAGAAGGGAGCATCATCATCATCTCTCTCGCAGACTCTCAGAGATGTTCCACTGACTGGGTCAGATTCTGGACCAGAACCACTGCGGACATTAAGAAATAAATCAGTGACACTATCTTTTGTTCATATAAGGCTACTAATTTAAAAGACGGGGACTGTGTAAGTGGGATGATTTTTTTCCCCTTTTGTTTATTAATATTATACATTTTTGTAGATATAACTGGATTTTAAAGCTACACTGGATTTTTTTGGTGTAAAAATAGTGGACTGGGTACCAAAGTTACATAAGATAGTTACATAGAATATGCTAATATGCTTTTTGATGGCAATGCAGTCAGCAATGCCATGATTTAAAGTTTAAATCTTTTGTTTTGTGTTGTGGTTTTCCTGCCCACTACACAGAACTGCACAGCGGATATCCTGGATGACTGGATGAAGTGGGAATGACTGTAGTCTTCTCCACCCTTCATATGACTATATAACATTCAAATTAATTTAAAGATGGAACTTGTCTGATGAAAAGGATACTGTACCTCAAATAGTGGCTAAAAGTTGCATAGGGTACCTTTAAATCATAGCCAGCAGATGCTTTTGTGGTGAGGTGGAAAGCAGTCTGAAGAAGACACTGGAAAGCTGTTACTGAATTATATAAATCATTGTTGATTAGTCTTAATTTATGAATCTACTTCTGAGAGTAAATGCTAAATGTCTAATTTTATACCTTAAAATGTTTTATTCCCTGTAAAAGCATAACCCTGTACAAAAATATGACCTGACATATTAGAAAACTGTTCAATTTAATATTGTGTAAATGTTGTTCAATACTGCAATGCACCATGCATCAAATGTGGAGAAAATGTCTTTATTTAGAGATTTTTCTTTAGAGTGATATTATTACACTATTCTAACTTCTGTGGAGAAACTGACAGACTAATGGCTTGTGTTATATCACATGCATAACTAGACATGCCTCTGCAAAGAACACTCCCTGTGTTCCCATGGAACAACAACCTCTTTTCCCCTCTGCCCTTTCAATAGTCTGTCTTGTCTTGTAACATTCTGAAGCGAACATTCTGCACAGTTAAGGTGTAGATCGGTGTGGGATGAAATTATGCGACGTAGGCAGTAAAACCGTTGCCTTTGTCTAGCCTACATGGTTTCAATTCTATGAATTTTAAAACATTGTTTACATCACACGCATATCAGGACCCATATTTTTTGTGTACAACAGCTTAGACATCTGACATGCTTCCACAGGAATGCTGTAGTAGACGCCTAACATGCTACCACAAGACAAGTACTGACTTCTGTGGCCATAACCACCTGTGCAGTAATCATCAAAAACTTTCTAACCACCAGACTGATGGCAGGTTGGAAAAAAAATGCTCTCCTAATTCTAGTTAAATATCACTTGCCTTCCAAATGCACGTCATTTGCGTTGTCGTTGCGGTCGAATATGTTTTTTTGTTTTGTGAGCCCTGGGGTCAAAGGGCAACAAACAAGACATGTTCTCTCAAGCGGTGAGTGAGTGAGTGTGTGTGTGTGTGTGTGTGTGTCAGTGTTGTGAGAGTGCTCTCTGTTGGAGTCCTATTCACCTCACAGTAGCACTCTCACTGAAGGTCTTTTAAAATGGCTCAGAGACAAACTATGGTCTTCCTAATTACACTGACATTAAAAAACATATTGAGGGTGAATAAAAACATGATTTGAGCTAGGTCTATATGAGATCATATTCTTTTTCAGACATACATATAAATGTATACTTACATCTAATTAAGAGATATGCTACAATACATGCTCATAATAGCACTATTTAATCATTGCACAACATTTTTTTTAATTGAACTCCATGTTGGTGTCAACAGTCAGACACAAACAGGCACATCATGTTCAGAGATAATTGTGGTTCACATTGCCATGGGCAAGAGTTGGAGCATCATTCAGCAACACTCACAGTAACAATGACTGTGAACTAGGGACAAGTCAGAATTGGTATGATAAGAGTCACTTCTTGTAATTAAAATGTGGTTTATGCACATTAAAATTAATTATTTACATACAATTTTGTGTTAATAATAATAATAATAATAATAATAAAGGTAATATTAATACCCAAGAGACAGTATAAATTTGGTATCGGGATGATTTTATATGCAAAGACTTAGTGTAGTACGACACTTATTTTTTTATGCATCTTGCCAATGTACAGTATATTGAGACAAACAATATGAGATGAAATTTACGAAAGGTCGGATGAAAAATCAAGTCTAACAAAAGCTTCAGAGGACATTAAAGGTGCCACAAATTGCTGAGGAACCCTGTCCATCTTAAAGGAATAGCTCACTTAGTTATGATAATTGGTTGTTCACCCCTTACCTGGAGTTACATATGTGGTTAAGAGCATTTTGGTCTCAGTGCATTTGTTGTCCTACTCTAGCAACCCCAGTTTTTCGTTTAGCTTAGCATAGGCACTCGACAGTAGAGTTACTCACAGAGTATGCTATCTGGCAACATTACATTCCAGCGCCTGTGCTAAGCTAAAGATACAAAATGGTGAAAATTGGGGATGCCATACTAAGAAAATGCAAGCACTGAGAGCAAAATGCTTTTACCCACATATGTAACTCCTGGTAAGAGGTGACTAACCAATTTTCGTAAAGAGGTGAACTATACCTTTGAATACCTAAAAAGTTGAAATGTGTTAACCTTAATGTGTGTGTTTCCACATAGATGTATGGTGACCCATGTGTGACACAACCCTACCCCCCACTTACCAGAGCAATGTAAGGATGCACTCAAGTGGAAGGAATGCAGCCAAACGTCCTAGACCAATAAGGTTCTGTTCTTGGTGAATACAGAGGAATGACATACTGAAGTTCAATACATCACAATTGAATGGATGACCTCTACATTCCTAAAAGTAAACGAACAAACAGTCAAATTTGCACTTTATTAGTCCACAGGAAAGCAAAAAAAAATGTTAATGACAATTTCTCTTGTCTATTGAATTTCACCAAAGCATAATTTAGCTAAATTTAACTATATATTTGCAATTTCAAATATATGGCATTGCTTTTGTCCAAGAAAGTGTACATTCTATTTGACCCGAGGACCGAACCAAACAATGCACAGCTGTATCTTGCACCTGTCTTCACTTCAGTCCATCAATTATTGTTTGGGGGGCAGGCTGTCCCTATTTGTTTGTTTTCTCTTTGTGGAGCTTGGGCATCATAAAAAGGAGGATAAAGAGCAGGCCATGTCATGAGAAGGCATGCTGATAACATTGCTGACTTCACATTAAATGATCATCTTATCCTTTCTTTCTTTTTGGTTTGTAGAAAATGATGGAACAAATAAATTACTAGTTTTGGCAGGAACACGTAGGGTGCCCACCTAAGGGTGGTAAAGACTCCCTCCAGAATTCTCTATACCTCAAGTGCTACTTCACCACAGATAACCGTTGGGTTTTCCTCAGTCAACTGTAGTCTTAAAATTAATTTGATGTCAACCAAATGAAAAGGCTATATTTCTTGCCATGTGATATGACATACTGTATATGCTGGCCCATATGTGTCTAGGCACAGGTTCTAATGCTCATTGATAAAGCACTGGCAGTCCTGGCTGACAGATTGAAAGATGGTCTCCCATTTATTAAAATGGTCAAATACATTTTAGAATATGGCAATTCCATAGAAAATTGATTTTTTTTATCACCTCCATGACACCAATAAAATGTCATGGTATTTGCATGACTTGATTGATTAGATGACATTTAAGCAGTATTTTTGTGCTTGAAATAGTACAATTTCCTTTTTTCTTTTTTTTTCGCATTCGTAACATTCCCCAATACATTTTTCTTCAACTTTGAGTTAAAGTTTTTTATGATGAAGTGGTCATGTCATGTGCCAACCTTTTTGTCTAGCTGTCTGGCCACACTTTCAATAGGCCATGTATTAATAGTATTAATTTTTGAGACTGACAGTTTTTCCATTTAGACTCAAGAAAGTTAATTCTGAAATGTGATTCTTTCATTAAATGTGGTGGTCTATCGTCCTTTACCGGTCTAAAGTTACAATAACAGGTCAGTGTAAAAGTCATTTGAGCTTGAGAATTCATTAGTGAAAGAGACAGAAACTCACTTTGAATCACCAAAGCATCCTAATTCCTTCCAGCATTACACTAACTAAAAGTAGTGCCAACCAAACATAGCATGGTTTTAGCAAAACAATAATTTCGCCTACTCGCCTTCACAGGATGGTTCATAAGACTTGGTTTGAGAGAGAGCCACCCTTGATTGCGCACACCTGCGAATGGAACGTTTGTCATGGAGTTTGGTTGGCCTGACTCTCGGAGGATCTTCCAACTTTGACGGACGTATCAAAAATGGCAGCTCTGACTCAAGAGATTTGTGCAAGATGTTTAAACGGAGTGATACTGCTCCTCATACTTAATGGAGTGCTACCCATCTCACTCCATACTATTTCTAACGAGCCGCCTGAACCGAATGACCCAACTGTTCACGGGAGTATTCTGAGTCCTTTGTTGAAGGCATTATCGGAAAATGAGCCATGGCCTGATTTATCGCCAAGAGCAAGACCTGAATCAAGATATGTCAGGTACATGAAAAAGCTGTACAAAATGTCGTCTAAACCGGAGAGAAGTCATGAGGCAAGTCATCTGTATAACACAGTGCGATTGATCACCCCTCGGGATGAATGCCTGGAGCAAAATGAAGGTAGGCCGAGGTTAGATAGGGGTCATGTCAATTCACCTATGCTCCGACTCGATCGTATTAGATTTTAGGAAAAATCCACACACTTCCTAACAGGAAATAACGTTATTAATTTCAAACTCATAGTTTTCATTTAAAAAAAATGATTTGAGCAGAGTTTTTGGGGAGCCACTTTGAGATTTTCAGAACTTTATTTCCAGAACTTTCTTAAATGCATTAAATCTTATCTATCATACTGTTAATTATAGAAACCCTTTGGTGTCACATTTCATTGTGTATAAGTCCAGTTGTAGAGCAAGGAACAACTATTTTAGAGCTGGGTGGGGGGGTTGTTTGGATATGATTACTGGTGTTAAAAATGCTGTGAAATTATGTCTGTGGCAGCCTATTTTTGAATTAATATTTATTATATTTTTCTATGTGCATTAATGTTACAATATTTTGATGATCTGTGACATGAGACAAAACACTTGGTCACTCTTGGTGAAGATCAAGTCCGACAAAAGTAGATAATTCTGATGATGAGCCACTGGCCAAGTAGCCTGACATAGCCCGACCATAATACTGCTGTTCATCCGTATTCATGGTCTGGAGGTTCTTTAACCTGACGCGATTATACTGCGGAGGGGAGGGCATTCACTTCTGGTTTGAAACGATTGGACAGCTCGTCTAATCAGCTTCGCTTATTGGCCGGTAGACTCTCTACCGATGTAAACACGCCCCAGAGGACCGTTCCCAGACCATGGATACGGATAAACATTCGTATTATGGGCGGGCTATGTCAGGCTACTGGCCAAGGGCTTCAGTTAACGTTACTTTAGTGAGCTCACTACATTTGTAACATCTTCCTGCATTATAACAAATGACGTTTTGTACTACAAACAAGCTGTTTACAAGTAAAGTTGATGTATTATTCTATATAGCTTGGCTTCATAGTTTCAAAACACTAGATATAATAACACTTTTGAATCTGATACTTTTTTGTCAGTTATGTGAGAGTGACTACTGATGTGTTTCTGCAGAGATTTTCATGCAGGATCTCTCCTACAGTCTAAACCGGGTGAGATCTCAGGAGCATCTTCTCAAGTCAGTCCTGTTGTACTCCTTTGACCAGGGCAAGGCTGCATCCTTCACCACGCTTTGCTACTTGGACATCGAGGAGCATGACCCCACGGTCCAGCAATGCTGCCCCGACAGCCACTTCTCAGTGGCATTTCCAGTCCACTTGGAGAGACGGGGCCGTCTGAAGTGGGTGGAGGTGAACGTGACCTCCTTCCTGCACCCTCTCTTCAGCTCACACAAGAAGGACATCCACCTGCTCATCAACCTCACCTGTGTGGTGGACAGTGGGGTTCGCTATGATCACAGGGGGCCCGTGGAGCTCACCCTGCGCTCCCCATCACTCCTGCTGTACCTCAATGACACCAGCGAACTGGCCTACCAGAGGTGGCCTCCGCCACCCATGTCTGGTAGGCTGAGGGGCCCTGCCAGGTTCAACCACCGAATGGGTTTTAGCCCAGCAAGGAGGATCTGGAGGAGAAGACGGAACGTTCCAAGACGCAAGCCGACGCCCGAGCCCGGAATTGCCATCCTCCTTGCCAAGGACGACTTCCTGACGGACGACTGCGAATTGTACGACTTCAGGGTGAGCTTTAGCCAGCTCAAACTGGACCACTGGATCATCGCTCCACCCAAGTACAACCCGAGGTACTGCAAGGGTACTTGCCCACGGGCAATGGGCTACATGTATGGCTCCCCAGTGCACACCATGGTGCAGAACATCATTTACGAGAAGCTAGATTCTTCTGTTCCTAGGCCTTCATGCGTCCCTTCGGAATATAACCCCCTCAGTGTTTTGACCATTGAAAACGACGGCTCTATTGCATACAAGGAGTATGAGGAGATGATTGCAACGAAGTGCACCTGTCGCTAAAACTCTGTCATCAGACAGGGGTGTTTCATTAAGCATTTTGGCATCACTTTAAAGTCTTTCATTAAGTGTCAAAATCCAGTGGCATGTAAATGAGAAGCTATAAGGGTCATCTTAGCCAAGTCCTCGTGCAACTATTTATATCTTTGTGGACACTCATGTAATTTTTCACACTTAAATGCTCAATCTTATAATGCATTGAAGAGATGACTGGGGCTTCCCACTGGAATTTTTCAGAGATTAAACAAGTGGCTTTGTGATGAAATCATGAGCATTTTATCTCTTTGGAAAGTTTGCATGGATTCATCAGTGGAACTATTTTTTTCTTTTTTCTTTTGTTACAGCGGAATAATAGGATTGCTTGCTTTCTTGCATCACTACACCTGTACGTGTCCTATGTGAGACTGTATGTTACAAGATTTTCTTTTTTGTTTACCTTTATCGCCATTGATCCAATTTTATGTTATTTTCGGTTAATTTATTTTCGTTTATATTCTTTCTGAATATTCTGTTGTCTGTCTCGGCGAAATTTTAGAAAATCTGGGCGGATGAAGAAGTGTAATCTAATGCCCCTAAGCAAACTCTTTTACACTTGTCAATTTTATACCCGTGATTTGCGAAATATTGTGTACCAACCCCCTGTTCATAAGGTCCACTTAAAAAAGTTGTCCTTCTGGACAATTTGATAGAATATCTGTGTTTAATTGTTGTCAAGGAAATTACTAAATGCTAATGATTATATATTGGAGTCTAACTAAATGCATTTGACATGCCTATCAATGTTAATAATTCACTGTTATTGTTTCGATTATCTACTGTATCACACACTGATTCACAAAAAAAGAATATGAGTATTTGTGTAAAAAAAAAAAAAAAGCTAAATAAAAAAGGCAAGTTCATGTCACCCATCAGGAATCAACAGTTTATTAGGACTAAATAGTTCAGTCTTTATATTTTTGTTGTTTTTGGTTGTTGATGGTTTTCAATCTATCAGACATTACTGATTATGTAAAGATTATAAGCAGTCTTCTAATGGTTGACTGTTAGAGCAAGATTTTCTCACCTAACCTGTCAATCAAATAAAATTAGCCTACAATGTTTGACACAAGGGAACATATTTCATGGTTGGAAACAGTCTCTGGTCATCCATCCACTTGGGGGCAGTAGTTATATCTAACTAAACATATTTTGTGGATATGACGTTCACGCCATTGTTGCTAACCCAAAGCTAGGCTAGTCTCTCGGTGGCATAAGAAGTCCGCAATCACCGCCTTTCTGAAACGATCTGAGGAGCAGTGAGGTTTGTTATTCTTACAGTTACAAATTTTTTCTTTCTGACCCGTCTGAATATTGAATAATATAATTTTGGTGACCTTGTAGTAGAGTCAGGTCTTTATTTTAATGATATTTTAACTAACAAAGCTTATTGGGATATGTGGACTGTGCCGAATGTCAAACAAGGTCTTCGGTACGAGTGAAGTGAGCCAGTCACTTTACCATAGCTAACTTAATGCTAGTCGAAGCAAAGGGCATTTTGGAGATAATGATAATGTACGTTAGCTTACTTCACATCAATATCAGTGACCATATTTGACGTCAGGTCATTTCAAGGGTATGACTCGAGTTTGTTTGATCCCAAAGATTGTAGTTGTCAACATGGCTAATGTTTGCTAATGAGCTTGCTGCACTCGACGTATCAAACAGAAAATTGTTAGAAATCTCACTGACACAACGCAAATTCAAAGCTGAAGCTTTTTTACCATCTGCTTTTCCCCAAAATTCGTCTCATAGCGGTGTCTACAATTTTAGCATTTTGGGCAGTTCATTATCATTGGTTCCAAAAATGATCATAGGCCCTGACCATAGGATAAAAGTTGTTGCGCAATAAACACTGGCCTGTTTTGTCAGTTACGACAAAAACAGTGTAGTCAGTGTATCCTCATTTAGTAGCCAAACATTAACATAACCTGTACAGTAGTTTAGCTGGTGTATCAGATGTAGTGTCCTGGGTTTCGTTAGATGGGAGGTGCACTCACCTTCATGGCAATTTCTAGAATTCTATGTAATAAATTTAGTCGGTCACAGTGCAGCAGCTTACCATGGCTACCGAATGATCCGGCCTTGCAGCGACCAAATGTGCCATCAATCCCTTACAGAAAATATCAAATTTATTATGAGTCTACTACAGTTCATGTGCAGAACTGCGTGCACTTGTTAATGGAACATTAAGCTTATTGGCTTAGCAGACACAAAGCATGTTTGGTTGTAACATGTGATATGAAATGTTTTGTATTGTGTGTTAAATTGTGTTATATTTTTTTGTTTCTCTCTCTCAAGACCAGCTCTCTCGATATAATGGGACGTCACTTCGGGAACCTTGCCAGGATTAGGCACGTTATCACCTACAGCATCTCCCCTTTTGAACAGAAGGCATTCCCCAACTTCTTCTCCAAGGGTATCCCAAACGTCTGGAGACGATTCAGATCATCAGTTTTCAAAGTTGCACCACGTAAGTTATCGATTTCTCAAGCCTTCCACCATGTTTTCACTCATTATGAATCCGTATTTGATGTTACCATTGGCTGTATCATCCATGTGAAAATCTACGTGAAAACCAATAAAAACTAGACAAGCACTCGGAGAGCACATACCTCCGCCAAGGCAATGTGCTCAGAGACAGAATATAAAATCCAGATGGTGTTCTGGATCACTGATCGCCAGCAAAGTTGAATTGGTTCTTGCTTGTCCCAACATACACCTTGTCTGAAAATTTCATCCAAATCCATGCAGTACTTTTCGAGTTATGTTGTACACAGGCGAAAACATAACCTCCTTGGCGGAGGTAATCATTGTAATACATTATGCATCAGTATGTCTAATATTGCTTTCTCCTTTCTTTAAAGCCATGATTGTAATGTACCTAACATACACATGGGGGAACAATGTCCACCAACAAGGCAAAAGGAAGGTCCTCTCTGACTACGAGACGGCGGAAGAAGAGTGAAGTCTGTTGACATCTCCTGGAGGACCCCGTCTGTTCAATCTGTCTTTTTTTCTGTATGATTGCCCAATAAAGATATTTATGAAAAAATATAAGCCCTGTGTATGCATAATTTTCTTTGTTTAATCATGGAATGTATGTTTGTGGAGTGGTTGTGTGGAGTTATTTATGCATACAAATGTTCCTTGTTGAGTTGGTGTAATAGCGCACATTCATTTTATCCTGTGAGTGGAAAGATGACTGCAGGATAGTGCTGTTGGTGCAGAAAGGAAGTAGCCTATTCAGAAAACTCAGTTTGGGATGGGAGACGAGATGCAGTTTCAACAGAGACAGACGTGACCAGTCTGATTTCTCTGCATCTGTTTGGGCTCGTGAGGCTAAATGATGGCCTGACGCCTCAATCTTACCACTGACAAAGTGGAACCAGCTCTCATCAGCGTCCTGTGCTGTACATACCCATGGCATCCCTCTGAAAATTCCGCTGAGGTACTCGATAGGAGAATTGGACAACTGAAAACTTTACTCGGTCGGTGGCCATGATCATAATCATATGATGGCAAACACTAACGTTACACCCGCCACGTGATAATGGCACGGAAGAAAAAATAACCTTACTTAGATTAAGTGGTCGATGTACACTGTTACTGTATAAATTAACGTTAGTCAAATTTACAGATCAAGGGGCGAAATTCCACACTGTTCAATGTAATCTTTGCACTTTGATGCTCAAGGCCAAGTGGCGGCCCCTGGGAGGAAAGACTTTTATTTTGACTAACGGAGAAAGTACTCGAATTTTCGTGATGTTTCCAAACCGGAAATTGTGTGCTCTGTCACGCTGCCTTCAATGAGAAACCGGTGAGCCTGGCACAAAGCTAACTGGCTGCCTAATGCAGTTTCAAGGGATAATGAATTAACAATCCAACCACTAAATTATTTTCAAATAAGCAGAGATTTGGGTTTGTACTGTTTACAGTGTCCTGACTATAGAAACTTCTGTAAGTAACGTTACAAAGTAAGATAACATGTCTGTGGTGGGATTCGACGTTGGTTTTTTGAACTGCTATATTGCAGTAGCCCGAGCTGGGGGAATTGAGACGATAGCTAACGAGTACAGCGACCGATGTACTCCGTAAGTATATATTTAAATAAAACGTTTACATTTCAATGGTCTGTAAAAATGTGTCGTTTTAATAATCATGTATTTTTTTTCAGAGTCGTGGTTTCTTATTGCTTGATAGGCTAGCTACTTGACTAGCATGAATGAAGTAGCTTAGCCCGCTTGCTCATAGGTTGAGCAACATTGTTCGAGAATGTTGTAAGATGGCTAATTTAAGATAGCCAGCCACTGCTACATTGCGGTGAACCGCTATGTCCAATCTGTATGTACCATCAAGTCATTAACAGAAAAAATATTCAATGATGTACGCTAAGGTCTGACATTACGGTAAGTGGCTAGGAGTGCCTCACAATGGGAGCGCCTAGGATGTCAAATCACGTTAGCAAGGTTGGCAAGCTATCAGCACAACATACATCATGTAATATTAAGAATTAACTGCCATACCTGATTGATCTTTGCATAAACAATGTTGTTGGATAAACTGGCTAATGTATATTTTTGTTTATTTCAGGGCATGTGTTTCATTTGGACCACGAAATCGCTCCATCGGTGCTGCCGCAAAAAGCCAGGTGAGATCTCGTGTCAACTTAATTGTAGTAGTCGATCAGTAACATAATATTGACGTTTACGATATGGTTTATGGAGTCACAAGAGCGGATTCTTGGAGAAAAATTATATGCTTTGGGCTGTAAATGAGCTTTTGCCTACCAGTTAACTATGCAAGTTAACGTTATATTTAATATAAAAACGGACCTATGTGATATTTGCTCAATTATTGCTACTTTTTTCCCCATGCAGCTGGTTACCAACTGCAAGAACACGGTCCAAGGCTTTAAGAGATTTCATGGCAGGGCGTTTTCAGATCCATTCGTTCAGACTACGAAATCCGGCCTGGTCTATGACCTGTCCCAGATGCCAACAGGGACAACTGGCATCAAGGTAAGTTTGTTTTTTTTTTCCTGTGAAACTATACCACAACATTATATTCAATTCTGTCCCATGTACATCATAATTGAAGTCTTCTGTCTACCAGTTCATGTATCATAAAAACTGTACAAAGAAGCTAAGCTGTCTGCCCCTGGAATTGAACTACCCCTTTTTCTGCAGTTGTGCTTGCTGTAGATAATTTCAGGAAAGGTGTGGCTATTTCCAATAGTAGATAATCCTCTCCTCTGTTGAATTTGAGCATGTTGCTGCATGTGACGTGAAGCTTTGCTTTGCAGACTTGGCTGATGTGAATATTTTACCATTTAAAAGTAAAATCTGTTTTCCCCCTCACCCTAATAAAGTATATGATGTATAATTTAACGTAAAAAATGATTCCCTCCTGTAACTTAGGTGATGTACATGGAAGAGGAGAAGGTTTTCAGCATTGAACAGGTTACTGCTATGCTGTTGACTAAGCTGAAAGAGACTGCTGAGAGTGCTCTGAAAAAGCCTGTTGCCGACTGTGTTATATCTGTAAGTGAATTATTATTTCTTTGTTTTCATGTACCATCTGAACCACCCCATTTTCTGCATGGTCTATTAAACTTAAAAAGTCATTGTGTGTAATTTTCAGGTCCCAAGTTACTATACAGATGCCGAGAGGAGATCTGTTATTGATGCTGCACAGATTGCTGGCCTGAATTGCTTACGACTCATGAGTGACACTACTGCAGGTACTTTTGGTGTTGTATGCAGTAGGATATATGTAGTAGGCATGCAGGGGTCTCCAACCTTTTTTCTTTTGAGAGCTACGTTGGCAAAATGAATGTGGCCGAGAGCCACTCTACTGTTATTTTTCATTGATATTAAAGACAGTCCTGGTGATGAACCATTTTGGTGATCCTTTACCATTTTACATACTAACAGCGGAATGCTAAGCATGGTGTGGTCTTGAGGGGGTGTTGTGGGGAGAGAAATATTGTCTGACCTCTACTGATGCCTGTATTTACCATGCTTTATATCCCATAGTACCATTTTTAAGATTTATTTACATTTCCTTTTTGCCTTTGGAGAGCTACTCTCTATTAAGTGGTGAGCTACTGGTAGCTCCTGAGCTACCTGTTGGAGATCCCTGCAGTAGGGCATTTAGGGCTACCTTTCCCATTTATTTTCATAGTTAATAAGTATTGATATTATTTTTTTATCCATAAAATGTGTTAACATTGCAAAAACTGTAGCATTCAGGACTTGGATGGCAGTAGGCATGAAAGCACATGCCTACTGCATCACATAGACTTATCGAAACATATGCTCACTTCATTGTTTTGCATTGCAGTTTCACTGGCGTACGGCATTTATAAGCAGGACCTGCCTAACCCTGAGGAGAAGCCTAGGACTGTAGTGTTTGTGGACCTTGGGCACTCTGGCTTCCAGGTGTCTGTGTGTGCTTTCAACAAAGGAAAGCTAAAGGTACAGTATATGCCCTTGTCAAGCTATGACAAGTCCTTGACAAACCCGTACATGCAGAGACAAAACAAAACAAAACATTTTTTTCTTTTGAAGGCCTTCTGTGCAATACTTAATTTCATATGCAGTACCAAATTTGATTGTCTATCACAAGTAGTATATTTAGTGTGTGTGTGTGTGTGTGTGTGTGTGTGAGAGAGAGAGAGAGAGAGAGAGAGAGAGAGAGAGAGAGAGAGTGAGAGAGAGTGAGAGAGAGAGAGAGAGAGCAGAGATAAGGGCTTTGCCAGTCACATAGCATGTTGATTTAATATACAATGTCTGTTTCCCTCTAGGTCCTAGCTTCTGCTTTCGACGCACAGCTTGGAGGCAAGGACTTTGATGAGATGCTCGTGAGGCACTTTGTTGACGAATTTGCTAAAAAGTACAAGCTGGACGTGAGGTCGAAGCCAAGGGCCCTGGTGCGCCTCTATCAGGAGTGTGAGAAACTGAAAAAGCTGATGAGTGCCAACTCCTCTGACCTCCCTCTCAACATTGAGTGCTTCATGAATGACATTGATGTTTCCGGCAAGTTAAACAGGCAAGTACTGAAAGGGAAAGATGTACAGTGTTTCAAATAATACCTTCTGTTAAAAACAAATTTGTAAAAAATATATAAAACTACTGGCTGGTGAAGACTTAAGACAACTGTCTTTCCTCCAGTGTAAGCAATCAGAAAAATTTGTATTTCTAGACATTCATTCATTCATTCATTCATTCATTCTCTTAATTTGTTGAATTTTTGCCAGAAATCTATCTTGCTTTCAATTTGTAATTTGTGTACATATTGCAGGGGTCAGTTTGAAGAAATGTGTGCAGATTTCCTGGCCAAAGTGGAAGCCCCCCTGCGAAGTGTAATGGAGCAAGCAAGTGAGTAACGCATGGCGTCTCTTGAGACTTTGATTGATGGGCTTGAGAAAATTAGGTGTGTGTGAGTGTGTGGGAGCGAGACTGGGTGTGGCTTTACAAGTGTCTTGCGGGATATTGCTGTGCTGACATTCTCCGTTGTGTCGAGTAGACTTGAAGAACGAGGACATATATGCAGTGGAAATCGTGGGTGGAGCTTCCAGAATCCCAGCGGTCAAAGAGCGTATCAGCAAATTCTTTGGAAAGGAGCTGAGCACGACTCTAAATGCAGACGAGGCAGTGGCCAGAGGATGTGCACTACAGGTTCCTTTCCTCCCCCTCTTTTTTTCTTTCTTTTTTTTGCTTACTTCCTCAGCGTTAGCATCACTTGTAGCCATAGCACTTAATCAGCACATAGCCCCTCATTTACACCACTACACATGTAGTACCTCAAAGGCTTTTACTGGATATAGTTGGAATGAATACAGATTACATTCTGTTTTTAGGAGTTAAAATAGATGAGAGACTTGCATGCAAAGTATGTTTGTATGCTTTATCAAAAAAATATAAAAATGTGAGGCCTAAATAGAACTCTACTATTATAAACAGCAGTCTTAAAATCTTAAAATCTGAGGCTCACTAATATAGTGTTTGTGTGTGGGGGGTCCTTTATTGTAATGTATTTCACACCTACACATTTAAGCTCAGAGTCTTCTTCCTCAGGCTAAACAGTATGTTCATATCTTTTGAGTGAAGCCTTGGTAATCACTTGCTTTGAGAAGAGCATCTACTCTCTCTACTTATTTTATGTTGTCAGCCCTATGATGGAATCATTGGTCCAACCCAGTAATTGCATCAGTTAGGGATTACTAATCCCATTTCCTAATTTACCTAAACCCTAAAAACTGTGTGAAGAATGTTGATGTAAAGGATTTTGTAATGCTAAAAACGGTCTCGTCAAAATTGATTTTGCACCTTTTCTGGGTTATCTAGGATGAAATAGAATGGTTGACACCAAAAGTTTTATGACTCTCCTTCGCTGTGATTGTTATTTGGCTCTTATAGAATCACCCCTGTCTGCTTTAGTGAAAAACAGAGTGAGAAACACCAGAATATACCTTTAGGTGTCTATCCATTTTATGAAGTGCCATTACATTTGTAGAAGTGACTCTCTCTCTCTCTCTGCTGTCTCGTTCTTTGCAGTGCGCTATCTTATCTCCGGCTTTCAAAGTCCGTGAATTCTCCATTACTGATGTGGTTCCCTACCCAATCTCTCTGAAATGGAACTCTGCTGCTGAGGAGGGAGTGAGGTTTGTCATTCATTCTGTTGGTCTAATTTTTCCACATCACAAAACATAGTATTGATCTTGATTTGATTGATTGATTGATTTTTTTTATATAAACTCATGCTCCACTTGGCTGGTGTGGCTGGGTTCAGACATAATTATTGACTGCTGTTTGCACGTCCTTTACAGTGATTGTGAAGTGTTCCCAAAGAACCACGCCGCCCCCTTCTCCAAAGTGTTGACCTTCTACCGAAAGGAGCCTTTCTCCCTTGAGGCTTACTACAACTGCCCCAAGGACCTGCCTTATCCAGACCCCACTATAGGTAAGGACATCTGCACAAGTGTTAAAAAATCCCGCACACTGTCCATTCCACCAACAAACTTTATTACAACGTTTCGGTCATCCGACCTTCTTCAGGTAAAGGACATCTGCACAAAATGCAATTTTAAGTCTCTCTCTGTCTTATTCTCAAGTTATTTTACCGGCTTTTACTCTTTACTCATTTACATGACAAGTATTTATTATTTAAAATGAAAATTGTTATATTATAAATTTTTTGTTGTTGTTGTTGTCACCTTCAGGCCAGTATGTGATCCAGAAAGTGGTTCCTCAGGCCTCAGGTGAGAGTTCCAAGGTCAAAGTTAAAGTGCGCATGAATGTCCACGGCATCTTCAGTGTGTCCAGCGCGTCACTGGTGGAGGTACAGAAATCGGATGACAACGAAGAGCCCATGGAGACCGAACAGCCCAACGAAAAGGAAGAAGAGGTACTGCAGCACTGAAATTAAATTAATCCAATGGTCCTGTTAATGAATATTTCCCTCAGTCTCAAATGGTTTTCGTACAGTTATACATGTTAGTGAATATATGTTATACGTGGTGAAAGTGATGGAAAGAAAAAGTGCAAATGGCTATTTACAGTCAGTCTGAACTGATGTTTTTGTTCCATTGTTTAGAGCAAAATGCAGACCGACACTGAGGACGCTAAAGCACAGGGTGATAGCCAAGCCGAGAATGGAGAGAAGAAGAGTGAAACAGAGGAAATGGAGGTGGGGGTTCCAACAGACCACTAACCATAACCACTGAAGAATTGAAAATGTCTTGTGTAGTTTTAAAAAAGAAATCCACCATCATTGGTGGCCTCAATAGACATTATGAAAAAAAAAGAAAAGGAAGTGTGTCATGCTAATTAGCTTAACTCTGGGGTGTCAAACATAAGGTCTGGGGGCCGGATGCGGCACTTTAAATTATTTCATGTGGCCCGCCTACAAAGCTTGAAAAGAATTGTAGGTGTATGCTGTTTAAAAACAGTTCTTCCAATGCATTTTCTGAAACACTACTACTACTACTACTACTACTAGGCTACTCCCTATGAGGTGCATCTTAGACCTGCTTACCAACAGGAAACGGATACAAAATTAAGTGGTGGCGCATTACGACTGTATTAGTGATGGTCAGAAAACATGAGGAAATGTGTAATTTTTTTTCACCCATGTTTGTGGTGCACATGTAAATTTGGCAGACTAGCCCTCTAAAGAAAAACCCATTGCTCATGTGGCCCTCAACAAAAATGAGTTTGTCACCCCTGGCTTAACTATAAGAGATATATCTGGTATAGTGATGGATCATGGAGCATTTTCATTTAACAATATGTTATAATGGTTGTAGTGTGTTAACAACATGTGTGTTAACCAGGAGTTTGATAACAAGTGTCACAAGTTAATTCAACATCATTTCAATTTTCTTAAGCATCTAACCTGGCTTGGCCACAATCAGTGTTTTATCACGCTTCTGAAAGAGCACAGAGTTCAATATAGCGCTCAATTCTTAGTTTAGTTTAGTTTATTTGGTTTATTTCAACAGGGACCATGTGCAAAGTACATTAGTTACAAAAGTAAAAAGATGACCTGCACCAGATTATAGCTTACAAGCTAATTTCCATCTCCAGAATCCAAGACTTGTAATGTTGACTTTTCTATGTTTATTCCATGAGTATTTCATAACTGTTTTGCATCTTGGCTCAGACCCCACTGTAGAGGGGTGCCTGGCTGTAATGTGTCAAGTGTTTGGTTGGCATGGAAACGGGCACCATTTGGGTCTCCTGTGGCACTGATTTAACACTGTGTCAGTTACTGATGTATGATGTTTGCCAACCTGGCGTTTGTTTCCCACAAGTATAGATGCAGATGCCTGATGCCTGTATGCGTTATGTTTGTTTTTGTTTTCTTTTTTGTAAAAAAGCAGACTTCACCAGCAGAAGAAGGCAAGCAAGAAAAGAAGGCTGACCAGCCACCACAGGCCAAGAAGCCCAAAGTCAAGACAAAAATACATGAGCTTCCCATTGAGAACAGTCCACAGTGGCAGCTGGCCAATGAGATGCTAAATCTCTTTGTCGAGAACGAGGTGAGGTGGCCTCGTGAAATGACTGTGTTTATACTAATCACACACATTGTCAAATGCTTGTCGACATTATACAGTATTTGACTCATTTGTTTGGTCCACAGGGTAAGATGATCATGCAGGACAAGCTTGAGAAGGAGCGTAACGATGCGAAGAACAGCGTGGAGGAGTACGTTTACGACATGAGGGACAAGCTTCACGGCCTGTACGAGAAATTCATCAGTGAAAGTGTGAGTAAACTCGTCCAAATTACACACACACACACACACACACACACACACACACACACACACACACACACACACACACACACACACACACACTGTTCGTTGTGATGGATGTAAGCAAGCGCTCACAGGTCACTCCAGGCCCTCTGTGCTTTTTGCTGTCATATGTAGTGATTAAGTGTAGCGGAAAATAGAATGATTCCCTGTGCAGTCGTCAGTAGCTTTCAAGACATTCCCAGAACATAGCCTGGAGGGCACTCTGTCTGTGCTGGTTTTGCAGGTCTACAAGGTTGAGTAATTTGCACGAATCAGCCACCTCTTCTCCCTGTAGCTTTCCTCTGTTGTGTCCCGCCGTTCAGTAGTCCTCTAAGGACCACCTCTATAATCTGTTGCCACTTTATAAAGGCATTATCAACCCATTGCCTTACGACACTTTCAAAACATTTTAGCCTGCCATGTCTGTCTAGCAACTATCCCTCCACTCTCTAAAAATCAAAAATCTATTTTATTTATTTATTTATTTATTTTTAAGTCAATAGCCCCTTGTGTAACGCTGCAATTTACCATGGGATACAACCCCAGCCATTTCATCATGACATTTTTCCATTAATATATATCTCTCCATCTCATAAAGACAACACCCTGTTTGTTCTTGATAACCATTTATTGTTATCAGATCTATCTATCACATCTTATCAGATGTTATTCCAATCTATTACAATGTCCTTTCTCAACTCACTGACTTGTTGTTGGAGAATTCAGAAATACCTGAAAGGATATATATACTTGGAAGGAATAGGCTATGTGAAAGTTTATTCAAAAAATCAACAAGTCCTGAAGTAACCTACAAGCAGGTGTTATCATACATGATTGATAGTTTAGTCCTTTGACGGTCTTTGTCATACCTTAATACCCGTTTTAATTTCAGTTCTTGACTGTATCTATTCTTGCCACAGTGCACCTTTATTTCTTTTTAGATGTAATATGGTTAAATTGGGATTTGGAAAAAGTATATGTATATGTGTGCCAGAAACATTATGGTGTGATGACCTTACAATTTACTTAGAATAACTGCGTGCCCCCGCCCCCCAACACACACACACACACACACACACACACACACACACACACACACACACACACACACACACACACTTTAACCCCCGAGTATGACTATACTTAGAATAATTTGATATCTCATATAGGCTTGACAAGGCATACTATAACATTAAAATGTGTTGTCTGGCAACGATCAATAGACCAAACTCAATTGTGGACGGAACCCAAAACAGAACCAATGGTTATTTTAAAACTGCCTCTGCATGCAATAGGATAGCACTACAATCAATCAATCAAAGGAATGAACAAGATGAAGACGCAAATTCAAAAGAACGATAACTGACCGATTCTTGGCTAAGAATCTACTCTCTAACGACTCTAAACACATGCGACCTACTAAGTCTCTATGGCTCATTGCTAGACACACTGGCTGGGCAAATCTATTTATTGCCGCTAAGTCTCATGTTGTATTACACTGAATTGAGTGCATTAATTAAAGATGATATGTCTTTGATCTTACAGGATCGGGACGCTTTCTCTCTGAAACTGGAGGACACAGAGAATTGGTTGTATGAGGAGGGAGAAGACCAGCCAAAACAGGTGTACATTGACAAGCTGGCAGATCTTAAGGTAAGGCGGGAATCCCCAGTTTATTTCTAATTACTGTTGTGCTCCTCCAAGAGATGTGTAGAGTCAAGAGATGATGAGACATGGACAAAGATGTGAATCTGTTTTTTCTACTCTCTACTTTTCCAGAAACTTGGTCAGCCTGTTCAAGACAGATACCACGAATCCGAGATGCGACCGAGAGCATTTGATGAACTCGGAAAACAGATTCAACAGTACTTGAAGATCATAGAAGCCTACAAAACTAAGGTAAACATGAAACATTCCAATGCATTAAGGTGCAAAATGCACCAGTGTGGCCTTTTTTTTTTACACCAAGTGATTGTCTCTCAGTCAATTAACAACAAAAGATTTTGTTGTGTAACCACAAAACTGTTTATAACTGACTAATAACAGATTTACTGAACTCTGATAGAATTGACTGTACTCCGTTTCATTTCATTTTACTTTGCCTTCAGTATTGGTTAAGCAAGATAAGAACATGTGGAAGACTAGCAGGCCAATACCTTTTGTGGCTCAAAACAAGACTAAGTTCAGACTTTTACTTTTTCTTTCAGGAGGAGCAGTATGAGCATCTGGACGAGGCTGAAGTCCAGAAAGCCGACAAATTGGTGGGTGAGGCCATGATCTGGATGAACAGCAAAATGAACCAGCAGAGTAAACAGAGCCTGTCTGTAGATCCGGCCGTCAAGGTTACAGAAATACAATCAAAAACAAAGGTGAGGACATGAAAGTGGTAGTTGATTGCCCAACTACAAGCAGGGCTTGATTTGGTCCTCTGATAGTCAACATAAGACCCTTAAGTCTAGGACTGGGCATTGGGCAATATGGCAAAAAAAAATACTTGATCATAATTCTTTTTTTTTCTTCTTCAATAAAACGTCTTCATATTCACATTTAATTGACATGTAGAAACCAAACATAAACAATCAAAGGGAAAAGTTGGTGACGTGAGTGGGGTTACCCCCTTGATATGACGATCATCAAAATGTTGAACAGTCTCCATAACAGGTGCACATTGAGATAATGAATAATATATAAGAAAAATAACCAAAGCTGTTATTTCCTCACATCTTCACAGGAACTGTATTCTTCCTGTAATTCAATTCTGACCAAACCCAAGCCAAAAGTGGAGGCACCCAAGGACGACAAGGCCCCCGAGCAGAATGGACCAGTCAATGGGCAGGAGGGTAACGAGACCCAGCAGCCCGGCTCCGAAAACCCAAGCGCCGAAGGCACAGAGTCGGCGGAAAGCAAACCCGAAATGGATCTTGACTGAAGCTGGAGTCCTACCCCCTTCCCACCCCCACTCTCTCTCTCTTCATGTTTCCCCAGAAATGTTGCTCTTTAGTCATTCCACCATAACCATGCTTCGGGTCGTTTTGGCAATCTGAGAATTTCTGGCCACCTGTGCATGTACTTTTCTTTTCATTTGGGAAAGATGGAAGCATAATGCAATAAGCCTGGTTATTGACAAAGTGTATTCATGCTGGCGTTTCTTTTGTGAGCTTAAACTGTTGAGGTCTGTGTCGAACTTTCGTTTTAATAAATATTGACCTTAAAAGATGATATTTATTTCTCTCCTTTTATTTGTGTCTTAATGTGTGCGCGTGCAAACGTGGTAGCCAGTGACTGCCCGATGAGAACATAAAGGATCTGAATCAGCAGGTTTACCTCCCTCCCATCGCTCCAAGTCATATGACCGTTAGTTCCTGTTTTGCCCGACAGGATCATGATCTAAATAAATTAGGTGTAGTTTTTACCATAACGATAATTGCTCTGTGTTATAGCAGATTTTACATGGAGTATAGGAACGAAGTGGTCTCGTTTTAATGTCCAAGTTTCTGAAAGTTTGTCGTGCTTTGCAACCTAGAGCAGATGTGGCTTTGCACAATAAAGTGAGTCGTTCATTCTTTACGACGGGGTAAAGTCTACGGAGAGGTTGGGTTAGGTTAAAAAGGTGTCTTCTATTTAGAGGCTGAGAAGGAACTTGTGCGCAGTGTTGATAGCTTCTGGCCCACGTTAGGCTACATTGTAAAGAATGAAGTTGATAATCCTTGACGATTATGACCAAACCAGTGAGTGGGCTGCGAAATATATCAGAAACCGAATCTCAAAGTTTAAACCCGGCCCCAACAAGTACTTCACTCTAGGTCTTCCAACAGGTAAGGTAGCCTCTCATGTTTTGCGTTTCGTGAAGCTTATCAGTGTGACATACAAATTAGATTTATAGTAGCCTATGTTTGAATTAGTTTCTGACATTTTATAAAATCTGTTTTAGGAGGCACACCCTTGGGATGTTACAAGAAGCTAATTGACTTCCATAAGAAAGGTGAAATTTCTTTTCAGTATGTCAAAACATTTAATATGGATGAGTACGTCGGGCTCCCGAGAGACCACCCAGAGAGTTACCACTCCTTTATGTGGAATAATTTCTTCAAGCACATTGACATAAGAGCTGAAAATGCCCATATCCTGGATGGCAATGCACCAGACTTACAGAAGGAGTGTCAGGACTTTGAGGATAAGATCAAAGCTGCTGGAGGAATTGATCTCTTTGTTGGGGGTGAGAAGTATATGTTTGGTCATTGACAGGATCTGGTCCTCCCTTTTATGGAGCATAATATATTAATATTTCATTAGGCATAGGCTACCTGAAGCTAGTCGTTCTATATTAAGAAAATAGGAAATGCTTCTTAAGCACGTACAGTATGCAAAGCTGAGATAAGCAAAGCCATAAATGTGTAATCATGTCTAGGGATTGGACCTGATGGACACATTGCTTTCAACGAGCCTGGCTCCAGCCTTGTCTCCAGAACGAGAGTGAAGACCCTAGCAATGGACACCATCCTCGCTAATGCCCGATTCTTTGATGGAGATCTCTCCAAGGTGCCCACTATGGCCCTCACTGTAGGTGTGGGGACAGTCATGGATGCCCGTGAGGTTAGTGGATTCCGATAATTTTCCTATTTTTCCGCCCTTGTGTAGATCCCGACAGTTTCCCTATTTTTCCTTAGCCTGGCTTTGGTCATCCCCTCGGTCTACGCTGAGGGAAATGATTATTGTAAAGCCAGGCTAATTTTTCCTACCTCATGTATGTGAGTAAAGTTGTCCTGTTGCTTTTGGGGACTCCCTACCCCTACCCCCACCAACCCTCCTATGTACCATTCCTACTGCCGTTCTGTACTTTGCACAAATAGCTTGACACCAGCCATAATGTCACTGTATGTTTAACACTAGTAATCCTTATATGCATGTGACAAATAAAATTCCTTGATTCCCTGTGGTGACTCCATGAGTAATGGGCAACCTGTCATGGGTTTCCTAAGTGTTGTAGTGGTTGCCAAGCCCTGACAAGTTATCTGCTGATGAAAGTCAGAGAGAGTTTAAAAGACTAAAACGGTTGCTTCATATCAGTGGGAAAGGGTCTGATCAAAGCCCTACTGCAAGAACTGCAAGAAAGGGTATAGACAGCAGAGACTGTTCCACAACCTTCATTAAAAGTGAGTGTTAGAATAACAAACCAAAATTGAAAATGGAATGGTTAAAGGCAAACTCCAAAGCATAACAAGACAAAACAATCTCTTTTCTACAGATGCTATTCTGTGGTTGAGTATTCTGTCAGTAACTGAGATATACTGTATGGGCTATCTAAGATCTAAGGCTTTTGTTTTTCTGGTCTGCCTGCAGCCAACTTGCTCTGATAATTCAACAGTCTCTGCTATCTGTATTTTCAGGTCATGATCCTTATAACAGGAGCACACAAGGCATTTGCCCTATATAAAGCCATAGAGGAAGGAGTGAACCACATGTGGACAGTGTCGGCATTCCAGCAACACCCTTCTACTATCTTTGTGTGTGATGAAGATGCTACCCAAGAGCTACGAGTCAAAACAGTGAAATACTTCAAAGGTAATCAAACTGTGATGATGTTACTGGCATTGAATGGTGATCCTCTTATAGAATAGGGCTCTGCTGATGTACTGTACTGTAAATGTGACGGTAATTCTCACTTGCGAAAAGAATCACAAATTTCATTGAGTGTGCTTTTTTTTCCGCAGAGATATAATGATGATTATTTCTGTTCTCTCTCTCTCTCTCTCTCTCTCTCTCTCTCTCTCTCTCTCTCTGTGTGTGTGTGTGTGTGTGTGTGTGTGTGTGTGTGTTTTGTTCAACAGGGATGATGCATGTCCACAATAAACTTGTGGATCAGTAACCATCTGAGGACCATGAAGGATGAGACATATTGTGTCTGCATAGTCTAACAAATATAAGCTTCTGGCTTTAATATGTTTTTTTTTGCCAAATGCTTTTGTGAATGTCACTGCGTGTATACATGTCAGTATGCAAATTTCACTGCATTCACTTTGTGACTTGTGGCCTTACTCTTGTTTTCTTACTTTTTGTATGTTTCATAATACATTCAATAAAGACCTTTGGCATTGCTGAAATTTCAAAACGGATCAGGAATCATGCTTAGTCCTACAATGAGTGGATGGTTATGTAATAGGCCTACCAGAGAATATTTAATAGGGGACGGGCTCTGGTAATACCCAACTGCTTCATAGCCTACTATTGTATGTAGGCCAGCTAGTCTGCAATGTTTAAAGCACAGCCACAACGCAGCATCATCCTACGTAACAGAATCAACAACGACTTCCTGAAAGGGTGGAGTAGGAGAGCAAGGAAGAAGACGTCAGATTGTGGATTATCTGTTGATCCAATTTAACCGTTTTGACAGTCCATATCAAATTGGGAACAGAACTTTACGTTATATAGCAAGGTCCTAAGAATGACCGAGCAACGGAGTGGCTATCAGCAGGTATGGATATATTCGATTCGTGTTGCCAAACTTGTTCGCAATGGCTTCTACTTTCAGTATTAGCTGCGTGCTAGGTGAATTGTTTAGCTAAATTAGCTGACGTTACGTTACAGGCCGATTCACACATCGGCACGTAAATAGCTGGATTTATTTGGAACATTGTTAGAGTTTATATCCTCTTGAAGGCTAAATTGAACATGGAAAGTGCAACATTTCCAAATGTTTGTTGAGGATTATGGTTACATTAGCTTAGAATTAGTAACGTTAGGCTACTGTGCTACAGGCTAACGTTAGGTTGGGGAAGACCGTTCATAACAAGATGAACCCATGACGTTGCTGAGATCACACTTCATAATTTCATTGTTTGGTTAGATTTGTGATTGCTATTCCGAGACTGTAATGTCTGAGAACTAGCCAACAAACTTCCAAGATTACTCGGTTGTATGAGAACGTGAGAATTCCGACTGAGACAAAATGACAAAATGTATCAAACCTCAGTTGGTAACGTTAGCTATCAAGATAGTTATATTGTAACAACAGTCGCATCGTTACACGACCGTTACATTGTTTCTAACTTTTAATAGCTCACCAATGAAGAGGAGGCAGGTGAATTGCCTCAAGAAATACCTGACGCCCCTCCACCGTACAACAGCATTGCAGCGGACAGTGCAGGTAATTAAAAAAAAGGTTGTGCTCTCGGCCTGTCCTGGAATGAAATGGAGTGGCACGCACACTCTCATCTGTGTTATGTAAAATTTATAGGTATTTCCTGTTTTGTTACCATTACTGTTGAATTTTTGATAAAGAACCACTCACAGGGTTTACGGCCCTCTAGATAATAGTGTAAGGCATTGAGAACGAATCAAATCAAAAGTTATGCTTTTTGCCAGCCTCATCCAATGCCTAGCATAGATCCCTGTAACTATGAAGTTGTTATTATCATCTGTCTTTGAACTGCTTTGACAGCAATCACAACACACACACATACACACACACGGATATGGGAGTCATAATTATTGCCCATGTATACTCCCATGGTGCAAGTGTAGATAATGAGTCTAATATAGGTAACCACTTAATTAAACCATACTTAATGCCTCATTTGATGATGCATGTGTCTTCAAATCAGACACGACTCAGATATTTATCTCTTTAGCAGCTAATTTCACCTTCAAAGAGGATGGAACTTACCCCAACCCTCCTTCATACAACGTTGCCACATCATTGCCCTCCTATGACGAAGCTGAGAGGACCAAAGCTGAAACCGCGCTGCCTCTTGTCACTGGAAGGGTATGGGAAGGCTTTTGTGTTTCATAATTGATTTCATTTACCTAAGATCTGTTGTTCAAATAAACAAATGAACTCTGTGGGTTTTTTCTCTCTGTAGGAGGAAGATTTCATAGCCAGGGATGACTTTGATGATGCTGACCAACTGCGGATTGGCAATGATGGCATATTCATGTTGACATTCTTCAGTAAGACTGAATTCCCCCGTGCATGACTTAGCTGTAGACACTGCTCATAGTCTTCACATTTTATACACAAAGTGTGTGTGTGCAATACATATATATCTTGTTGTCAGTGACTAGAACATAGTGATAGTGAATAATGGTGTGCCCTTTCATGGCTGTCTTTAAAATTGTTTTGTCTCTCTTTCTCCTCCCTTTGTCTAGTGGCATTCCTCTTCAACTGGATTGGCTTTTTCCTGTCCTTTTGTTTGACCACCTCGGCTGCTGGTCGCTATGGTGCGATCTCAGGCTTCGGACTCTCCCTCGTCAAATGGATTCTAATTGTCAGAGTAAGGCTTTTCCTCGTCTCGGTTGCCATGGTGACTTCTTGAGCCATTAGGGCATTTGTCTTGTGTCTGTGTACCAGTAGGTGGGGACGGGACTAATTACTAGACTATTTATTATCTAAAAACAAAAATAATTAATAATAATTGTTTATAATGATATAATATTGTTTATAATGTTTTCTGCGAATCTGCTGCTAATTAGCTACTTTGTTTCATTTTATAATGTGTGATTTTTGGTGTCTTCACAGTTTTCTACCTACTTCCCTGGCTATTTTGATGGCCAGTATTGGCTGTGGTGGGTGTTCCTTGGGCTGGGTAAGTAACAGGTTTTGTCCAAATGAATGCGTTTTCATTTGAATCCAAAACCGCTTTGTTGCATGTTGTGCACCTCTCATCCACATTGATCTACTGGCTTCAACATAAGAATCTTAAAACTGAACCTCTCTCAACCTCTTTGTTTATGGTTATATTTGTGTATAGTTCTTGTTCCTGCTGTCTATGTTGAGAGTTTTTTAGTTTGGGTAATCTGTTTCTTCAACGCGGTCAAAAAGTGGGTGAAATATGTGGAGGCAAACAATTTTTTCAACAGTGAGAATGGGTGTGTGTACTGTCAAGAGAGTAGCTTTCAAAGAACCCTTCGTAGAAATGGATTCAAGTCCCACCACTTGTAGATCATAGGGAGACCATTACTGTTTTCATACGCCCAACCCCCCCAAAATTGTCTTTTACCTTGTTGTGAACCTAGTCATTTGTTATAGAGACATGGGGATTACATGATCTCGTGTTTCCTTGCCTTTTGAATTCCTTTAGGAGTGGCTACTGTAGGTCAGTATTGTTTGTTGTCCTTCTGGGTTTGAAGTTCTTTGTGCGTTTGTTGCTTCAGGGTTCCTGCTCTTCTTCAGAGGTTTCATAAATTACTCCAGAGTGCGCAAAATGGCCGACTCCTCATTTTCCACCCTCCCACGAACCAGAGTACTCTTCATTTACTGAAGGTAAATACATGCGACTTCATATAGTCTTCAAGGTTTTTCTGTCTGATAGTCCACAATGTAAAATATCATCAGATAAAAGTTTTAATAGATTGTTCCCCAATAGGGAGCTGAAGTCACGCCCTCTTCCGCATTAGCCTACGGTCCTATCGAGCCTATTAAAATGAATGAACAGATACATATAACTTCTGGTCCGCTTTAGTATGCGTCGTGGGTTTCACATATAATGTTTAGAATGTTGAAACTTACATTTTGAGCTTCACAAACCTAAAAAATAAATTGATTGTAGACGAACTTCAAATGTTACGTTACATAAAACAACAAACATAGTCTTGATTGGCATGAATGGTTATCATTTAAATTCACATGCAACATATGTGTGACTCAAGTTATAAATCAAAGTGGACCAAAAAGTCACGTTTACTTGTCCATTCACTCTCAGCTCCATAGGTCCCATATGCTAATCTGGAAGTTAGCGTGACTTCGGTTCCTTATGTGCTTTGATTTAAGGGGTATTAGGAGAGTGAACAAATATAAACAAGACGCACAAAACAAAAACACTAAATCGTACGTCTCCTTTAAAGGTCATCTCAGAAATCCTTTTCAAATCTGCAGAAGCTCGCAAGTCAAAGAGAAGAGGAGAATGAAAAACCAATGTACTATTCTGACATGGATGATTGATTTCTTTGTTTCTTTGTGCACATTCTTACTAATGGACGCTGATAGTTCTGTAACCTTTTACCCATGAGTGGACAATGTCAAGTGCTGTTTCCAATTTAATCTGTGATGCCTTACGTATCATTTGCTGATAGTCATTAATTAGAACAAGGCAAGCTGCTCGACTGTGTGTGACTCAGGCAGTAAGTTCTGCTTGTAGCCAACAGAGGGCAGTCTTGTGAAACTTTTTTGAGGATTCTGATTCTGGTTTCTTTGAGAGGGTAATATAAATTCCTAGGCTGCCTTCAGTTTTTAGTCTGTATATTCTTAGAAAGGTTTTTTTTTTTTTTTTGGAAGAAAAATGTCACTGGAACATTTAATGGTGAGAACTCTTTGGATTCTCTACATCCTTTGGGAAGAATTCTCTGTTTCCATTCATATCTCCTTGTGCTGAGAGGAAACTGAGACATCCTTGAAAGGAAAGGTAAGGGACAAGCTACAGTGACCACAAGCAATCAACTTGGCATTAGTCAATATCACCCCCCTTCTCAAATTGTAAGCGGAATCTGAATCTCTCAACATCGAGGATATCTTTCTCTGCCTCTTATGAATTCCTTATGAATTCTTCGCCCTTGACGTTTTCCCCACAAGGTCATGGTGAAGTGGGTAGGTAAGGGAAGTAGGACAGAAAATCTGAAGGCAGCCCTGGCTCTTCATTCCATGTCAATGTTTAGTTTCTGTATCGGAATGAAACCTTGACTCTTTTAAAAGTTGGGGACTTATTTGTTTTTACTTTGTAAGTAAGTATGTAAACAATAGTATATCATTGAATTTAGTGATTGGTTTATACTGTATGCAGTGATCCGAATGGTACTGTAGATGTGCATTATTTGAAATCACAGTTGAAATTTAGAGCCTACCCAAGCATTATGATACATGTATACAGTGCTTTTCGACAGTGTTTTTTTGTTTTGTTTTAATAAGAACTGGGCACATATTCTCAAAGCATTTCATCATGTCAATAAGATTATTCTCTTAAAATCAGACACTGAGAACAAGAGAACTGACAACCACTAGAATAAGATTTCTCATGCACAGCCTCTCTGTGATTGGCTAATGACAGACTAGGAGTAGATGACTTTCATGCTCTTCTGCGCTTGGTTATTGCATGTAGTGGCAAAGGGCTTTGGCTGGTATTCTCCTAGGTGCTGAAGGGTATAAAAGTGCTTAGTGCAGGCTGAAACGCTTGCACTAAGCACCTGGGAAAATACAAACCTTTCTGAGTTGCTTTCAGTGAAATTTACAGTAAATTACAATTAAAATTCTTTAAGAATATGGGCCCTGGTCATATCCAGAAGACAAGACACAAAGAAACACACAGAAACCAATGAGTTTTATTATTCTGCAGACATGCGTTGCTTTGTATAATGGCATGTTGAGAATATTTTATTTCTGGTTTTATCAAAAGTAAAACATCCATTAACACTGCCCTTAGGTGGCGGTCATGTTTTTGCCATCTTGTGTCTGGTAAAATCAAATAAATGTCACTTCAGTTGCAAAAGTACTGGGACGACTTTGGTGAAGTTTGTTTCTTTTTCAACCTTTCATCATCCACCCCTTAAATAGTCTTCAGGTGGCTCACATGAGAAAAGGTAAGTGTACATTCTGGAGTGTTAGTGTAAAGGTCTTCACTTATATGTGAGTAAATTACTGTAATGCTACATTAACGTAGAGGTAAGCAAACATCATTCAGTGCAGGTAGATACAGCATACAATTGATTCTATACATTCAGCATACAGTTGATAAACATTCAGTGTCGTGTGTGTGTGTGTGTGATCTCTGAAAAAATCTTCCATATTTACTGTATAGCAGCAGAAGCATACTGAGGCAAATGTCTCAAAAAATAAGCACTTTTGTCAGTTAGGAGGTTAGTGATTATAAAAACTAAAAATAAATTCATATCATACAAAATAAATCCTAAAATATATAGCAAAGATATCATTCACAAACACCAGGGAGACGTATAAGGCTACTATTCCTTTCAACAAGGTTTCAAGCATCTTGGATTACTAAGAACAGGTCTTGATTTGTTCTACACATACTATTTATAAAGAGTTAGTGACTTCACACAGGCAATGTTTAATAGTTAGAGATCTTTGGGTACCAAGGGAGGTAATGTTCTAAGATTAGCAGCATCTAGTCCAACATTTCACAGTGTTTTTTCTTATCACTTTTAAGCTACATTTTGTCTATACTCAGTTGTTAATCCACCGTCCGTGGAAGGAAGAATATGGCTTTTTGACCAATGTGGGTTCGAGATCCCAATTTGGCCTTGCCATTCTTCTTAATCCCAACATACCAGCCACTGTATTGCTGCGATTGGTAGGTATTGTAGTGATTCTCTTCCAATTTCTCCAAGAAGTAGCACTCATCTTTTGCAGAAGCCTTGGCAGAGAGTGTAAGTAAGGAGAAAGATCAATTGCATGTTGAGGTGGACATTAAATACTACAGTAAACGGTGAATGGCACATACCGATCCAATCAGCCTCCCATCTCCACCCATTGCAAGGTACTGCCCAGCCTCCACACCCTTGATGACCACGACCCCAGGGCTGATTGCCTTTACTTCCAACATACCTGAAACATAACACACAATAATAGGGATGAATAGAGTAAAACAGTACGTAGGCCTATTTCATAGTCAGCCAAATATGCCTTGTTGCCATACTTTTGAATCATTAGGCTACCCCTTTTATGTCTTGATGGTTTTACAGGCCCGGCTCAGTGTATTACCATAAATAGTCATATCAGTTTAACCAACAGTGTAACCCATGGGGTCTGGCAAAAGAACAAAACAGCCAATAAAGAAGCTGGTAAACTACGTTTCAAAGCAGGTGGTCACACACAAGCTACGTCGTCCAGTAGTTTAATACGCCGTATTAACCGAGGTGTAACAATTTTTCAACATAAACTCGGCAAAATAACCGTTCTAACCTTCTCGCAAAATAGGCTATAGTTGTTTGTTTTTTTTGTCAAACACATCGCAACCTTACTGTATTGATCATTTTCATCTCTGCTGCCTTCAATAGTTCCATCCTCCAGAATTCGAAGGTGATGCCCGCCATTCATGCAATACAGGCGTATGGGCATTTTGTAAACTACTATTCTATGTCGAAATTCACCACGATGTCGTTCTCCAATGCCAGAATTCTCTAGCTTCTCCTAATTGTTTTCGCTGCTGGAAAAGCCACAGTCTAATCCACTGGAATAATGCGTGACGGAGAAGGTAAACGGGAAAGCTTGGATTTTGTTGTGATCCGTACACAGTGCACAGTGTCACGCGCATTTTTCACAGGGATCCACTAGAGTGCACGGCTCAAGTGTTGCCAGTGGAGTTGTTCCAGCAACTAACAGTAGGCTACAGTGAAATGTCTGACAGAGGTATTGAAAAAATATATTCAGGAAATGTTTAAAACATTGCAACAAAATATACACAAGTAATGTTGTCTGGCTAAACTCAAGTATGGTTACTTACCACCTCTTAATAACCACCATTGCCAAATCCCACATTATCCTAATTTTAATACCACAGCAATAATCATCCATTGTCAAACATGTTCCACATGTCATTTTAAACATCTGATTCTGCATATTGGAGCGGAATCAATTTGCAGAGATCACAAAATTGATGACCCTCATTTTATTACTAACATGAATGTATGAATTCTGCTTAGCCCCATAAAGTCTTCTGCCAGCCTAGCACAAAAATGCACGGCCGTCAACACTAATGCTCTTGTGTTTGATTTAAATTTCTTTGTATCAATGTAAGGACAATAGATAATGAATTGGTTTAGTGCTAATTTGAACATTTCTTTTTTATGTGCCAAAATGCTCACCAGGGTCAATTTGACCCAAACACCGTGAAAGGGTACAAAATCTGAACATAATACAAGGGTTAAAACTGGCACCAAGCTTGTGCTCAGACTATGGCCCAAGTTCCATAATCATGACAATCTTTCCTTAAGGTTGCCTAAATGACAGAACATGTTGTGCATTTATATTGCTCCTGAGCATTTGCTACAAGTCAATCTAGCAAGCCTGTATTATTCAAGCCTGTATTATTTATTTATTTTGATACATGACCAACACATCAGCAAGATGCTGGCATGCTATAATGAGCTCCCTAATGAAGCTTGGAGAGATTTTTTTCAGGTACCGAAAAGTGTCAGATAACTAAACATTGAAAAGGATGATCTAATTGCTTTTGTGATGGAGATCACATGCAACATCATTTTTTACCTGCATTCAGTGTTGGGCAAGTAACCCAAAAAGTTAGTTGTACATATTGCGTCTTTAAAATGAAATGATTACATGCAACTTTCAAAAGTACACATTACTTTACTGTGCAAGTATCAAAAAAGAGCAGTGTTTGCACTTCCTGCTCATGACTACAATGAAGGGATTCTTTTTTCTTTTAAATACCAAATCCTCTTTGCATTGGTTAGTTTAGCTACTGAGTCAATAAATAACTTAGTAAACCAGTAACTCAGTATCCATTAACTAACTAGTTATTCTTTGCTTTACTTAGTTCCTAAAGAGTAATTACATTACTGTAGTCAGTTTCTTTGTTATCCCCAGCATTACACTGCCCATTTATTGTTTCATTGTTTATCATTAGGCTAATTGTGTGATTAATCTTATGGAAATCTGACAACAGCAATGAAGTGAACAATAACAATATCCTTACTGATAAGAGGGAGGTGGTTATTTAAAGCCAACATGCAGTATTGAACGTTTTTTTTTTTTATGAACAAGATGATGTACAGCAGCAATAGATTTGAAAAGCACATTTATTTTCCATATGAATGATTGCTTATCATAATCGCATGGTTGTTAAGTAGCTTGTTAGGGATTTTATGTGTGTGTGTGTGTATGTGTGTGTACAATGGTGTTAACATCATATCAATCAGCATAAAAGTAATGTTTATCAAAAGTACCTCACAACCAAGACAGACAGCTTAACAGAAGTGAAGGGGTGAGAGGATCGACATGAACTACTGAAGTGGAATAATACAGATGACATAAAAAACTATTCATTTTGGACAAATCTGATGCATATTCTTTACACAGGGTAGTATGTACATAGTTGATATATACGCAAATACAAACAAAAACATAAAGGAAAGCCATTATCAATGACACACATTGCCCTTAATATATCTTTTAAGTTAATATCTGATTTTTTTTTTGTCATTAATTTGTTAATTTTTTTTTTTTTTTTTTTTTAGAAAATAGATTTTAAACAGTGACAGGGTAGTGCAAAATTCCAAAGGTTTCAATTTGGCAAGTTACTTTCATATACAGTCTCCCTTCCAATGTGTTGGTGCGTTTGCGTCGTATGCACAGGAGAATACAAGTGAAACCATTGGCCACTCGGGGTTGAAATATTACATCCTCTTGACCCCCTATGTGGTGGACTAGTGCGATATACATCAAGCATGGCAAATATGTTCCTCCTGCGTTCAGTTCATTTCACTACACTTTACAGTATAATATGGTCAAATATGTGCATCACCAAGGTAACATTATGCAGACGATGCAAAATGGGGTTTTACATTCATCCTCCGAAATGGTTTTGGAGGAGCAAGACAGGGGCTTTACACGTTGAAATGGAACACAAGACTGTATTTCTTTCTCTTTTCTAAAACATAAAAGGCTATGCTCAACTATATTTAAACAAACAAACATTTAGTCACTTGTTTTGAGGGGAACAGTTATGTGTCTTTCAAAACTCAACCTCCCTGAATTTAAGAACCCTCTACTTAAGTCAAAAATGTAAATGTGTGATGAAGCGGACACATTGCACTACTGCGCTGTATGTGAAAGTAACTTGACGAGGAGAAAAGGAAGGATGACTAGAAATCGTTAAAATGTTTTTTGAGGGACAAACTCGGATCATCTATGATATCTGGAAAATTCACCACAAACTAGGGAGGGGTTACAAGGCTGGCATTTACAGCAAAGACCGTTGAGAACTTGTCAACCACTTGACAAAATCGTGCTTTCAGACAATGAATCAACCAGCATACCTGCAACCCAACAGTAACCAAGAATGAACTGAATTGGAAAATGGCTTAGAAAGATGATTAATTCAACAAAACACACAAGCATGAAATGTTGGCATCTTTAACATTTTACTGACTATTAATGGATAGCTTTATATGACATGAATGGCATAGTGTCAGATGAGAAAGGAAATTGATTGAGCGCTACACAAATAACCAAAACGCTAGAAATTAAACAGGTGAACTCTGCCACAAGTTTGAAATACCCATCTGTACAAAATGGTTACTTTAAAATGTCATTTCATACTTAGATATGTTTTGAAGCAATATACTGTACTTGCCCCCATATTAAAAACGAACAAGACACATGCACATCAACTTCAATACAAACATGTCTTAGAAAAGCAAAATAAAAATAAAAATCACAACTTCCTTGTTCCTATTTCTTATTTCTTCTTTCTTCCCAAGACAGAATTTGTGAAAACTATAAGACCTATGTAAAATACCAATGGTTTTAAGAGCAATTAAAAACAAACAAAACAAAAAACTAAACCCTTGAAGAATGAGCTGGAGCAGGGAGGACACAGAGATGGAGTGGTGCGACACACAAAGAACGACGACCAACACTACTACGACTACTACTAAAGGTAGAAGCCCTGTATGGAGGTGACCATTGCTACAGCCATATTGTGCCCTGGTGAAGGAGACGGACAGGAAAACACACATTTTTTTTGGAAACTACACACGTGCGTGCTGGAACAGGTGGGACAACAAGCAAGACATGGTGCACTTCAGAATTGTGGATGGGTGTGTACAGACTCAAGAAAATTGTGTATGATGTACTGCGAGACAGGGAGCAACAGGAAAATTTTTTAAAAATAAACAAACGTCGACTTGCATTTCTTTTTCCCTTTTCCTTTTGTTATTGAGTATACACTTCCAACACATGTTAAGACAAAGAACAGTTCCAGGTTGTAATCATCATTTCAAACTGACTGAAAAAATATATACTCCACACAGACATGAATGAAATAAACGTTTGGCACAGAGAGAGAGGGAGAGAGAAAGAGGATAAATACAGGCATATTATTTTATCCGCTATGGTAAAAATTCCCAGAGATCTGCCTGAGAAGAGAGGCCTACTGACCCCTATTTCTCAGAGGGAGGGAGGGAGGGGCACAGTTGAAGTCAGGGGGCTAAGAGGAACATGCACATACATCTTTTTTTTTTTTAAGCTATTTTGTTCACAGCTAGAACAAGGAAAAGCACCATTGGGGAAAAAGAAAAGCTGGCGAGTGCACTCACACCAGCGTTTTGTTTTTTTGGAGAAGGGATCACACTAAAGCTGCGGAAAGGGGCGGCCTGAGGCGAGACACAGACGCTTGGGATGGGTCCGGCCCAGTGATGGGCCAGATCCGGCCCCCCAAACAGGTTGTAGTTTGTGGACCTGAGTGAGTGAGTGAGTGATGAGCAGAGGAAGAGCGGTAGAGAGAGGTAGAGAGAGAGAGAGAGAGAGAGAGAAACAGAGCGAGAGAGAGACAAAGAAAGAAAAGCAGGGAGAGAGAGAGAGCGAGCGAGCGAGCAAGAGAGAGGTGGTACTGTATTCTGCATTGAGTAACATATAAAGGTCATTGCACAGGTTTTGCACTATCTTGTATTTTTTTTGTTGAGTTTTTTATTTTATTTTTTTACCATTCCCTGTTCAGATCCAGAAGGAGAAGATAAACATTATACTGACAAAATTCTTTGTGTATGTGTATAGATATATAGATTATATAGATATATTTCAGGAAATAAAAAATAAATCAGAGATGAGGTTTACTGTCTATATCTGAGGCATTAGTCTGACTCCCTGCTTATACTGCGTATGGTTGGAGGTGATAGCCAAGGAATCTGCATTCATGGTTTACGTTAGGCAAAGTGGGTTTCCTATGGTGCATGAAAACACAAAACAAAACATACAAAGAGAGTGAGAGAGAGAGAGAGAGAAAGAGGAAACTAACAGACATCACAATTAAGGGAAGAAATTTAGTTGTTGTTTGATTTTTTTTTCCTTTCCTTTTTTTTTCTTTTCTTTTTCATCACCTTGCATAATCAATGTACAATTTCAACGGTGACAATAGTGATAAAACAAATGGCTTCCTTATTTGCGCTATTAAAAAGCACTATTAAAATTCTTCCTCTTTAGCCATTCATTAAAGCCTTTGATAAAAGTGCTCTACAGGTTGCATCTTTGAGAAAGGTATCAAATGAAACGATCATAGGAACAGGATTAACATCAACATCATCATCATCTGCACGGTCAGTAAGGGTCACTTGTATTTTTGGGTGTATTCTGGGTACCAGTGAGCTGCCAAACATCAATGGGCCAGGAGTGCGTTTCCCACAACTATACTTGCTAATCAGTTAGCAGCTTAGCTGGTTCACAATGAACATCTGCATAGGAAATCCCCCAAAAAGTAGCCAACTTGGCGTCCGTTTCCCAAAAGCAACCGGAGCTACGATGGGCCGTAAAAAAGTTACAGCTTAACTAACCACTATCTCCGGGGCAAGATGGCGCCAATTATGACGATTTTGACGTATCTTGGCAATCCCTATTGCATTGCAACTGACACAGTTGCTAACTAAGTTAGCAACTATGCTTTTGGGAAAAAGACCCTAGTTAGCAACTATAGTTCTGGGAAACTGACCCCCGTTTGAGACAAGAAAACGGGAGAGAGAGAGAGAGAGAAAATGAATAAAGGTCTGCCAGTGCAAGGAAAATTACACAACTACAATCAATCAAACTTGATACGGTATTTACCACTGTGAATGCACAAGCAATTTTGTTTGCAAAGGGAAAGCTGAAAAACAAAAACAAAGAAAAAAAAAACAAAACAGGTTAAGGAAACCACTAAAAATGAGACAAAAAGCTACAAAAAGGCACATAATATCCCTTTCTTTCGACATGTTCAGAACACATTTGCCCATTCGTGATTCACTAAAATCAGATTAGCTCAACCGTATAGAAAACACAAGACTGCTGTAGCTGATGCTGTGGGTCAGATTATTTGTTTGTAAAAACAAGTGAGCAGTTCCTGTACTTTACAACTGACGTGACGGTTCCATACCTAGACCTTGTTCTGATTTGTGATATCAAAGTTTCATCGGAGAGGAAATTGTCCAACAGAAGGTAAGTGAAAATAAGTGCTATTTCGGTTGGGTAGGTTAAGGGGGGGGGGGGACTGGATAGGGGGAAGGGAGGGTTGTAGCTTTATGCCAAGGGCAACCTGTAAAAGTATATAAATGTAAAAATGTTACCACTACATACTGATTAGCCACATCATTTCTACTATGTAATCTCAACGTTGAAAATCATACCCCTGAGACAGCAGTTGCGGTTAGTTTGTTTCAATCCAAGAGAGTCACAGCGTATGCCAATGTAGCCCCACTGGTTTACCAACGACAATGACAACAACACCAGCAAAAAAAGAGAAACATGATTGGTTACTTAAAAAAAACAAACAAACAAAACAAAACAATATTTTTTTTATGTTAATCCATATTGGGAGTCTTATCCTCTCCACGATTATTGTCTTGTCTTGTCACCAGATGGGGCTCTTTTGCGATCGGCGCTTGCATACAGTCTGTGCCCCCCCCCTCCACCTACCGCCCCCCATCAACCCCCCCCTCTTTAACACCCCAGCTCGAGTCATCTCCCTTTTAATGGAAAGGGGGGCGGGGCAGCAGGCCGGGAGCACCAGTCCCGCGTGGCGCTGTGGGTACGTTGAGCAGAGCTTAGAAGGTGGTAAATGTCTCATTAAGGCATTGCGTTCCTGCCGCAGCGGTGTGTGTGGGTTTGTGTGTGTGTGTGTGAGTGAGGGGTGGGTCGGGGGTGGGCAGTCACTTCTGGTGAAAGAGCAGCGGCTTTACGCTTCCGGCTTTGAATTTTGGTAACTGGTTGCTGATGATCTCGGCCAACATCTCGGGGAACTCCACGCTCAGGGACTTGTTGACGAAGGTGTAGAAGCAGAAGTTTAGCAGGCCGCCGACCATCTGAAGAGGAAGGAGAATGCTGGTCAAGATTCAAGCCCAACCAAACAACACCTGGTTCTACATTTACGGTTTGCATTAGAGTCCTGTGCTAAACTGAACAAACACTTGAATGTCAAGTCAATCTATTTATATACCACAATTAAAAAACAGCAGGAGTTGTTTTTTTGATCGCAAAACAAGAGTTGACAATGATGTTTCTATGATGACTTTCCTATAACAAACTTCTCAAAGGCAAAATCTGTCAGGCCTCCTGCTGTATGTTGACAACCACTGTAAGGATTCACACTCATTTTCACAATCAAATTTCCATGACCCTGAATAAATTTTATCTGCCCTTCTACAAAATTTTGTAATTGATGCCACAGATTGCCACTAATCACACATTGTGTGCTAAAATATGTACACCCTTCTGTGTAGCTACAACAGGAGGGAAAGGGAATGATATAAATATAATGAGGCAAATAAATAATAATAAAATAAACCCAAACAACATAAAAAACAAAAACACCCCCCCCCCACCCCAATTCCAAACTTTTCCAAAACTGCCAATGAAGTCCGTGAAGGAAGTCTCACATCATGCATGGAGTCCAGTAGCTTGGTGAGCTGGTAGAACCTCTGCCAGTTCTGGCTGGAATTCTCCTCCCTCTTCACAATGGCCTTCCCGAGCTCCTTGATGTAGGACATCCGGATCTCGTCAAACACCGCCTGGCTTTTCAGCCCATCCTTCGGCACTGAGGACAAAGGGCAGAGAGTTGGAAATGAAGTCAAATTTCACTCTGACTGTTGAGTCTGCATCGACTGGTAACTATTAACTGGTCAATATCACTAACAGTATGAGCAACAGAGCCAGAATTATAAAGTGCTATATGTAGTATTACATACACAGACAATGCTATGAGAAAAACCAGATGGAGAGTGTACACACACACACACACACACACACACTCAAACACACACACTCAAACACACACACACACACACACAAATATACATGGTGCTCACCGGTGCTGAGCAGCAAGAGGACCTTCATACACAGGAACTCCTCGTTGGAAACTTGCAGACGCACAAACTCGTTGGAGATCTTCAGCATCTGCTCAAACTGGTCGGCCATGTATGGAAGCTTCATGCGTTCCCTGCAGCACACACACACACACACACACACTTATTAAATGAGCTATCAAATTCAGCAAAGGGCACAATAAGCTTCACTTTTATGCAGTCAATTCCTTATCAGTATAGAGGAGTGGATATTCCGTGGATAGTCCGTGTGAGCACATACTCATTAATGACGAGGTCCGGAGCGAAGCAGAGCATGCTGCCGTTGCATTGCTGGTAGGAGCGCCACCCCAGACCAAACGACATGAGGAAGAGCCAGGAGCACTGGAGCAGGGTCATCTGGTCGTCAAGGTGAAGGTTTCGGAACCCTGCATGGAAGACAGATGCAATGGTTATTGTTAAAGGATCAGCATAAAGGCGGCTCCGACAAAGTGTGTCACATCATTTCAACATTCCATTTGATTGTTTTCAATACAACCCTCCAACTTCTGCCGCCAATGCCAACGTAAGGAGGTGAATAAAATTAGCCTAATTTGAAAGTGCCTCACAATGCTGTCAGAGCCGGTATGCTACCACAGAGGGGGGCCCCCCTCCCCCCCCAAGTAGGTTTTTTTATTGGAGACTTGTTTCACAGATTACAATCAACAAGGTCACATTGGTGTTCTCCAGTTTCTACCTTATAACACAAGAACAAGTGTATCAGTTATAGTGGCAATACATGCGGCCACAGAGTTTATTGTGGACGGAAGGGCTAAATGAAGAAAATGTAGAAATAACGCATATTTTGTTTACCAAGCTTCTAAATACATGAGCTTAGTTTCCTAGAAACACTTCAGGCACCCTGGACTCACCCAACCAAAGACGGTGTGACACACAGTGACAGCATTTGCAGGAGATGGAACATGGGTACATGGTGTCTGTGAACATCTGTGACACATCTGTGTCCTATGTCACCGTGTGTGTGTGTGTGTGTGTGTGTCATACCTGGCAGTGCTTTAGCCCACTTGACAGCAGAGATGACCTGCCGGCCCCCGAGGCGGTTGAGCGTGGTCATGAGGCGCGTGGAGGTGTCGGGCAGCGTGCTGTCGTAGCCGGCGTAGATGGTCTCGGGCTCGATGGCCTTGAGCAGCGAAAGCATGGATGGCACCAGCTGGGGCATGGCTTTGGGTACCAGCGGCCGCGCTTCGGGCAGGGCTGGCGCAGACAGTTCGCTCACCGCCACCGGCGGCTGCTGCTGTTGCTGGACCCCCTTTAAGCGATTTAGCTTCTTCGTTTTACGAGCTGGGGAGACACACACGTGGATGAACACCTTTTACAAACGTGTAGTGGTTTTCACTAACTGTGCAATTATTCAGATTTTACAATGATTGCAGTTATGGTTTCACAACAATCTCCAAAACAACACAATTGGGGAAGCATTATTTCATCGCATTACAATTTGCCAGCCTAGACTATAAAGCTTTTGTTGTGGGCTTTATTTGGAGCTGAATGACACACACACCATATGCGGAAATGATGGGAAATGTCCAAGGCCAAGGAAAGTCCCTTTTCTCTCTCTCTGTTTTTTTTTTTTTTTTTTTAAATGAATGCAATATGTTGCCAAATTGAAGGCACAATCGTTTACAATAATCATTATTCCAATACAGATAATACAATAATCGTGATGATTCTTTCCATAATCAAGCAGCCATACTGGTTGTACTTTTTGTAATACCGCATTGCCAATAAGTCATTTGAAACTCTGGACAGCTCAGAGAGGCAGGTCGGTCTGCCAGAGCCAGAAGGCGGGTTTACCTTCCAGATTCATGCCAGCCATCAGGCATTTGCGGAAACGGCAGGCTGGGCAGTTCTTGCGACGGATCTTGTCGATTATGCAGTCGTTCCGACCGGCGCACAGGTAGTTATGCTGGCCTGAGAGGAAAGGAAGGAAAAGAGTCAATCATATCAATGAATTTATGCTGACAACAATGACATTCTAATGAAGCATCCAATGGGAAAAGCCTAATTCTGATGTGGCAATAACAGTGGGTAGGAGAAGCTGGTGCTATTGAGTTTGGGAAGTGGGCCGGCGTCCATTTGTTTGGACCGCCATGTTTTGGTTCACACTTACACTCTTGCCATTGAAAAGACATAAAAAAGGTACTTCATTATTAGCATTATAAGCCTCATAGAGCAAATTTAGGTAGGAAAATGAGCTGGTTGTTGTCACAAGCCCTTTGCCCTCTATACTGTTGATGGCAAGAAACCATGTTTGTGACGAAGTTAAACCAGTCAGACAGATCGTTACTTTCAGCAATTTATGTTGGATTTACTTGTAAAGCCAGCAGCGTGAACCTAAACATGGAAGCGGATTCCACCGATTATTGGTAGAACACTCGCCCAATTCCGGAACTCAATTGGTGATGTCACACTTACCTTCCACGGCTCTTTTGAAGAAGACCTTGCAGCTGCCGCAGGTGAGGACGCCGTAGTGGCAGCCCGAGGCTTCGTCCGAGCACACCAGGCAGATCTTGTGGGCAGGCGCGCCGGGCTTCTGCCCCGTGGGGGACGCGCTGCTGGTGCTGTCTGACCTGAGAACACACAGAGAAGGGAGGAGAGAGAGAGTCAAGCACTTGGGTTTGACAACAGCAAATATCACAAGAGACAAGAGGCACAGGTCAACAATACTGTGCAGAGAATTTCCAGATAGGACAGATTATGCTGTACTTAATTGTATCCATCATACTGTGAAAACCTGTATATAAAACTCAGCTGAACAACAATACACCCAACTAGGCAGGTAGATGAAGAAAGTATAAACAGTATGAAAGCATATAAAAGCAAAACATTCAAGCTTCACATTATTTGATCCGTATGATTCACAAAAAAGTTTTAACTACTACTGGCCATGTCTTTCTCTGGTATGCCACATCAACACTGCACATCTGGACATCGTGAAAGGATAAGCATCACAAATATAGGCCAAGATTCTAATTTAATATAATTGTCATTTTCAGAATGAATATGCCAAAACAAAGGATATAATAATTACTAAACAGTCAAAAAACCTCCTTAAACTCCTAAAAACTCCTTGTAAAAAAAGAAGTAAACAAACAGCATGTCAGCAAAATATCAAAATATAAACAGCACTAGTAATACACTAGCAGCACTGAAACTGCTATTTTAAACAACTGCTATTGGCTTCGAATTACACAACCAGTGCATCCAATGCTACTATTTAGTGACAGATGTTTTTCCTCTGACATTTTCCATAAACTCCTCAAAAGACTGTCCTATTTTCCGGCAGAGGGATTTGTGAGAGTGTGCGTGTGGGCGGCTACAGCTGGTGGAATCCTGGTACTTGATTATTTAGCATGGGGAGCGAGGGAGAAAGGGAGAGAGAGAGAGGTACAGAGAGAATGAATAAAAGAGCGAAAGAAAGACAGAGATGTACGGTAGCCCGCTAGCGAAAGTGGCATCTCGTCCCTCCCCGTTAGGTGTGACGAGAGCATTGACCTGTGCAGAGGACACGTGTGTGTGTGTGTGTGTGTGTGTGTGTGTGTGTGTGTGTGTGTGTGTGTGTGTGTGTGTGTGTGTGTGTGCTGTCGAGGAGCAGAAGCAGGAGTAGGCAAGAGGCCATCATGAGCGTTCTCCCGTTGACCACCAGAGGGGGCCTGTGAGCCTTGCTGGCCACATGGGCTGCTCCTCCCCCCTGGCTGTGGGTGACTCTTTCCCTCCTTCCCTCTCGGTCTCCCTCTCCCTATCCCTCCCTTTCTCTCTCTCTCCCTCCCTCCCTCTCACTCACTCACTCACCCTTTTGCTCCCTCTGCATGAAGCCGCATTACGGACGCCCACACAGTTGGAGGGCATGCAGCAGAATCCTACAACACACAGCGTAGCAACATGGCCCATGCGGCTGCGCGCCAATCACACACACACACACACACACACACACACACACACAAGTGCACACACACAAGCGCACACACACACACACACAGCAATCCTTTGAACAGATATGCAAAACATAAACATCTGTATACATGCATGTATCAGTGCGCGTGTGTGTACATGTATGTGCGTGAGTGAGTGCATGGGTGCCGCGCGTCTTCGAGACAAAAGCGTAAACAAGTGTGCATGTGGCTTCCTCCCAGACACACCAGAGCACAACCAAAGAGTTTCATCTCTGCACTGGCACTACACTGTTGTTGTTGTTAATAGCGCCCCCCCCCCCCCCCCCCATCTCCTCTTTATACAATTCACTATTCCCTCTCTTTTTCTCGACCTCCCACGGCTCCTCCCTTGTCCCCTCCTTTTTTCCCCCTCACTCACACCATAATTCCCTCTCTCTCTCTCTCTCTCTCTCTCTCTCTCTCTCTCTCTCGTCACCTCTTCTTCCCCCTCTCTAGAGTCCCTTTATACGCTGTTACATAAGCACAGGTCTGTTTTCACTCCCCCTCCACTGGGGGTGTCATCGGGGTGGGGTGGGGTGGGGTGAGGTGGGGGGGGGGTCTCTAACCGCCAGTATGAAACTAACCAGGGAGGTGTTGGTGTTAGGGTGTCGAGGAGTTGTGTGTGTGTGTGTGTGTGTGTGTGTGTGTGTGTGTGTGTGTGTGTGTGTGTGTGTGGACGCTCAAGGGTGTTGGGGTGACTGGGCGGAGGTGTCGCTAAAGGATGTTGCTAGCTAGGCTAATGCTCCACTAATACACTAATAGGGGCGCTTCATTAACAATTTGGACAACATTAACAAATGTTTGTTCAGCTCCTATGCGGGAAAGAAGAAAGGGAGAGCAGAAAATAAATGGGATTATGAATCAACCCTAATCCTGTGTGTGTGTGGAGAGTGAGAGTGTGTGTGTGAGTGTGTGTGAGTGAGAGAGAGAGAGAGAGAGAGAGAGAGAGAGAGAGAGAGAGAGAGAGAGAGAAGGAGCTTGTGTGGAGGGGGGTAAGCAAACTTAAACCGACAGGCTTTCGAACGTCTGGAACAAAACCCCTTTCAACGCCCAGCGAGGCATATTTGGGTCAAACCATAATGCTCACGTTCATGCAGCCGCCTCCCACTCTCCACCCCTACCAACTTAGAGTGCAAGATCCCTCAGACTTTATTGAGTTTGACAGTGTGTGTGTTAGTGTGAGAGTGTGTGTGTGTGTGTGTGTGTGTGTGTGTGTGTGTGTGTGTGTGTGTGCAGGACAAGCAGCTTAAAGCTGGAAACCCACCTGGCGGCAGGGGGTCTGTCAAGTGTGACATTAGGACAAGAGTCCCTCCTGCAGCCTCGTCAGTCAAACATAATTAAAAATAGCGGAGCGGTAAACACACAAGTTCTAAAAAGAGGGTCGGGAGTGTTTACAAATGCTTTTTTTATTCCCCTCTCCCGAGACCACAGCGGCGGTGGGTGAACGGGCGAGGCGGCTCTCGGCGCCATCTGTTATGTCACATGATCCGATGACGGGGAGCGAGGTGGGGGGTGGGTGAGGGTGGGGTCGGATGAGACTTGTGCCACATCGTGACTGGGCGGTGGTATGGAAATTCCCACCCTCGCCTATAGGAGAGAGAGAGAGAGTAGCCATGGGCGTTTACAACCGGCATGGACAAACTCCAAGCAAGTCAAACACTTATCAGGGACTCTGATTCTTTTGTAATAGGCACACCCACACCCACACACTATTACACCAACTGGATGTACAGTATCTGGACAAAGGGAATACCCTGTTGTTCAAACACTGAAACATATAGGCTACCATAAACCAGTTAAACAAGTAACAGTAAACTTAAGATGAGTGTAACTTGGCTAAATGACTTTGACTAGAGCAGGGGT
>JAODXP020000030.1:8626129-8651129 GCA_027497455.2 Sardinella longiceps
TAGCCTGTAAGCCATTTCCCAATGTCTTGGGATGTCTACTACATTCGTCAATGTCTACTACATTCTGAACATATCCTCACCATTAGAATATACAGTACCAAGGGCACCACTAGGTTGTCCCGAAGGTCTCTGACGAGTCACTATTTCTAAGGAACTGTTGTGCTCTGAGGAACTCTTTGTTAAAAGTAATTAAAAGTAATCCAAGAATTTCAGATGAATTTGTTATTGCCTGTGTGTTTTGCCTGAATGCAAGGCAAAAGTGTACACTGGCTCACAGTCTGTTGTTGAATTAAAAGTATTACAGGAACTGCACCTCTGGTACTCTGGCACTTATTAGCCTAGGCCTACTTGAAAACGGTAGCATGTCGGTCAATCTTCCTTGGATTCTTAGTGAAATGCTTTTGTAGAGCAACCCATTAGTGAATGTGATTACTTCTATGTACTTCTTACATATTTAATTTGGCTTGGAAAAAGATAGCCTAGCTTAACTATGTCAACTTTGGGTCTAAAATGTTAATTTTGTTCATTTTGAAACAGCTGATTACTTCCAATTAAACTGTCGATTTTTTTTTTTGCATTCACTTTGTAGGCAATGTGAAATTAGAAACTGCCTTATATCCATTTCAACAGTATTTTTATACAGAATGAAACTTAACCTGCTGGGTGACACACACAAATACTCGGAGTATAGGAATGAGAGTTAACAGCACGATAACCCAATAACCTGGGAGAGTTGACAATTTTAAAAGTAATTTGTGCTGGTTAACAGATGCTAACTGGATTAACAGATGCTAACAGGCTTAGCCATTAATCCAATCGTATTCTCGCCATTCTTGTCCCCCACCACACACGCACGGCACACCCCACACATGCACACGCTCAAAAGAGGGTGAGAGACAAAGTGAGGGGGACAGGAAGTGGACAGCGAGCAGAGAAAGTTCATTAAGCTTCTTGTGTTTGCACTGCCTTTCACAAGCTGAAGTGAAGAACTGAGCCTTTAACTTAAACTTAACTTGAACTTAAAGGAATAGTTCACCTCTTTATGAAAATTTGTTATTTCACCCCCTTACCTGGAGTTACATATGTGGGTAAAAGGATTTTGGCCAAAGTTCTTGCATTTTCCTAGTATGGCATCCCCAATTTCCACCATTTTTTAGCTTTATGTTAGCATAGGCACTGGAATGTAATGTTGCCAGATAGCAACTCTTTGGCAACTTTACTTTCCTGTGCCTCTGCTAAGCGAAAGGTAAAATTGGGGTTACCAGATAGGGACAACGCATGCACCGAGACCAAAATGCTCTTACCCACATATGTAACTCCAGGTAAGGGGGGGATCAACCAATTTTCATAAAGAGGTGAACTATTCCTTTAAAACTACAAATAATACCATGACGAATCTCTCACTATACTGTAGCTACACTGGAGGCTCTTAGCCACAATTAATACACCCTGTGTTAATGCAGCTCCTGAGAGCTGTGTTTGCAATGCAGGACGCATATGCTTATCCAATTTGTTACCACATATGGACGCAGGGCCGTTTCAAGGTACATAGGGGGCCCCAAGCAAACAGGACGTGGGGGCCCTTCACTCCCCGTAAATAGTTTACATGAACCACATTGTTATAATTTTCAAACACTATCAATATAACTAGGCCTATTTGTATTGCACAGTTGTCTAACTCCAGTTTAAAGTCATTTTTTGTTGAAAAACACCCCTAACTTAACTACTAAAATGATTAAACAGTCAATCTTGGGGGCCCCTTTCAGCCTGGGGCCGCAGGCAATTGCCTGGTTTGCTTGCCTTGTTGCAACGGCCCTTTATGGATGCAGCTGGGCTTTGGATTTGAAATTCCCTGATTCCATGCGCCATCAGCCTGTTTACACTACTGTGACACATATCCTATCCAATATGGGCCAGTTGGGAGGCAAAAAAAAAGGGAAACCATCAGAATTGGGTCACATTTACCATTAGCAGTGGACAAGTAACCTTATGTAACGCTTCCACTAGGAATGTCGGAGACTTGTGTGGAGAGTGCAGTGAGGAGAGGAGTGAGAGAGGGAGGAAAAGGGGGAGGAAAAAGACCTAGAGAGAGAGAGAGAGAGAGAGAGAGAGAGAGAGAGAGAGAGAGAGAGAGAGAGAGAGAGATAGAGACAGAGAGAAAGAGAGTGAGAGAGAGACAGAGAGAGAGAGAGAGTGAGTGTGTGTGAGTGAGAGAGAGAGAGAGAGAGAGAGAGAGAGAGAGAGAGAGAGAGAGAGAGAGAGAGAGAGAGAGAGAGTGTGTGTGTGAGAGAGAGAGAGAGGGAGAGAGAAAGAATAACAGGGAGAGGGGGAAAGAGGAAAAACGCTGAGGTGTACTCATAATCGTAAAACAATTCCTAATGGTATTCAGTGCAGGACAGCTGTGAGGTAGCTCAGAAAGTAGGTCAGAGCTCCGCTCTGCATGATAGAGAGAGTGTGTGTGTGTGTGTGTGTGTGTGTGCGTGTGCATGCACGCATGCGTGTGTAAGAGGGAAGTGTGAACAACCATGTATGTTAATGTGTGTGCACACATCTATACGTCCAGGCACCACACACTTCATGTGTGCTTGAGTTAATGTGTGTGCTGACAGTCAATAGGGCTACATATTGGTTTGAGAGAGCAAACCTCTGTGCATTATATATACATCAATTGTAGAGAAAATGCTAACTGTATTCTATCCTTGTAAAATAGTGTGCTCCATACATATTTTCTACGAGAGTCTGGTATGTAGGCCTATAATGTATAGAGAGAGCGAGAGACGTCATGCTGCCTGTCTGGGTGTTAAAACACTTAGCGTACGCCGCTGATTTACATCCATTATCCCCTTACACTGACAGTCCAGATTTCTGCCCAACAGGAAATCGCCCTTCAGCACACACACACACACACACACACACACACACACACACACACACACACACACACACACAGAAGGAGAGGGATGAGGGGTGAGGCATTTAGACAGCCAATCGGAGCTTGTGTTTGTTGGATTGGTTCTAAGGCAGCGCCTCTTTCTCTCTGTCTGCCTCAGTCTCTCGCTCTCCCTTTCTCTCTCTGTCTCCCGGTCTCTCTTTCTCACTCTCATGAGAAACAGCTTTGGCGTGACGCGATGCCGCCTGAATGAATGCAACGCTAATGAGCCCAAAGCGGTCATTTTGTATAATCTGATTGGCCGTGCTGTTGACATAATTATCCATTTAGCCTACCACGGCTAATAATAGCCACGCATACAACTGCTTAGCAGTTACCCCACCTCATCCTAAACAAAGCACTGACAACAACAAAGCTAACACCAACCACAACAACAACATTGTTAACAACCCTAACCTTAAACCACACCAAAAGAGAGCTTTACGTCATTCATCACTAGGCCTAATTAATTATTTGTGCAATTCCACATAACTACATGCTTCCATGAATTTAATCATCATTATCATGATTCATTAATCATTTATTACATAGCACCGCATTCCAGGAATTCCCAACTCGGGAATATCAAAGCTGGAGATTAATTAGCCTAATAATGACATGTAAGCCTAAACTGACACCCTTGCTCCTGTGCCTCAAGCCATCTCTTTGCTTCAGCACACTGAGAGCTAATTTCCGCACAGGCGGTGACGAGAGGGAAAAGTGACAACGCTGCCGTAAGCCCAATGCCTCAGGCCTGCACCCAGACCAACACGTCCTCCGATACACAACAGCAGTGAGTGTTCTAAATTCTAGCGAGGACAGAGGCCTTTCTTTATAAGATTTTTCAAGGATGCACTGATGGATCTTCGTCTTTGAAGTGAACGACTTCGAGGCGAGTGTGCTAGCCAGGAAGCAGTCTCGACTGAGAAACAGTCAAGTGTCTGGCTCTGTCGAGCTCAGTCTGTTTCTGTGTTGGCGGCGGAGGGGCAATCCTCCACCCAGAGCCGGCCGCTGCTGACACAGTGGAAACTGGGAAGAGTAGGCTCCTCTGCCTGACCTCATTGGCCTACATCCATGTTATGCTTTAACTGCCTTAACCTGTTTGCTGCAGCTTCCTCACACTGACATACTGATGATGCACGAGGTGCATCCGATCCTAGCAGCATTTAGCCAGTTTGTTGCAACAAAAACAAACTGGCAATGGAGCTATTTGCCTAAAAATAAACTCCCGCAACTGTGTGTGAATGCAATCCGACTCTCAAGACTCGGCCCTTCTGTCCACACATATTATAGAGTAGCCTACAGCATAGCATTTAGCCATCTCTTTCCGTTCTCTTGCCAGGGCACTTTCTAAATGCATCTCCAGTTTACATAATGAACCAAATGACTTTGGGGAGGCACAGTTTAAAATAGGGCATGCATGTGGTATGGTCCTAAAGACCACATGGAAAGTACACACACAAACACACACATACACACACAAGCCTGATTTTTACTTTTTAAAATGTGTCTGTGTGTGTGTGTGTGTGTGTGTGTGTGTGTGTGTGTGTGTGAGGGGGATTCCCCTCAACCATGCTTCTCTAGGGCGGGGGCGGGTGGTGCTACTCGCGAGCAATAGCTTTTGTTGCATCTCGCTGCAATAACCAATATGTGTTAGTTAGCACATTAAGGCTTAATAGGTCATTAGTAACACATATTAATGCACTGTATCAGTTAGCATATCTCCGACAGACACAAGGAGAGAAAGACAGGAACAGAAGACCAATACCTTTACCCATTAAAATTAATCTACCTGCCACTATAAATGTAACTTGTATAATGTATAAAAAACAAAAAAGTTAGTTGCCATTCCAAAAGAAATCAATATTTTCCACATATTGGTAAACAAATGCTTCTTATCCTTTTAAAATGTGGTACTGTGCATTGTACCTAACATTTGACTTATATACCAGGACGACTGATATAGGTGATTACTATACTATGTTATAATATAGCAACTTGAGTAGCCATACTTTGATCGTTTGACCTAAGTTAGCTGCATCATTAATTATCAGTAACAATAACCATAAAGTTTAAATGTAGGAAAGACCACAAAAATTTCACACTTTACAGCTTAGCATGGACTGGCAGGATTTGGAAAAGTTCCCTGAAATATCCGCAATCCCACGCCCAAATTCAGGCCCTGCGTGCACAAGCACAGGCACAGGCAGACACAGAAACACACACACACGTGCACACACACACACGTGCACACACACACACACACACACACACACGTGCACACACACACACGTAAAAGGAAGCAAGAGGAGGGCGTGGAAGCTGGTGGTGTTGGTGGGGTGAATCGGTGAATCAGTTGTCTAGAGGTTGTTGAAGCTGAGGGTGGTGTTGGTGGGGTGAATCAGTGAATCATTTGTCTATAAGTTGTTGTGGCAGTGGCTTGGAGTCACTCGCTAACATCACAGAAGAGTTACAGTGTTACTGTTACAGTGAGTTACAGTGAAACACTTACAGAAGGGGCGGAGCTTATCTCTTCTGCCACCTCACCAAAACAAATCGCCAAACAAAGCTGCCCACAGATCGAGACTGGCGACGCATGTGCGTGCCAACAGGCAGAACCGGTGGTTCCGCTAGCTTGCGTGACAACAGAGCGAGATGCACCAGAGCAAAAGAGAGAGAGAGTAAGTGAGAGGGAGGGAGGGAGAGAGAGAGAGAGAAAGAAAGAAAGAGGCGGCAGTGTTATCTATCACCGCAGAGAGAGGAAGAGCTAGACCGACAGATGGCGAGAAAGAGAGAGAGAGAGAGAGAGAGAGAGAGAGAGAGAGAGACATTAAGAGTGTCAGTTAGTGAATGACTGAGTGGGAAGACAGTGCAGAAGAGACATAAAAAAGAACACACTTGCATAGACATGCAAAAGAAGAAGAGAAAGAAAGAAACAAAAAAAAAATATTGAGACAGACAAACAGATATTCAGAGTGAGGAAGAAAGAAAGAAAGAAAGAAAGAAAGAAAGAAAGGAGATTGAGAGTGTGAGTGCAAATAAAGTCTGAAAAACAGTCAAGGATCTGGTGGAAACCACCGCTGTAGCCTATTTCACACAAGCTGAAAGCCTCATACCTCAACCTCAATTAAGCAACATATCACCCAGGCCGCTCTGACTGCCACCCACAGCAGAGATCTCCGTAACAGTTAAGATGACTGGGACACCACAGCATGAAGGACTCCGGGGACAAGTGAGGACAGCTGTTTGCTAACTGGTCTCGGAGGCACCAAGGGGTTTTCACTAAGGATTCGGAGAAGAGCTAGGCGATATAAAATCTGCAATATTTTCACAATAGATTGGATTTTCGATGTAGGCCTAAATCCCCTATCCCAATCCCAAAATTCATAAGCTCTTGCCCCTGAGTCAATAGGGCTTCTAGTGGTCTAATCATGAATCACCATCGGCTATAGTGGTCTCATGTTGACAGATCATAGGTTCTAGTGGTCTTCTAGTGTGAGTCACAATTGGTTCTAGAGGTTTGATCAGAGACATAGTGTCTTCATGTGGTCTACTGGTGAGCAGCCATGGGTTCCAGTGGTGTAATTTCAAGGAACCATTGATTTTAATGGTCTAGCCCTGAAGTACTATGGATTCTAGCGCTGAGGTTCCATTCCATGGGTTCTACTTGTCATCTAGAACTTAGGCAACCTTGAGTTCTGTTTTATCTTGGACCACAAAAGGTGGCATTGGTTTGATCTTTAGTCACCATGGCTTGAACTGGTGTGGTTGTACAGTGTTATGATTACACAATGGGTTGTGGTGGTTAATTCTTCAAGAAAAACTAGTGGTGAGTCTTGTTGTGATTTAGTGTTGTGTGGTGCCACCATGGGTTCTAGGGTGCGTTTCCCAAAACCGTAGTTGCTAACTTAGTTAAAACTGCATTATGCCAGGTGGTGGCTGCATGGCTCTTGGGTTTAGACTTGCCCATTGCTAACCAATTAAGTAGCTAACTGGTTAGCAAGTATGTTTTTGGGAAAAAAAACCCGGTCTAATAGTCAATCACCATGTCATGGGTTCTAGTCAAACTATGAATCACCATAACCCCAATCTTACTCTTCAGAAGAAAGTGACAGACCTATCCAACTTCTGTATGTCAACACGGCAACCACGCACTGAGACTGACTAGGGACAGATGTTTAGAGTGGCACAAACAAAAATAGGCATTCCTTTGAAACCAAAACAGCAACCCCCCCACCCCCCCAACCCCCATACACACACAAACACACAGCAAATAAGATCGACGACAGTTACTGTCTAGTGGCTTTCTTACAGGCGTTTTTCACTGACCCAGATAAACAATGCCGACCTCAACCACACTGTTGCCATTCAAACAAAAAATCTAATGCACACCCACACCCTTGCAAAAAGGGCCAAGTTATGTCTTCCTCTTCCGTTGCTCCTGGGTATTGTTACTTCTAACAGGCCCCCACCGCAATGACCTTCCTCTGGGGCAGCCTGGACCTTGGCTGCATGGCTCAGGCGGTGTCCCCTCTCTCATGTTTATTTCTGGCATAATGCAAGCAGAGGACTGAAAAGGATATGCCCAATCTGACCCCCCGCACACTTACCAACCAGAGCCAGTGCCGACTCTTCCTGCGGGTGTGTGTGTGTGTGTGTGTGTGTGTGTGTGTGAGAGTGTGTGGGTGGGTGGGTGGTGGTGGTGATGATCGTGATCGTTTACATAATGAGGAAAAGCCACTGTCGCATGCCTGATTACTTAAAAAAAAAAAAAAAAAAAAAAAAATCCGCACTTGTCTGAACTCAGACAAAGCTTTGGACAGGACACATCTGTGGGCAAGTTGTGAAATCATGATAGTAGATTGTAGAGGACTTCCAAAACATCCTTTCTGTTTCTTTTCTACACTAAAACTTCCTGTAATGACTAGTACTTAGCCTACTAGGCTACAACTTATATTCATGTTGCTGTTTATAAACTGGAGACATATCTCTTTTTTGACACCTGGCCATATGCAAAAGACACCATATCATATGGCCTAAATACAGCACATATCACCACAAAACAAAATCCACTTGTGTGGCTTTTACAAAATAACAATCAGAAAACAGCAAAATAAACAAGTAACACCAATGGTTCCAAAAAGCTGTGTGCTCTGGAGTTTTCAAAAGATGACGCAACAGGCATCTCAACCTGTCTCTCGTGGCTTAGGCTAACACTGGATAGCCTTGCCTCCACATTCTTGGAAGCCAGAAGCTTGGAGTTAATCTGAAGATCATCTGTAAGTTCTACAGTGGGGTGTGTAACTAAGTGACAGTTCACGGTGCTAGCGTGGCAGCATCGCCGCTGATGATAGGCAGGAAAATAATACATGACCCACTTTCCAGTACTTAAAAGGAGGAGGGAGGTGGGGGGGAGGATTCACCTACACTACCTAATCACATCCTTCACATTGCTCCATGGCTGAGAATGCAGGCAACAATGTAACACACTGCCTCCACAATCGCCATCAAAACCATAAACACCAAACGACCCAGATGCAACTGATCAAAATTAGGCGGAGTGTAGGCTACAGCACACCACAACACAACATACAGGGCGTCCATTTTGGCTCCGTGTACGGGAGCTGGAGCTGGAGCTCTGCTGCTACATGCTTGTGGCCAAAGCCGTAGTGACTCAGCCCCTTCTGCTCGCTCGCCTCATCTGCTCTTCATTTCCTATGTTCTCAGTGGGTCATGGCACAGCTGCTTTCCAGCAGGGCTCAGAAGAAGTGCAGAATATTTACACACAAGGCTCCTGAACCAAAACAAAACACTACACGGTTTGCATGGACTATACACACACACACACACACACACACACACACACACACACTCACATATTTATCATATATTTAGGACACAGACCTACTCACGTCTAAACACAAGAACGCAGAGATACTAGACCACAAACACAAACAAGAACTTATTTAGTCTCCTGTGAGTAAAACTAGTGCCTATAGATATACAAACTATTTCCATACAGCTAAATTCTTCCATCCGTTTCACAAGTCTCATGATTTAGCAATATCAAATAATACCCCCCCACACACACACCCATACATCTGACACATCCGCCATCTGCTGAGCATGCCCTGGGAAAACTGAGCAGAGCAGACAGTTCAAGACCTCCCCCTGACAACCAGACAAAACTCTTACCTGACAAAGTTGGCGGTGGAGAAGCCCTGAGATCCACCGAGCCCATCGCCAGCTCTCTGCTTTTGCCCAGCATCTCCAAAGGCCGTTCTAGCCCTGTTCCAGGCATCCGCTGTCGCAGGTGCCAGTGCCGGGTACAGGGTGAACACCTTCTCTTCCTTCGCCTGGGGGCTGGACACCGTGGCGGTGCTGGTGGCGGATGACCCGAAGTGGTAGCTCTGTCCGCTGGAGGTGCTAACACCAGATATGGAGATGGATGCCGGCGTGGCGAGGGTCACTGATCCGCCACCTACCTGACAGTAACTTCGGCCGGCCACCCCACTGGCCTTCTCTTGCTTGATAACGCCAGGCGTGGACAGTTGCAGCACGGCCGTGTCCTTCTCGACTTTGACCAGCGCAGGGCTGATGGCTGGTGTGGACGGGGCGCTCCCGATGCCACTGCTGCTGCTGCTGCTGCTGCAGGAGACGGCAGCAGGGGAGGTGCTGGGCGGGCTGGAGAACAGTGGATCTGGGCGATTGCCGTTCACCACCAGGGAGACACTTGTGCTGGAGATAACAGTGTTGCCACCGCTACCAACTCCATTGCCAGCACCATTGCTGCCTATTCCTGTGCCTGAGCCCAGGATGCTTGCGGGTTTGGGGTCCCTCTCCGTGCTCATGTCCGACAGCAGCGAGTCCTCGGCCAAGGAAGACAGGAAAGCGTCATCGCCCACGTAGAAGTCCGACGGCGAGCCGGTCAGCTCAAAGTCCTGCAGCAGGTCCAGCGTGTTGTCGTTGAACAGCTTGTGGTGACCCACGTCCACGTCCTTGCCGATGGGACCGAAAGTGTCCTGGTCCATGTCTATGTCTCCCTTGTCCATGGGGGAAAAGTCCTCTGTCTTCAGGTGAAAGAGGCTGGGATCTGCACCACCAATCAGAGAGTCCATGGAGGGCGAGGAGCGGTTCAGGTCCGCAATGCTGGCCTCCAGGCGTGAGAAATTCTCACCCACGGCAAATAAGCCCAAGGGCTGGTGCTGGAGGCCCTGCTGGGCCCGCTGATCCTTCCCTGTCAATTTGTGGTCGCCGGCCTCCTCCTCGTAGAGGCCCAGGGAGGTGGTCACAGCTGAGGTGTACTCCTCTGGAGGCGTGGAGTTTCCCAGGCCGTTGGGCACATCTCCAGACACGGGCTGCATGAGTGGGCTGGATGGGGGCACGAGAGAAGTGGGGGCCAGTGACATGGCGCCAAGCACGCCGTTCTGCAAGGCTCCCTTGGCAGGGCTCTCGCTGTAGTCCAATGTGATCAAACGCTCATCTCTCTCTGTGCCAATTTTCACTCCTCCTTGATCCATCTCTTGGTGCTACGGAGTTGAGAGAAGGTTGTAGGTGTGAGCAAGATAGGAAAAAAGACATGTGAAATAACACCTCAGGCAACTACAGTCACTTGGTTAATTACTTATTACTGGTGGACACACAACTAGCACTAAAAGCAAAACAAACAAACAAAAAAGGTTAAAAAAAACAACAACAAAAAAACGCAGCCATAATGTTGTTTCAGCAGACAACAATGTTGTTATACAACTAGCTAGATGTTGTATGTAAACTTTGGCAAAACTCTGTTAACTTTTTTGTAGTGTTGAAATAGGCTATCTTCATTTCTGTGAGTTTGACAGTTTCAATAAGTAGTGCAACTGTGCACTCTTTCCATCAACTATGGCTACTGACGTCAAATTGACGTTGATATTCACAAGACATACAAGATCTACAACACAGATAATTCTATAGATATTCTACTTTCAGATTTGCTAACTATTTAATGCAAAAGTAAATGTAAAAATAATTTGTTTTAGTTTTAACTTAAATACCACTGTGTGTTGCAAGGATAACACAAGGTTGGTAAACTCGGTTAGGTCACTACGCCAGTAGGTTACTGGCATGCTAATCGTATTCATCGCAGTATTGCAGGACCCATTTAGCTTCATGCCTAATAAGCTTAACGTAAAGTTACTCATGTTGTATGTCAACGTGTAATCCGCTGAGCTAAAGTTTCAAGAGTGAAGCCCTTGTTTGTGCGCCTCTCTCCTTTGCCTTAGCAAGCCAGTTAGCTATCCATGTCGTTAGCTGCTCCAATACTGTTAATCAGACGTCAGAGCAACTCACGGTCAGCTAGCGGGAGGTTAGCAGCAAGCTACACTAGGCCTTAATCTTTCGATAACACTGTCGACTTTACTGTAAGCATTGTTTTCACTTTTAAGTGAAACTACGCAAGCAAAATCACAAAATGCGAATTTCCTTTCTATATTAAATATATCATATCGACATACATGATTCAAAAACGATCAAAATGTCATAATGTTATTTCCACAAGTAAACCATCCAAGCCTCACGGACTCACAGTTAGCCTAGCTCTGGCGATGGCAACGGAAAATAAACAACCAATAATACAATAGATTGCATATTTAAAAAAATGTTTACTCACTATGTGCATTTATATGGCATAACTACACAGTGATATACATACCATTTTATCGTGAAGGTTCTGCTTGGATCTGATGCTTCTGACATTGCTTTCTATTAAGATTTCTGCTAACTGCCCAGCTAGCGTTATCAACGCAAAACACTTTCCACCTAGTTGGCAAGTCGTGGCTTGCTTCAAAAACCGAAGCTGAAAGTAATTGGTCAACTATGCCCACTACGGGTTCTATCCGACAGGAATAAAAACGAATAACTTTTCCAGCCAACACGCATTCGCACTGCAGTGTAGAGGTCCGTCCCAAGCCAACCGAAAATAGGCGCTAACCTGACATAAAAAACACAAAATGGAGATTACAGTAGAAACCCGTGGCTAGCCCCTGTTTACACCATGTGGTGCTACCTGTTGGCAGAGTAGCGTCATTGCAGGTATTTTTTTTTACTGTAAGTGCAACCTCTAGGATGAGAATGTAAACAATCTGGCTGTAAAGCATATCATCAGATTCATTTAAATTCAGAGAACTGAGATGAAGGTCTTACAGCATTCATATCTATCATTACATGTTTTGTATCACGGCTATAGGCTAGAAGGCCTACATATGTGTTCTAAATATTCCCTAGAAGCTAACTGAAAAGATGGAAACGCTATCCTAATTTGTAGCATTGACATTGACTTTGAAATTAAATCTCTACACAATGCTTTTGTTAGCGTTTCATAATACCGGTATGTTAAAGCATAGTTAGGAGGAAATAACAATTGCACGGGTCTGCACGAGCCAAGCCCTAGACGTCTGCAGGTGGTAGCCTACCAGGCTATGACATCACATTCCATTCAAAGTGTTATCTGATTCCTGGCCATTTCTGGCCAAGCCAGAGTCATGATTAGGTAAGGTTCCTTCTTCATGACAATGTTGTAATTTCACAAGAACTTAGTTTCTTTAAAGCTGTCCTGAAAGTTGGATGCAGAAAATGGCTTTACCCTGCAGCAAAAACCAGAGCGTTTCCATGTGTCATATTATAATCCTATTATTATTTAGCAGTTTTGTAATTCTGTCCAGATGCTTTCCAGGGATGTGGAAGAATTGTGTGCTGACTAATGCTTGCATTGTGTAAGAAGTAGGCTATGTGAAAAACAAATGTCTGTCATGTTAAACCCTGAGCACCCTCCATTTGCCAAACAACAACAACAAAAACAAAAGCAAAAACAAACAAACCAAAGCTGATGTATGAATAGTGGCAAGTGAATTGTGTCTGAATAGTGAATAGTGACTGCACACCTTGAGTCACTGGGTGCCCTCTAAATCAGAGACTATCTTATCTTATGAAATTATAAGTCTATTAGACTAGAACGCATAATTCCTAATTCAATTTTGAGATTTTCCAGAGATTTCCTTGCATATGTGAGATTAAATATTTGAAATATTATCTTAAATCTTCTGTTTTTCCTGTTTCCATGCAAGAGTATGGTCTGTGTTGTCAGAACACTGCCCACTAGTGGACATGGCCTATTTAATAAACGTGGCAAGTTGAATACAGAATTATGGACAGTTTTATGAAGGATACAAAGGGTTGTTGATTGTTACTGGAGTGGTGCAGGCATTCATTATTTAAAAGATATTTTAAATATGGCATTGCTTTATATTCCTTTCAAGATCTTAGAAATTCTCTCAATCTACCAACTTTCTCCCTCTTCTTTTATCTACAGATCAGATCAGCCCTTAAAGCAATGATGTTCCTTGACAACAACCCCCACATACATCCCCTCTATAGACTTTTTATAATGTAAGTCTGGTGACTTCAATTTATAAGTACCCATTGGAGTTTTCCCATCTGCCTTTGAAGGAAAGACTATCCTGCTTTGGATCCTGATTTTGACTGGGTATGGATTGGCATAAAGGAGGTTAGGGTCAGGGTCTAACCTCCTGTAACCCTGATCACCAACAGAAACATTTAAATGATGTGCACCGAATCTATTTAACCCCCCACACACTTCATTAGGCTCTTTTTTTCTGGAACTTTCACCCATATGATTTGGGACCGTTCTCCATGCAGTTACAGACCTGATATTAGTGTCAGTACCTGTTATCCCAGTTTTGATATGGTATGATCTGCCAGAACTTAATGTTAGGATGCTAAATAAATAAGTGTATTGTATTAGTGGTCCTGACTAGCCTGGGAGTTCCCATGCTCCTTTGCACGCGTATTTCATTTCACTCTGCAAAGCAGCATGGTGACCATGGCCGATTTTCTCGGCTGCTTTCGGTATCCAATCACAGAACAAAAAGGGACTAGTACGGCCCTCGATTGCATTTTACATCACATAGTGGCTCTGGTATTGGCTCTGAGCTATGTACAGACAGACGCTATGATAGACATTCGTAGCGCCCTCTGGACAATCGTAAACGATGCTTCCGCTACGAGAGATGCAATAGGTAGGTCTCCAGACTAAATATCACTTGTGATTTTTAGTTTGGCATTCGCCAGGCTAGGTCCTGACAGCTACTAAAAAGATGATTGTATTGTTATGGAAACCCTTCCATGTCCTCAATAGAAGACAATGGATTTTTACTTTTATAGATATACTGTACCTGGAACTGTAAACAGCTTGATTCCATGGAGCGACTGAGAAGACTGTAAATAGTTGGCCTATGGCAGCTGATCCTCTAGAAATATTATTGGGGTGATTGGTCAGTGTCATTCATTTTGTCATCCCTGTTTATATCAAATATTTTCCTCCTTTGTTTGTGTGTTTGTGTCTGTGGTGTTTTTCTTTTGTTTGTTTGTTTTCTTTTGTGTGTTGTGTGTCCCCGCCCCCTTGACACGACTGGGCAGGCGTCCATGGGGCTGTTGTTATTGTTTTGGTGTGAGTGTGTTTTTCCCTCACTGCTACAGATCCTTGTGTTTTGAGTGTTTTTTGAGTGTACATCGTATTCAGTGTGTGGGTGGGTATAGGGTTTGTTTGTGGGGGGAGGGGAGTGGGGCTTCTTGTATTTCAATTTGATATAATTTGAACATACAACCTTTAATAAACATTTAATCGCACGCGCACGCGCACACACACACACACACACACACACACAAAAAAATAGGAGGTAATGCACTTTGTTACACTAGGCCTACTGATCTCCAGGGCCCAGCTGGAAAAGAATTAATTGGAGGCACAGTTTAATTGACAATGCATTGCATGCACTAATGCAATAAGGAAAGGCAAAGCAACTTTATTTTAGTGCACTTCACACTCAGAGGCCATTCAATTTGCTTCATGAATCAAGGAATTAACGAGGAACTATGCAATTAACTGACCTTAATTCACCATGTTAAGATTCACTGTAGAAGTTGTATAACACTTTACTGGTCAATTGATAAAATTTATCTGGTGTCTTGGTGCTGAAATAGCAATTTATTTTGTGCCACTGGCTTGCGGTCCAATCTTATGATGCTGTAGTGTTGGGCAAGCTCAAAACCAGCACAAACTGAGAAAACTTTGTTGCAGTGCAATTTCTCACTACCAACCGACTGCTTTTGGGCGAAGGATGTCTGCATAGGGGAGCTCTGTAGAGAAAAATGCCTGCTTAAAAGTGTCCACAATGGCTGGATGAACAGGTAGGCCTAACCTCTATATAAACTAATAAGTAATAAGTAATTATATCACCTCATTTTCCAGCCTTGTTGGACACCATTGCCACAGCCCTGCACAGAGTTCAGACCAATCTGAAGGAGGAGGGCAATGCAAGACTTAGCTTTGTATTCAGCACCATCGTCTCACACAGACTGTGTCAAAACTGTCAGACCTGGGTCTATATTTCACTCCATGGATCAGAGGCTTCCTGTGGAATTTCAACAACCTGTAACATTTGTACAACCTGGTCTTAACACTTAAAAGACCAATTAGCTGATTGAGGAGGTAATAGTAAAGATAATAATTTGTTTAGTAATTCATTCATTATATTTTAAAATATTTTAATCGTCTGACTTTCACTCATTAATTTTATTTTTTCATTATTACCTCTGCCAAGGAAGTTATGTTTTTGCCAGAATTTGTTTGTCTGTTTCTTTGTTTGTCTGCCTGCCTGTTAGCAACTTTATGGCAAAAGACAGATTCGCATGAATTTTTTTTACCAGAGGTGTGTCTGCCCAAGGAAGAACCTATTACATTTTGGTGATCATACGGATCAGGATCTACTCAGGAATTTGTTAAAGGAATAGTCCACCTCTTTATGAAAATTGGTTGAGCATTTTGGTCTCAGTGCATGCGTTGTCCTAGTCTGGCAACCCCAATTTTACCTTTAGCTTAGCATTGGCACTGGAAAGTAAAGTTGCCAAAGAGTTGCTATCTGGCAACTTTACATTCCAGCACCTATGCTAAGCTAAAGCTAAAAAATTGGGAAAATTAGGGATGCCATACTAGGAAAACACTAGCACTGAGACCAAAATGCTTTCACCCACATATGTAACTCCGAGTAAGGAGGTGAATAACCAATTTTCATAAAGAGGTGGACTATTCCTTTAAAGGATTCCTCACGGTCTTTGGTAAATTTTGCCCCCAACGGTGCCTTCCAGGCAGTGCTGCCTTCAAGGCACTAATCCCCTCAGTTTAGGGTTAGGATGAAGCGTTTGAGGGGGTTAGGGTTAGGAATAGGGTTGAGGTTGTGCCTTTTAGGCTGTGCTGCCTGGAAGGTGCCGTTGGGGGCAAAAAACACCATCTGTAAACGCCATCTGTAAACGCCAGAACTCTAGGGGGCGCCTGCAACCATATTGCCTTGGTGAAGGTCTGGACTGTCCGAGTTCATTTGTAGTTTATATAATGTAACATCTGAAAGTGATTCATGCATGCAATGATCAAACTTTGGAATTAGCAAACATGTCTTACATTTAACACACACATTACATTCAACAATTTACAATCATAGTATCCCATGTAGGAAATACACAGCACAGAGCCAGGTGACAGTGACACACACACTAACACAGTTTAGGCTGCCTGCTTCAGCAGCGTCTGGGGCCTGGGGAGCAACAGGGTTTAGGAGCACATGGGCACTTCAGCCATCATCCACTGGTATCAAACCAGCAACCATTTGGTTCCAAACCCGAAGCCCTGACTAGTAGGGCTGCCCCAACATTATTTCTTTACGGCAAATCTGAAAAAGGTTCCTGCACAAAGTGAACAAACTATATTTGAAAGTCAATGAAATTCAAATAAAACATTGAATTGAACTTTCAGGATATATTCTATTCTTTAAATCTATTGCGCATTTAGTCATTGCCACATAAGAATGTCAGTGGGCCCAACTTAGATACTGACTCAGAGACTTGAGACTTGAAGATTACACCCTCATGCATATAGCCCACATCTGCTGACTGATGAATTATCTCTCTGGGTGATAATTATGTTTATGTATAGTACCTAACCTTTGGGCTAATTTTATCTTTATCTTTCGTAATCTCTAACATCCAGAAGAGGAAGAATCTGAGGGCCTTATAACACAGCTAGTGAGTAATAGACTCATTGCGCACAATCAATGGCACAGATTAAACTGCAGGGTAGGGCGGGCTGATAGGTAGGTGTTGCAGCAGAAAGGCAGATCACAGCTATACCACAGGTGCGGTGGCGTATTGATCTTTCATTGTGCCCGAAGCCTGCTTTTGTGAAGCTAACTAATGGCTCTGCCTTGCTACCAGCAGAGAAGGTATTTCACTGGTAAATGTGATCCCTCTAACATGGACAGATTGTTAATACTGATAAGAATTACTGTCATGCAGTGAGAGAGAGGCAGGGTTGAAAGAGACCGGTCTGTGTAATGATGCTATCAAAGGAGTTTCTAGCCGCACTTTGTTTTCTTTCTTTCTTTCTTTCTTTCTTTCTTTCTCTTGTGGGAGTATTTGAAAATCCTACTGTAGGTTCTGTTCATTTCATGCAAAGGCTTTAAATTCCATAACAAAATTATGCCTGTCACTAAAATAAATGATGCAACTGCTTTTGTACTTCCCAGGCAATCGCCTATGCCCTCCCACCAGAGAAATATGTAATAAGAATTAAATGTGAAAGGTAAAGGAATATAGGCCTACTGTAGGCCTTCAACTAAGAATTCCTCACATGCCCATTTATATATAGCCTACTGTAATTTGACTACCGCTGGTCTGAAAACTATTAGTAATAAACAATTCTAGTGCAATGAATTTGATTAAATTAGAATGTGTTTAAAGTAGTCATTACATCCTACAACTCCTGAAGAACTGAAGAAAAGGAGACAAATGAATGTTTCATTTTTGAAAAAAACATAATGCGGAAAAGGAGGCTATAAACAGTTTCTCCTTGACTCTTCTCCTACAGCTCTTTGTACAGTACCCCAGTAATCACACAAATACACACATTTAATCTGTGTGGCTAAAGTGGCTGAAATCCAGAAAATGCACCAAATCTAGGTCAGTGGATTGCTGAGCAGAATACTATGGTCTTGCTGAAACATTTGGTCCTGTATGGATGAAGCCTACAAATGTTGGTGAGTACAACTGTAGCCTAAAAGTAGGAATTGTATGAACAGATTAAGTATAAAAAAATAACTGTTGGCTCATAGAAAAACTTCTTGCCCAGTAGAATAAAAGGATTCCAGAGATGATCAATTGAAGCGTAATTAGTCATTTATAGAACGGCTTTGAAGTTACTTCTCTGTAACAGAGACTTAACTAAAGCTGCTTCCCAATTTCTCACTATCATTACGTCCACCTCATTTTATTACTCAGAGATGACTGACTTATGAGGATGAGAAGTAAAAGGGAAAAAAAAATGACCGCATTGTAGGCATTTTATGTTAGACCTGCCTATCCAACAATCCAGCAAAAAAGATTGAGGGTTATAGGATGGAGAAATGAAATCTCTAAGTCATTCACAAGGTAATTTAATAGACAAAATGACAAGTTGTAAGTTAGGTGACACTTGAAAGTCATATGTTCAGAGCCCCTTCATCGTGTTGACCTTGCAGACTGTATTGCTTGCGTGGTCACTTGCCGAAATAATTATTCGGCCAAACACAAACGCTTATTTCTCGCCGACTTTGGGTCTCTGTCCACGGTGCTGAAAACTCAGAATTACTTGCGGGGGAAGAAACACCCAAAGCCGAGCGATCAATATTAGACTCCAAGGCTAACTGCTCTGACCGTCTTGGCATTTGTAGTTTGCTAAAAATGCCAATCTTTAAATGAACTTAAATAGGCTATTTCTAATGATCTGAAAATTTAACATCACATCTGCATGCACTGAAAAACAATGACTTAAAGCATCTTAAAGGAAAACATAACAGTAGGCCTGCATAATTCTACATGATGACAGTTTATTGGAAATCCAATATTAAAGCAAGCAGAACGACTTTCTAATAATTCTGGCCATTTTGGCACCGTCACGCAAACACTTGGCAGCCGACAAAGTAATGTAGGCCAACATATGTATGTAAAGTATGCAAGCCAATTAGTATGTAATAATCATGATTTTGAGATGTCATTTTCCTTTAAGATGATGTAAGTCTATATTCCAAAGACTCTCTACCCATCTCTCTCTCTCTCTCTCTCTCTCTCTCTCTCTCTCTCTCTCTCTCTCTCTCTCTCTCTCTCAGCCTGTCTCTGTGTGCGCGCACGGCTGTGGCAGCATAAACTACCCTGGCCACAATTCCAGCACTCAGCGCACGGCTGATAGCTAGATGCATGGGTGCGCACAACTTGATTCTCATATCAACGCTGAGAAAATCGTAAAGTGGAGCTGCGCGGTTCATCGCATTGCTCTTCAAAGGATTGTGCTGCTATGAAGTTGCAATATGATTTTATTCTCGGTGGCTTTAGTGGACTACAGTGGAACAAAAGCAGTTTTGAGGTAAGACGGATCACTGAACGAGTCAAATTTTATGATTGGGTAGCTATATGTCAAAACCAATGTGTGGACAACTCCTGACAAGGGAGCGACATAGAAAGCCAATGTAGCCTATACACCTTTTTATAGTTTCAAACTTGTTAAATTATGTCACTTTGCATACCACATACTACATATGTGATAGGTATTAGGAGTAACCTGTGCAGATGCTGAAGAGACGACGGTGAGGCAGGTGTGTCCCATCAGATATTTACTCAAGCAATATTTGTTCTTCTCTCCAGGTAAAAACTTTAAAAAAATCCAATTTCCTCTCTTTTGGGGCATTCGAAACATGGCACTGACGGAGAACTGTAAGACTTACCAATCACCAAAGGATGGTGGACATGTGCAAACTTCGTCCGACGTGATAGAACTCAATGTGGGAGGACAGGTTTACTACACTCGCCATGCCACCCTTACGAGCATTCCAAATTCGCTGCTTGGGAAATTATTCTCTGCGAAGAAGGACAATTCCAATGATTTAGCTCGCGACTTTAGAGGACGATATTTTATCGACAGGGATGGGTTTTTATTCCGCTATGTGTTGGACTACCTCAGAGACAAGCACGTTGTCCTGCCAGATCACTTTCCGGAGAAGGGACGACTGAAAAGGGAAGCCGAGTATTTTCAGCTGCCGGAATTGGTGAAGATTTTGACTTCTGACGATAAACGCACAGATGAATACCTGCACAGTGACTACGATGAGGCGTCTCAGGGAAGTGATCAGAGGCTGTACCCCTCGTACCTTGACTCGCGGGATAGGAGGCACGGGTTCATCACGGTTGGGTACAAGGGCTCCTGCGCCTCGGGAAGAGAGGGCCTGGCCGATCCCAAAGCTCGCGGGCTTCCAAAGATTTTCATATGCGGACGAATCGGCTTGGCGAAAGAAGTATTTGGGGACACTTTGAATGAGAATCGAGACCCGGACAGACCACAGGAGCGTTACACCAGTCGGCTCTTTCTAAAGTTTAAACACTTAGAAAGGGCATTTGACATGCTGGCAGAGAGTGGGTTTCAAATAGTTGCGTGCAATTCATCTTTGACCGCATCGTTTGTCAGTCGGCACACGGATGACAAATTATGGTGCACTTACACGGAATATGTCTTCTACCGTAAGTGTAATTTATCCTTGGCAATCCAATTTTGACAAAGTGCGTGGAACTAAAAATCCTCCCTCATAGCAAAGGCTCACTCCTTATGCAAAACTCAAGGATTACAGGGGGATGGGTTCAGATTCGTGTTGGTGGGGGCCACTAGGCGGCATGGTTGGATAAGTCGTCCCATATTCTGTATTTAATTATTCTGTGATGACACGGCTAATGGTCTTTGTATTATCTTAATTCATGAAGTGTATCGTTCTAATTCTGCTATTGATGTTTTCTCTCTCTCAGTCACATGGTAACGAAGCTTATTCCAATCTGTCATGCCAGTATGCACAACAGTGTGTGTGTGTGTGTCTCTCTCTCTCTCTCTTTCTCTCACTCACACACACATACACAGAGAGAGAGAGAGAGAGAGAGAGAGAGAGAGAGAGAGAGAGAGAGAGAGAGTTTCCTGAGCAGTGCCATGCATTCAGGTTACCACTCACGTGTACTGGGAGGGATGGGTTAGAAGGGTGTATCACTCTCTCCCTCTGCCCCCACCCCACCCCACCTCTGTGTCTCTACTCTCTGCCTTCCTTTCTCTGCAGCCCTCTGTCTCTTATTTTCCTGCCCCACACCCCTGTGTGTGTGTGTGTGTGTGTGTGTGTGTGTGTGTGTGTGTGTGTACAAGAGAGGGAGAGAGAGAAAGAAGGAAAGAGAGAGAGTGTGTGTGTGTTCGTGTGCCACTCTGTGTATTCCTGCATGTGTGTGTGTGTGTGTGTGTGTGTGTGTGTGTGTGTGTGTGTGTGAGAGAGAGAGAGAAAGTGATCAAGGTGATCAGTGCATTCATGTGAATGGGCCTGTTCATCCTTTAAACCCCCAAAAGATATCAGGGCCAGAACCATTCCAGTCACTTTCTATCAAGGGAGATTCATGTGGCAACCACACTTTCTCTCTGTCCCGTCCACACACACACACACACACACACACACACACACACACACACACACACACCCACAAACCGAGAGAGAGAGGGAGAGAGATCTGAACAATAAAGATCTCATTTGTGGCCCACAATCTGCGAGAGAGTGAGAGAGAGAGAGAGAGAGAGAGAGAGAGAGAGAGAGAGAGAGAGAGAATCCAAACTCACGACTTTAAGAACTCATCACTTTAGCCAGGCGGATGTCAAAGCGGCTCCATTAGGCTGCCTCTCAGTTGAGATGCATTGGATATGATATTAATATTTTAGTGCCTATCGCTGTGCTCCATATTTGTGGGAAGCTTGCACTGTTTGTCCACCAGCGACTGACTGCCTTCATCAGTGTGAGTAATTTGGCTCATCGCACTCTCAGATGAGGGAAATGTTGCAGCATATGGCCAATTAAAAAGCACTTTGTTCGTTATTCCAAATGGGTCCCCTTGGAGATGCCGAAAAAAAAGGCCCAGGTGGTTGTAGAAAGAAAGAGAGAGAGAGAAAGTCATACAGGGTTGCAACAGCTTCTGTATGGTCTGATGCTGTGGGTCCCACAGTGGAAGGACATATGGTTGGCGAATGATTGGTGTTAGAAGTAGCAGCGGCTAGGATAATTACTCGAGTGCAGCCATGTCTTGACCTATATCCCTTCCCTGGACCGGAGGCACAGGGGTGGGCCTGGGGGGGGGCAGGGTGAAGGAGCCTGCCTTTCCTTGATGGCTGCCATATGGGGCAGGTCTTCACCTCTTGGCCTGCTGACCTGACTATCCTGACATAGTGATGGGTCATCCTCAAGGGGCCTTGATGCTATTCATAGTTTTGTCGGTATCAGTGCTAAACCTATTGTACTCACACAGAATAAAACTGGTATTGATAGCAAATAACACCCCCCCCCCCCCTTCTCCCAACACTGACTCAGAAGCATTGGTTCCAAAATTTGAAGAGATCATTAATGTGATGCCCTCAAGTCTTTATTGTCACAATCAGAGTATAAATATGTTTACCCTTTGAAAGCACAGTTTGCAGATGTCTTGAAGGGGTCGAAATGCCTCTTTTGGGTTGAAAGTCATCATGGCAGCTGTAAGCTAGATCAAATACAAATGAATGCAAATGAATGGGACCCAGTTAGCTTTTAGTGGACGTTCTGGTGTAATGCTGCAGCTGCTGCTGATGCGTTAAGACTCGTCATATTGTCAGTGCTGGAGTGGGTCTAATTTGACGGAACGAAGACTGTCTTAAAATAGCTGAAGAGAGAGACGGAGTCTTGTTTGTCGGCTGTTGGCACTCTTGGTTCCCTCTTTGGCAGACGTGCTGTGGGCCCCCTCTGGTCAATTGCACCAGTTGTTTTTTACAAGCTTCATCGCCTTCTCTTGGGCTGTTGCCCTGGGTACATGTCCCAAATGACAAAATGTTTTCCCAATTTGTGCAAGGGGGAAAAAAAGAGACTTATAATGCTCTCTTGGTAAGGGAATCTGGGATGCTGAATTATCAGTATCGTCATCATCATCGTTGTCGTCATCATCATTATCATCACGATCATTATATTTGCTTTTTTTCTCTCATTGTCATCATTCCCATCATCATCATCATCATCATCATCATTCATTCTTGTTCTGGTGACTCAAATCGCACAGCTGTCGAATTAACAGCTGAAGACATCTTCAATTGATTTCTTAGCTCGTTGTCTATGGTGATTGGTGGGCTGGGCTAAGTAGCCATTTATTCTGTAGGCCTGGGGGGATTTACGTTTCCGAAAAATCAATAAGGAGGTCAGGATAAATATTTGCCAGGTGAGCTTTGTTAATGTAGATGTGTTTGTAATCGAAAACTTGGATGGTTCACCCAGGTAACACCCACTTTAGCTCATTTTCTTGGGTCCTACTTTTGTAACGATAAATGACCACCGCTGGTCATGTGAAAGAATGGGAGCATTTCAGATTCTCCTGCTCAGTATCTCAACCGATGAAGAGGTCCTTAGAAGTCCCAAGGCTTGGTATCATGGTCCTAATTTAGTGATTTATGTAAGATCAGAGAGAATTTAGGTCGGCCATGTCCACACTGTTGTTGAAAGACAAGCCTGTTTCATTGGGGACGTATAAAATGATTGGTGATCTTTTTTTTTCTTTTTAATAAATAAAAAATCCTCATCATCAAAGTGATAAATGAGTCTAACCTTATTTTCTTGAACACGTTTGGGAGCACTGCTATATGGCTAATTACCTAATGGGAATGCTTCAATGCTTTCCAATTAAAAAGCTATCAGATGCTTCTAAATATTATCTCCCAGGGAATGCTCCAGAGGAGCTCAAATGATAATCAATGACAAATTTTAGGTCAAGGAAGTGGAGCTATAGATTGAATTATCAAACCAGGTATGAAAAAATGGCAAATATAGTCAAATATAGTAGAAAACTATTATAAGAAAATTTTATTCCACAGGGAGGAGACAGAGTGGACGTTTATTTTTAGGTTATATGGTTGGGAATAAAAAAAAAAAAAAAAAACACACACACCAAGGATACGATGGATCCTTTTTGAGGATACTCGCAACCCACCCACACGCCCTTTTTCTACATTTCTAAGGAAGATGCATTGCATGTGCCCTCTCATGAAAAACACAGTACGGGTTGTTTCCACCTCAGTGCAACCTAGAATGCATGCCTCTGCAGTTGTGCGCTCACAGGGCCAAAGCCAGTCCCATTTTTGCTTTTAGCATCGCTACGTAACAGTGCCTGTCAGAGCAGAAAAAGAAGAAGAAAAAAAAAGAATCACTGCATAGCCTCAGAGGAAAAAATAGAGGTTACAATTTCCACCACGTCATCTCGTGAGTTAATGTTTATTTGCAGTTGTTTTATTACGCCCAGAGAATGGAGGGGCTCTAGCTTGAGTAATGGAATTCTCTTGGTGGAAACATGATGACAGGAGTGAGAGGCACATCAATCCTTGCGGCGTTATAGGTGGGGATGAAGTATGTGTGTGTGTGTGTGTGTGTGTGTGTGTGTGAGTTTGTGATGGGGGGGGGGGGGGGGGGCTTGCCTGGCTGCCTTACTGGCAACCCAGAAACCCTTACTGGTTCTGGTGGGAGATGGATGGGCAGATGTAAATGGCCAACCCCCCCTCCACACACACACACACACACAAACACACACACACACACACAAACTAGATATTTCTGAGGCCAGGCCTTACCAGGCATCATGGGAAAAGCAGCCAGCATCATGGGGAAAGCATACGGCTTGCCGACACACAAACTTGGCAGCAGCAGCAGCAATGCCACGGCGGCAGTCACAGCAGTAGCAGCGGTGGTGGTGTTGGTGGTGGCAGTGGTGATGGTTCACGGTGGCAACAGCAGGCAGCAGTAGCAGCAGCTGAAGAAGCCTCTTTGAAGTGCTCAGCTCTTATCTGCTCCCTGCACGCTCCCAGCTTTTTGGGAATATTTATTCCTATCCAATGCAAGGCTCTCTTTATGCAATTCTGTG
>JAODXP020000030.1:8656129-8673629 GCA_027497455.2 Sardinella longiceps
AGTATAGAAACAACATAGACAGAGAGAGAGAATAAAGACGGCCCCTGTGGCAAGTCCACATGTGGCCATGCGTCCCACACCAGCCCAACTCTGTGTGATGTATGGCTCTGTGCTGGGGCCCATGCACTCAGAGAATTAGCAGTACAGACATGCCCTCTGTCTTAATGGCTATGGAATTTGATCCGCAGCCCTTGCAGCTGTGAGAGCACCAAGCTTTAACACTTGCAGCGCGCGCGCACACCCACACACACTCACACACACACACACACATGCACACACACATGCACACACACATACACACACACATACACACACACACACACACACACACACACACACACACACACACACACACACACACACACACACACACACACACACACACACACACACACACACAGGGGAGTCATGCTGCATAGAACGTTAGTGCTCCTCAGCTAGAGAGATTGCTGCTATGCACCCGTAATCCACATTAATTCATTTCATAGTTTTGCATGCGCGGAGTGCATATGCATAATCACAGCGCATACAGTAGCCTACTGCACAGTACATCTCAGGCCAATTGCAAGGCTTTGCTTTTCTGCTTTGCTCAGAAAAAAAAGTGAATGGTGGTGTAGTGGCTCCTCATTTTATATGGAGGCTGAAAATAACCCTCATTGCAACTCCATGAAAGTTTGACAGAACCCCCCCCCTTACACACACACACACACACACACACACACACACACACACACACACACACACACACACACACACACAAACACACACTGCCCCATTCCCAAACCCACCCACCCACACACACCAAGAAAGACAGAAAGAGCTGCCTAAAACAGTTACCGAAGTTATCATCATCTCTCATTTGCTATTTGCTTTAAGTATTTAACTATTTATGGGCCACATTTCTTTCATAGTGTTTTGCATTCCTCCTCCTCCTGCTGCTCCTGCTGGTGCTGCTGTGAGTACTGAAGCTCTAAGTCTAAGTCGGACTGTGAGCCTCTAAAGATGGTTTCAGACGAGGGCTTCACTCAACACAGCTCATTTCCCTGCAGCGAGCCTGAAAGTTTTATGATACTATTACTGGTGCTGAGCCTGGCCCTAGTCCTAGACAAGCAGTCCCACCAGGCTGCAGCATCCATTTGGAAACAATGTTTGAATCCCCCCCCCTCCGCCATCACCACCACCATCCTCTCCCCCCTCTCCCCAACCACTACCACCCCCTCATTCCTTAAAAGGCATCCCCTCATTTGCTTGCTAGTGAAGAGGGGACAGAGGGAGAATGAGTGGGACAGAGATGGAGGGAGAGAGAGAGAGAGGGATGGAGGGAGAGAGAGAGAGAGAGAGAGAGAGGGATGGAGGGAGAGAGAGAGAGATGGAGGGAGAGAGAGAGAGAGGTATGGAGGGAGCGAGGGAGAGAGAGAGAGAGAGGGATGGAGGGGGAGAGAGAGAGACAGAGAGAGAGAGAGAGGGGGGATGGAGGGAGGGAGATGAGAGGATGAGGGATGGAGGAGTGGAAGAGACAGATGGCATGTTAGAGAAGTAGGAGGAAAGGTAAGACTGGGGGGGAGAGAAAGGCGGAATAAGAGAGTTGTGGGCTGGAAAGTGCGAGCAAGAGTGATGAGAGGTGATCAGAGAGAGGGAGAGAGAGAGAGAGCTAAATGGGCTGAATAAGGAGTAGACGGACAGAGATACAGAGAGAAAGTGTGTATGTTTGTGTGTGTGCGTGTGTATTTGATAAAGAGCAAGAGAAAGAGATTTTGTGAGTGAGTGTGTGTGTGCGAGAGAGAGAGAGAGAGAGAGAGAGAGAGAGAGAGAAAGAGAAAGAGAGAGTAGAGTGGAAGCTGATTTAATTCCTGCATGGAAATTGTTCTCCTGCATCCCTTGTCCTCTCCCCCTGCACTCATGGATTAGCCATTAAAAAGCTGCTCTCCTCTCCTCTCCTCTCCTCTCCTCTCCTCCAGCAACCCAAAGCAATTGCCCCACCGCCATCCCACTCATTATAGCACTCAGTGTTGAGAGGTTAGGCTCCTATTGAACTCCTCTCATTATAAATTGATGGCTGTAATGCTTTCAGAAGCAGGCCAGACCCTTGCACTCTATAAGATGGTGTCTTTCAGACATTGAGAGGTTAGGGGTGTGTGGACTGTACCTGTGTGTTCAATATTAATAGATTGTCAGCAAAATAGACTAATAATTTTATTTATATTACATTTTTTGTGCTGATGGATGAGAGAGAGAGTTTGATACTGTTTGGAGTGCTCTTTGGCTTGTTTTCAGTGAAAACAAAAATGGAGGACAATTAGATGTGAGAATCGTTGCTTTCCTGGTCTGGCCTTGCATGGCAGAGCGTAGCAGACAGAGAAGGCGAAAGAAAAGCAAGAGGGATAAGAGAGAGAGAGAGAGAGAGAGAGAGAGAGAGAGAGAGAGAGAGAGAGAGAAAGAGAAAGAGAGGGGCAGTAACTTGAGACGTGATTCACCACATGAGGCGGAGAAGAGGAAGCGAAAGATATAACGATCCCCCCGGGAGGCCACGGCTTATTTTAGTCGCTTTGCCTTTCTGCCTGTTACTTTATTCGTTTATTTCTTTATTTTCTTTCATTCTTTTTTTTTCCTTCTCCAGCCTGCAGCCATGTACTGTATAGGACGTAGGATGAAGCCCTGGGTCTGGATGACTTTCACTCTCAATAACTCTCTTGAAGAGATTAGGTGATCTGATCTCCAAGGACTGATCTTTTGGTCCAATTAGATGCAAACCTGCTCCTTTGGGGGATTTCACAATGCATGATCTCTCAATTAACCTGGGCCTAACCCACAACTCCAAACACCCCTGAAGGCCTTTGAAACAATATCTATAGTGAGGCTGTCCAGTTATGACAGTAGATAGTCCGCTAAGTATAGAAGTATGCTGCTGGGTGTATACTCTGTAGTGTATATTCATACACACAGTATCAACATACAGTATGTTTCTGTATGTATTCTGCAAGGGTAGAGCACCCCTGATGGGCTAGTAATCTGAACTATAAATGACAGGGTGAATGAAGGGAAGTTAATTAATGGGTTAATTAATGAAAGGCAAGCAGTCTTATAAAAACTTACTGTGTTTAATATTCAGTATAAGTCTTTCAGATTCAGAGTATATCCCACAGATGTCCACACTGATTGATTGATTTTGTGTTTGTAGAATTCAGGTATTTATCCTATTTAAAACTTGGCTCTTCTACAGTGAAATTTGCCATTAAGGTGGCGCATTCCTTTAAAGGCATATAAAGCAAGTCTGCGATTTCTTACCAACAGAACTCCCCCTGCTGTCGCTGACATTTGAGCGTTTCCATTTAACCATCAAAGTGACTAAGAAGCGAATGTAACTTAAAAACAGCCAAATAATTAGCTTGTTTTCCTTTACAGTAAATCCACAAAACAATCACAAAAATAACCCCAGATTATATTTTTATAGGTCGGTAGAGTATGTGTAAGGGGTTACATCCTTTGGCATACAGGCATTCGTCGTCATCATCATCATCATCATCATCATCTGTCTCTCTTTCTCTCTGCCTGTCTCACTCATGGGCGAGCATTTAAGTCTCACAGCATGTCTTGTGAACTGACGGGAAGGGTGGGGGTGGTTGGCATAATAGCCCAAAGAGGTGCCAGACTGCCAAGGCTGAGTAGAAATGCCATCCACTGCATGTGTCACTGGCTAATATTCACTGTCAGCATGTTTTAGTACTGAAGTGAAATATCAAGCATTTTTGGGACCCAGGCACTTCAACAACAATTGAAACAGACCCTGGAGATCACGCACAGGCACACACACACACGCACACACACACACACACATTCTCTCTCTCTCTCTCTCTCTCTCTCTCTCTCTCTCTCTCTACACACACACACACACACACACACACACACACACACACACACACACACACACAGCTGCAGATAAAGACCACTTCCAAAAAGACATTTCAGATTTTTATTTTTTGTTACCTCCCCACTTCCTTGTGGGAAAATAGATAATGTCCTTGTGTGTCACGCTTTATGAGTGCTTTGTTCGTTGAGAAAAGGCCCTGAGAGGAGATGTCCATGTCACATGGCTATCAGTACACAATGGGTGCCCCACACTCCTGCTTATCAGATCCAGACAAGGACTGCGCTCTTTGTGACACCTGAGTCAATCACATTGGCGTCAGCAGCACAATACAAATCAATGCTGTTCAGCTTTAAAGTTTGATGCTGGTGCTGATTTCCTTCACATTCAAGATAAGGGCGTGTTGGGAGCTTTTTTTCTCAATGAAAAGTTTGTGTGTGTGTGTGTGTGTGTGTGTGTGTGTGTGTGTATGTGTGGTTGTGTGAAGTCCTAAGATTCTATATTCTTTTTGTTTGTGTCACTCTCACTGATGTTTATACATAAATTAATTGATGTCTTTTATGTAACAGTGGAGTTGAATATTATTGGAGAAAAATCTGGTGTAAATCAATTAGCAATAGCAAACAGAAATAGCAAATTGGCAGCTAACTCAATATCAGCGGGGTATCTGCGGCCACGTTGTTGCCATAGAATCAGTCATTTAAAGGACTTATCCGGAGTGAATCAACAAGTAACCCTGCTGTTTTATAGTGCTAAGCGCTATTGATAGCCACCACAATGACTGAATTTTGTGCAAAGCAGTCTGAGATATCAAAACGGCAGCTAACAGTAGGCCTAACAGAATGGGGCATGTGAAAATGACCCATTGTGTTAGTGTTAACTGCGTTTCGCCAACACGGTCTGCTTTGCATGAAATTCGGAAATACTAATGACTACACAGGAGGGAACAGCTTTCTAGCGCGTCTGCGTTATACACTTTATACACTACTTTAAACACTTTAATCATGCTAAATGTAATTTACTAAGATGGAGGATTGAACTACCATTCAATTCAAATTAGCAAGAATAGCTAACACAGCAATGGTCAACAATATAGCCCCTGAAAGAGCCCTATAGGAAACTCAGTTTGAGGTTTTTGTGCCCTTTACAGTCAGTCTTAGCAGCCATATTGCGGGTTTGATCTATGTGGAACCAATTCGTTCTCTTGTTCCTGTGCACAAGCCTTAAGTGGTCCAGGTGCTGGTGAGGCAGATGAAAAAAAACTGTGCACCGATCACTTATATTCAGGTTTTATTGGAGCGAACAATGCGTTTCGCCAAGCGCTGGATTTAAGTGATCGGTGTGCAGTGATTTTGATCTTTTGCTTGGATTATGGTAAATGTGGGCTGTAGCATGAGCCAGCATGGAGTGTTTTCCCTCTGTGAGAGTCCTCTGGTCCTCTTGTGCGATGATGGAGCTGGAACTGTGCTGCTGGCTTCAGTGCACATGGATGCAGCCATGCACGGAAATCTTTCTGAAACTCCTGTCTGCTGTGGCTGCCTCTTCAGCCACTGTGTGTGTGTTTTTTTTTTTTTTTTTTTGGCCACAGGGTTGGCTAGTGTTATTGCTATTTCTTATGCATTTTTGTGAGTGCTTTTATGATGGTCCTATTATTAAATAGATCTTTATTACTTTTATTATTAAATAGATAAAGAGGATATGATTTGACTATATATGTTTGTGTGTGTGTGTGTGTGTGTGTGTGTGTGTGTGTGTGTGAGAGAGAGAGAGAGTGAGATAGAGTGTGTGTGTGTGAGAGAGAGAGAGAGAGAGAGAGAGAGAGATCCCTCCTCAGGGTAGGGTTCATGCTGTAGATGCACAAAACTAACAATTTATGCATCACTTTATCTACCCCATACTGTTTTTCAATACTCAATATTATGTGTGTGTGTGTGTGTGTGTGTGTGTGCATTTTCATACCTCAGGTGGCCCCTCTGGCTGGTCTTCCTCCCACTGTGACTGCTGCTGCAAAAGCCACAAGAGTGAACGCGAGGGGGAGAGCGGCACCTCCTTCAATGAGCTCTCCACTTCCTGCTCCGAGACCCAATCAGAGGCCAGCTCCCCACAGGGCACCGTCATCTGCGGCCCCGTCAGCCGTCAGCATCCGCAGCAGCCGATCGCTCACACGTTGGAGCGGCCCGGCCGAACGGGACCCCCTATGACCCAGCCGCCGGGAAACGGGCGGCGGCGGGCCGACCTGCTCCGAGCACGCACCACGGGGCCTCGCGACTCCTCGCTGACAGGCCGCGGCGGCAGGAAAGGCGGTCCGCCCAAGGAGAAGATGACAGTGGAGCAGGAGCTGGAGAAGTGTATCCAGGACTTCCGACGCATCCGCATCCCGAAGCACTTCCCCGACAGGAAGTACATGTGGCAATCAGACCTGCTGCGCAAGTATCAGATGTGAGGATACGACATCGAAGAAGCACATACAGAGAGAGAAAGAGAGAGAGTCTGGAGACCTCAGAGTGAAAGAAAAGACTTGACTCTGAAAAAAAAATATCAGGACACATATAGAAACACACAAATAGACAAAGACAAAACAGACAAAAAAATAAAAAATAAAATAAAACAAGACAAGACAAAAAAAAGATATAAGCACACTGAAAGAGAGAGAGAACAGAGATCCTCTATGTGGAAGAGGGCAAAAGAGGGAAGGTTTGGAGAAGAAACAGAGACAGTGTTTTTTTTTTCTTACCAGAAATAAAGCACCTCTCAACAGTTAGGATTACACTTGAATTCACTCTTTGCCCACGTTCATTCAGTGAATTTTTATCTTCAGGCCAGCTGAAACACATGGTGCACAAATCTGTTTGGCAATCCACAAAGGACTCCTTTAAAAAATAAATAAATAAAAATAAAACAGAAAAAAGAACACAGTCCAACAGGGTATCTATATATAAAAAAGATATGAATATCGCTAAGCCACAGTGCACAGTGTCTGTCCTTGAGATCGCACACACAGTCATGCCAGGATCCAGAATCAAGGTCATCTCTCCCATTAAACAAAACCACCAGACACCCTTTTTCAGGCGGATTTGGACAAATCAGAGTCGTATCAATGTCACGATGAATACACCCATAAATCGGATTTAACACTATCTTAATTTGATCAACACCCACCTTCAAGAGGAGGACTCCCCATAGAAATCTCACTTGTAGAGGGCGTCTACTCGAATGTACTAATGTGTCATCTGTTCTTTCGCGTTTGACTGTGAACTTTTTTTTTTGCGTAGTGGATGTTTCTCTTTTCTTTTTTTGGTGAATTTATGAGAATGACTTGTCATTGTAGCCTCAGACAACACATTGAAAAAAAAGGGGGGGGGGGGGATTCTTGCATGTTACCTCACCATGCTAGCTCAACATGACATTACGGGTGCTTCCAACCAAAAGAGAGAGAGAAAGAAAAAGAAAATAAACAAAAAATCTCACTAAAGCCAAGCTGTTTAATGGAAAACATTATTCAGGAGAGGAGCACCACTATCTACAGTATTGCCACAACATACATCTCTTTTGTTGTCTGTTTGTTTGCCATCGTAAGCATCTATGTTGACACTGTATTTCCAGAATGTTCTTGAGGTTGTGTGTTGTCGGTGGGTGTATGTATGTATGCAGATCATCCTTATGTGAATGTGAGATGGAAAATTAAACGACTAGTGTACTGTACTGTACTGTACTGTGCGTCTCTCTCCACCTCGCTGACTGCATCCTCCAGATCTGACAGGGGGGTTATCCAGACGGTCATCCTTTGACAAATGAAGCGAGGTTCATTCGCTGGTTACGTAACGCTGATCCCTTATCGCCCCGGAATGATGTAGCTGGGAGAAAGGATCATATATTATCCATAATGTTTCGGTCCCATCTGCATTATTGAGTTTGTGTATTCAAGTAATAAACGGAACGGAGAGGAACCAGAATGCAAAATAGAGGAGGTACTGTGATATTCATAAAAACTTCATGTTAAGGGACTGTGATGCCTCTGTGACACAAAGAAATTGTTTTAGTCTCTCCTGTCTACATTATTCCCCCTATCTCTCTCTCTCTCTCTCTCTCTCTCTCTCTCTCTCTCTCTCTCTCTCCTCTCCACTCCTCTTTCTCTCCCCGCAGGTTGGGTCAATAGATTCGTAAGGTATCAGTAATTTCATCTCCTTTGCCATGTTGTTTTATTAGTTCTCCGTGTGCATTTTCCTACACAGAGAGACAGTGAGAAATGTATGCATCACCCCAGACTATTTTAGTTTGGACTATTTTTAGCCAACCGATTCTGCAGTGTTGCCACATACCCTTAGCAGACAGAGAAACAGGAAGAAAACGAACCATTTCAGTGAGGTCTACACAGAGAAAAAACATGACAGGCGAATAGTTGTCTGATGCAAATATGTATTCATGCTTTGCAGTTGGGGGGCAAAGAAGACAACATATATATGATTACACTTCAAGATATGCAAAGTAGATATGACATAGCTCTTCTTATGCCTCTGGCGTTACAAGTACAGTAAGCGTCCTTGAAATGACCTTTAATTCTTCCTTCTGCAGTCAGGCAAACAGAAGTTGAAGTGTACTATATAACACACCAATGTTTGGGCAAAGACTTTGAACAAATTTGCACAGACACTGCACCGTGCTGTGCTGCTAAGCTTTGGTACACTGTAAGTGAACTCACTCACACTGCGCCGTGCTGGGAGAAAACCAAGGACCTCCTCCTTAACAGATTACCCAAACCAGGCTGCTTCGAGACACATGGCTGTGGTTTAGAGTATTATTTGTAGCCGAATTCAGGTGTTCGTTTTCCAAAAGCAAAGTTGCTAACCAGTTATAGGGTTGCCACCTGTGTCTGACAAAAATCCTGTAAATCTAACCCAAGATAAAAATCACTCTTCTACTGCAATTGTATACCTCTAATTAGTAAAAATGACACTTATCAGTTATTTGTTTTATTTAATAGCAGGCCTTTATTATTTTGGTCTATTTTCAACAGTTTTTCATGATTTTTTTTTTTAATTATTGGGACAGACCATGAAAATCTGGGACAATCAGGAAAGTCCGGGACAGGTAGCAACACTACCAGTTAGCAATTTAGTTGTCAATGGGAAATTGCATTGCAACCAACAAAGTTGCTAACTCAGTTAGCAGTATGTTACCACTCAAATGGCCCCATACCAACAGTAACTCAGTTAGCAACTATGCTTTTGGGAAACGGACCCCAGAAATGTTTGCTCGTTTATTTTATTGAGTTCAATGAAGACATGACTGATGATCGTCCTCCATCGCGCCGCTCTCAATCTCTCCCACTTCCTCCTCATTCTCTAATCTCATTCACACTCTAACAAACTCCAAATTCCTCTGCACCCACCCGACACGCATGCTAATTCTCTTGACCTAAAAATCTATACAACTGATTTAGCATATTAAATATTCCGGGGGATAAAAGGAAGCCCTCTGGTTTGCCTTTGCCCGACACAGTCACACACAGCTGGGAGTCAGCAACCCCATTTGACCTATCCCACAGACAGGGCCATCGCAACAAGGCAGGCAAACCAGGCAATTGCCTGGGGCCCCAGACTGAAAGGGGCCCCCAAGATTGACTGTTTAATCATTTTAGTTGTTAAGTTGGTGGTGTTTTTCACAAAAAAATGACTTTAAACTGGAGTTAGACAACTGTACAATACAAATAATTACATTGATGATGTTTGAAAATTATAACAATGTGGTTCATGTAAGTATTTACGGGGAGTGAAGGGCCCCCATGTCCTGTTTGCTTGGGGCCCCCAAGTATCTTGAAACGGCCCTGCCCACAGATCCTTGCGATCCTCGCAGTCACACGCTGAAACATACGTGGGATATGTTCCCAAACAGATCAATGGAATGAGGAAGGAATCCTCCACCTCCCCTCTCAACCGGCCTCTGGTCAGTGCATGTGATCAATAGCAAACGCACAGCTTGGAAATCATAGAGAGGAACTACAGACATAGAAATGCCAAATAGGCCTGTGGATGTGCCTAAGGTATGGGGCCATTTGAGTGGCAACATACCATTACTGCGGTGAAACAATTGTCACCTGCAATATCAAAAATATATTTTCCTCCAATAACATTTCCATGTTGTGAAATACGACGAGTTGTACAACACAATTCTTCGAGCCTTGCTATGAATTGTATTTTATGATTTAGGCGATTGGAGAGGTTCATGCCTGCGCGCCTGTCTTAATAAAATATCTGTCAGTGAAGATGCATCAAAAAGGCAGACTATCTCCACCGTTGCATAAAGGAGCTCTTATGTAATAAATTTATCTGAGTGGCAGAAAAAAAAAGATATATATTTTTTCTTCTCTTTTGAGCCGGAGAAGATCCTCACGGCTTCCAATCCTCACGGCAAGTCTCCTCACAGCATCCAACACTGAACAGTGTCATTTAAACACGGATGGTTATATTTACACATAGAGTATGGGGTGTGGGAGTACCACATGAAGGAAAGAAATAACAAGCTTGTAAGAAAGCTTTTGTGTTTGTGTGTGTGTGTGAGTTTGTGCCTATGCCAGTGTAATTCTTCTTAAGTGTGTGTGTGTGCATGTTAGAGATTACAGTAATTGTGTGTAGTTATTCTGCTAGTGTGTGCACATATGTGTGTATTTGCATGTGTGTGTGTGTGTGTGTGTGTCTGTGTGTGTGTGTGTGTGTGTACTGTGTGTGTGTCTGTGTGTGTGTGTGTGTGTGTATGTCTGTTTCTTGTCATATTTTGGGCAGCATTTTATTTGTTTTTGTTTCCTGATCTATTTTCAGCCGTGTGTCAGAGACTAGCGTGACATGACAGCAGTGAAGAAGAAAGACCTCCTGGTCCGGATCCAGTGGAGTGTGCTGGCTGGCTACGGAACCTTCTGGAGGGACCCGGCAGAGCTCAAGCCAATTAGAGTCAGTTTGAGTCCTGCTGAGAGACCCATTTGACCCTCTTCTGCTAAGCTGGTCACACAGTGTCCCCAAACTGGTGTGTGAGAAGAGGTGAGAAAGAGGAGAGTGGGAAAGAAGGGAGAGAGAGAGAGAGAGAGAGAGAGAGAGAGAGAGAGAGAGAGAGAGAGAGAGAGAGAGAGAGGGAGGGAGGAAGGGATATGGGGGCCAGGAGGCAGGAGGAAAGAGAGGAGGGGAGTGAAAGGTGGAGGAAGGAAGAAAGAAAAAAAAACTTGAGAAAACTGGGGCGTTGGTGAAAGTTTTGGCTTTGTGGCTGGCTGTCCACTGGCTGTGTGAATTGTGCAGCCTTGGAGCACCGTGTCCAACCTCACACGCAAGTACAACACACACACACACACACACACACACACACACACACATTTGTCCTGGACATTGCAGCACATTCCTCGTCCCCCCCTCTCCACACTACCCCAGCTTGCCCCCTCTCTGTGGCACCTGCAGGGCTGGCATAGTCCTAGTCATCCTCACAGCCGGTAGGTAGCCAGATCAGGGACATATCACCTCTCCATATGGGGCTCTCTGCATTTTCTCCCTCCTCAGCAGAGCAGGCCCACTCCATACCCCCATACCCACCCCCATCTCTCTCTCTCTCTCTCTCTCTCTCTCTCTCTCGCACACACACACACACACTCACAGATATACACACACAGATACACGCACACACATACACACACACACACACACACACACACACACACACACACACACACACACACACACACACCAGCAGCAGCAGCTCCACCTTGGTGCCGTGCGGGCCCCCAGCCCCTGCATCTTATCCCTGTCTCTCAGCCCCTCTCTCAGGGGAGCTGGCTGGGAGCGGGTGCATGGCGCCAGCTCAGCTAAGCAGGTGAGTCTCCCTTAATGAGAGGAGCGCTGCTGCCAGCTGCCCAACCCAGCAGTCTCAGGAAGGGGAGGGGACTGGGGGGCAGGGGCAGGGGGGGCATAGAATAAGTGGGAGGGTGTGTGTGTATGTGTGTGTGTGTGTGTGTGTGTGTGTGTGTGTGTGTGTGTGTGTGTGAAAGGGAGAGAGTGAGTGTGTATGCATGCAAAAATGTAAGAGTTTGGTGTGTGTGTGTGTGTGTGTGTGTGAGAGAGAGTGCGTATGCAAAATGTAAGAGTTTGTGTGTGTGTGAGAGAGAATGCATGCAAAAAGTAAGAGTTTGTGTGTGTGTGTGTGTGTGTGTGTATGCAAAATGTAAGAGTTGTGTGTGTGTGTGTGTGTGTGTGTGTGAGTGTGTGTGTGTGTGTGTGTGTGTGTGTGTTTATACTGAATGTGGAAAAAAAAATGTTGATTTTGGGTGAGTAGAGGTCTGTAGAAGGGGAGGAGATAGGTTGTGTGTGTGTGTGTGTGTGTGTGTGTGTGTGTGTGTGTATGTGTGTGTGTGTTTACACTGAAAATGTACAATGAATATGTATGTGTGTGTGTGTGTGAAGTGGAAGTGTTGTGTTAAGCATCGACTTAAAAAAGTGCTGGCAGCTACCACACATCCTCACTCTTTCTCTCTCTCTCTCTCTCTCTCTCTCTCTCTCTCCATCTTCGTCCCTATCCACTCGCAGCGTTGGCAATAGATTAGTGCTGAGTGAGGGATACATGGAAAGAGAGAGAGCAGACACACACACACACACACACACACACACACACACACACACACACACACACACACACACACACACACACACACACACACACACACACACTCATGATGGAGCCCAGCCCTGGAGCCAGCCAACCGGCTCCTGTCTGCCTGGTCACTGCTTCATTCACTCACCATTAGTGTTCCTGCAGTAGGCTACTCTATAGGCCTGCCAATGGGCTAGTCATGCTATGGGCCTATCCATTTGTCCAGCTCAAAAGAGTTTTATCAACAACATTATAAAACGGATAGTTCCGGTGCTAGATTATGATCACCTGAATCGTGTCCGTCGATACCATTGTATATTCCACTATAAAGCAATGTGAGCAAGGTAATCCACCCCTCCCAAGCGAATTAGATTTATATTAGTTTTAGTGGGAAGATGCAAATTTGCAGGTGTTTCCATCCAAAGGTTATTCACATAAAGTAAATATGCACAAAAAGTTGGATGAAAACTCACCTTGTGTTCTAGCCGTTTTATGAAAGCTGCAAGCCCCTTGAGTCCGTTCTATATCGTTAATATAGCATTGTTTAACAGCACTCAGCTTCGCTTGTGTCTAACAACACCCCTCAGCGGTGCTATATTAACAATATAGAATGGGCTCTCGGGGCTTAGTGCTTAATTATAACATCAATATAGTAACTCACATAGGGGACCTGGTTTAAATGGAAGTCGTTGTGCAAAATCTCATACAAAATAGATAGACAGATAAATAGATTTGTAGGTAGACAAAGAGAGAGAGAGAGAGAGAGAGAGAGAGAGAGAGAGAGAGAGAGAGAAGAGGGTAAGAGAGGAACACATATCTATCTATCTATCTATCTATCTATCTATCTATCTATCTATCTATCTATCTATCTATCTATCCCTTCTGACGTTGTAAAAAGTTTTGAGTTGTGTGATATATGAGGCAAATCTGGTCTTGCCACGTCTTTTTCCTCCCCACTACTTGATTGGTTCTCAAGGACTGTTCTAGAATATACAGAAAGTCAATTAAGCCATTCTGACCAGCGATCCCAGAGGCCATAAATCACAGGCAGAGGCGGTTAATCGGGGCTGCCACCACAGGAGGGGAAAAAAAGGAAACAGACCCTGCTAAACCCCGGGGGTAACAAGGTACAGTGTAATTTAGAGGGTTAGCTTTTAAAGGCATATTACAGAAAAGTATGAAACATAGCGAGTGGAAGCGCAAGACCATAAATCAATTTCAAATGACCTACTATGGGAGCTGGCTGCCCTCTAATTTGCTATATAGTCACTGGATGATGGCAGATGTAAGAGTAATCAAACACAATGTTTACATTTGAACCCCATGTGGGGGTAGGGGTGGGACAACGGACAACGGAATGCTTGGGTTGGTTTGGATTGTAATAATAAAAAAAAAAAAATGAACACCATGTATTTCTGTCTTCCTCTGGTATGGAAATGGCGTTTACAGCTTGTTTGTTCCTCTGATTGGTCGTAGTGCTATCCTTTTGCATGTAGAGGCAGTTTGTAAGTTAACCGCTGATACCACCCAGGATTGAGTTCAGTCTATCGATTATTGCTGGACAATAGATTTTAATATTACAAATGTTCGTTAAGTTCAGTGTTCTATTTCCGCAAGGGGGAGGGAGGAAAATCCCCCTTCATGCAGACCACAGTTGAGCTGTCATACGTTGATACGAAAGATCACAGAAAAGTTGTGATGTACTGTAATACACTTATGCAGACTGGAATTATTCACGCTTACTCCAATTGTATTATGTTGTTCTATGTCGGTCAGTATTCAATCTTCATCTTCATCTTTGGTTAAAGTAAGTGATGGTGTACAATACATACTTTGTAGGCCGTGTCTCAAAACGCACACTTGAGCACTTCAAGCACTATGTTTCAGTAGTGTGTTCACACTCACAAACACTTGCGAAACTACAGTCATGTACTGTATATGAATGTTTGTTTGAGTCACCAGTTTAAACAGCAGTTACGTCCGTCATCTCCACCTAGTTTTACAAAGCTGTGATCCATTTATAGCCACACTGAACATCGAAAATGCACATTATGACAGCAAGTTCTTAGCACACACTAAGGACTACATTGCAGCGCACTGACAAAAGTGTGTGATTTGAGACACAGCCATGTGTGTGTAGCCTGCTAATCACCTCTCTCACAGACAGAGGTGCTAATATTATTCTGCACTAGGATTAATTTGTATAGTGACACGGTTCTCACATTAAAAGGCAACAGAAATCACAACCGCACACACTCTCTCGCTTTCTGTCTCACACACACACACACACACACACACACACACACAGCATTAGAATACCTATAAATAGGCTCAAACAGCAGCATTGCAATAGTCCCATTTGAGCATATGGGCAACAGATGTTGTCCCAGTTAAGAAAACAAACAAACAAACAAACCAACACCACCACCAATAGCGAAATACATTTATCCTTAAATTGGAGCATCAAGCAGTGCTCTGAGGACCACAAGTGCATCTGAGCTTAATCTTTCTCATATTGGTGCTAAATACAGATGCCTAAATACTGAGGAGGCTGGCAAGGCGTCCGTTTCCCAAAATCATAGTTGCTAACTGGTTAGCAACTTAATTAGTTGGCAATGGGAAATTGCATTGCAACCAACATAGTTGCTCACTTAGTTAGCAACTATGCTTTTGGGAAACGGACGCAATGTGTCATTATACCTTGTCAGTGATATTGTAATTACCTCCACCAAGGAGGTTATGATTTCACCGGCGTGTGTGCGTCGTCTGTGTGTGTGTGTATGTGTGTCTGTGTACAACATAACTCGAAAAGTACTGCATGGATTTGGATGAAATTTTCGGACGTGTGTATTAAGACAAGGAAGAACCGATTCGATTTAGGTGGTGATTGGTGATCCAGTATACCATCTGTGACCACATTGTCTTGGCGGAGGTCTGCGCTCTCTGAGCGCTTCTCTAGTTAGATGAAGCATTTCAACACGCAGCTAGGGATTTATGGCTGAAACCATCTGAATGAGACAACAAGGGAGCAATGTTATGTGTCCCCATCTAGTCTAGAGAAGACTGACCATATTTTGTCCAATGTCCCCCGTCCAAACCCTTCATGGCTAATTATACTCCCAGAAGAGAACGCTCTTTTAACAGTAGCTATAAGTAGTAGGTCATTTGTAGGTAATAAACCTACCCAACAATTAGCCTGGCAAGTCTTCCTATAACATTAAAATGTAGCCTAGTCTGGCATTTATAGGTAGACCGAACTCAATCGTGGGCAGAACAAGGCAGTTATCTTTCAAACTACTTCTGCATGCAATAGGATAACCTATAACCAATCAGAGGAACGAACACCAAATCAAAAGGATGTTGTCTTTGCCGAAGCACGTCCACAACACATAGAGCGTTGTGATTAGATAACGCCAATGGCGTCATCCAATCAAATTCCCTATGGCTTACTACTAGACGCAGTGGCTGAGCAAATCTATTTGAGAGTACGGCTAGATTTCTCGGCTACCCAACAATAGCTATAGAATGAGAATATCCTCTGAAATTCAGATAATTGATGGTTCAAATGAATTATCAATTATCAGACAACATACAAATAGCTTCCTTTTTTCTTAGACTACATTTTTCTGTCATTTCTGCCGTCCTCACTTTTGATCCTTTGTCCTCACTATTCCACACAAGTGTATTCCTTTCCTTAGTCTGACCAGTGGTCACGTTACTAGGACAGCTTTTCAATAATATCACATTCTACCATGTGTTTGACAGTGGAAGTGAATGCAAAGCTGCGTCCAAGATTACTCCAAACCAAATTTATTCTATGAAAACTCCACTTGGCACATGGCTTTAAAACTGCATTGAATTTATATGGTAAGCAAAACGTATATGCAGAGCAACATACACTTGATTTAATGCTATTCCACAGTCAGAGATGCAGTGCACAGACTTTGAAACGGGAAAATGTATGACATTGTTATCAAGGACACCAGTTCCATGGAATACTAGTCATAAAATGCAACCCGCCCTTAAAAATGTATGGCGTTGTTATCAAGGACACGAGGGTATACTAAAATGCAAAGCAATGCTGTACAGTAAGTTACTCAACATTGAAATGAGCTGTATTAAAAAATAATGATAACCAAAGCCTTGTGGATCTTGGAAATGACTGTAAAACCCACCCACCCAAACAGCATTAATGGCCCGTTGTAGCCAGCAGATTTTCATGATTTCACATTGCTGGCCAGCTGCAAAATGCAAGCTCTGTTCAATGACAGAAGCTTTGTTTTTGTTTTTTTTTAGACAAATTGGTAACACTCTACATGTTAGTGTTGAAGACTTTGATTTCCCTAATTAAACCAAAGCTTTTACTGATAGTTTGTTTACATTCTCTGCCTCGGCAGATACTTTTTTGGAGAAAAGTAAACTGTGACTCATGAAAGTCTTGGTAAGGAAGCCAATCGTTATAACCCCCGCCCCCACAAACACAAAAAAAAACCCTCCAATGCAATTAGAGAACCATGTTAGAATTATACCTTGAGGTAAAACTCCTTTATTAAACTTCCAGAGTTAGCTCTGGGACTCATCCGTGTGTTTTAGTAAAGTAAGATAAATAGCTGGCTGGTAATTCCTTCCAAGCCTGTGGGAGTCTTGGTTAAAGGAAGAAGAACACCCTGCTTTAGGTACTGTAAAGATATCATTGGCCTGGAGAGGTAACATCATCTTAGCCCAGAAATAGAATGTTTACTTTGTCTCCAAGGCTATGGAATGAATCCGGTTTCATTTTTACTTGGAGAGCATTAGGCTTTTGTATTGAATGGTCCTGCGTCTAATATAAATTGCAATCATCGGTTAGCGAGAAGCACGTCGAAAGTTCACTGGTGCAGACCACTGAGCACAAACGTTTGGATTAATGTACTTTCTGGAAATGTTTCAAGGATGTATTTCATGTTGAAATTTATCACCTTCATAAGTTTTACTGTAGGTTAATTTTTGTATTTGCATTCACAGAAAGCCATT
>JAODXP020000030.1:8678629-8688629 GCA_027497455.2 Sardinella longiceps
AGAGAGAGAGAGAGAGAGAGAGAGAGAGAGAGAGAGAGAGAGAGAGAGAGAGAGAGAGAGAGAGAGATGAGACGAGAGAAGGAGGAGGAGGAGGAGGACTCAGCTCTTCTGCCGCTGCGCCTCCTCACAACCCTTGGCGCGTTTATTTTCAGTAAGAGTGGTGCTTAGGGAGCCCTGCAGGCAGAGGCAGCTGGCTCAAAGGAGTTTGTGTGTGTGTGTGTGTGTGTGTGTGGTAGAGAGAGAGGAAGAGCATGTGGGCGTGAGGGCTTGTGAGCATGCAAGTGTGTGTGTGTGTGTGTGTGTACACATGTTCAGGTGTTAGTGAGAGAGAAAGTGTGTATTCAGCCTTTGTGTGTGTGTGTGTGTGTGTGTGTGTGTGTGTGTGTGTGTGTGCGTGTGTGGGTGGGTAGGTGGGTGTGTCAGTATGTGTGTGTAGGCCTTATTGTGGATATGAGAGCATTGGTGTGTTTGTGAATCTATGTGAGTGTGTGTGTGTGTGTGTGTGTGTGTGTGTGTGTGTGTGTGTGTGTGTGTGTGTGTGCACTCTTGTCCTATATTTAGGCCTCTCTGCGTATGTCTCTCAGTGAGGCAGCTGTTGTGTACTCAGACGTTTAAAAGTTGAGATGCTGCAGAGAAGCGTCAGCTACCATCAGGACCAACATAAAAAATGAATTTCAGGGGCTGACAGGCACAGTTTTCTTCCAAGGCTTCTTGCCGTCTGGGGTGTGGCTCACGTGTAAAAGAACATCTCTTCATCCACATACTTAAATTATGTGGAGAACTAGAACAAAGGTCATCAAGAGTAGAAACTCCATAATCATGTTTTAGTACAGGGATGGGCAACTTCTATGATAAAGAGGGCCACAGTTTTTCATCGCCACCATCCGGGGGCCACATGACCGCGCACTTCAACTAATTAATTATGAGAGAAGTTACAATAAAATTTTACATAAGGGCACAATATTTGCGTATTCTTATCTCGGTATGTTTATTGAACCAACATACATATTTCCCACACAGAAATGCATTTTCAACATAACTCTCTGTTAAACACAAAGTGTATTGTAAAAGACACAAAGTGCTAAGGGCAAAACAAACAAAAAAAGCCCAGTTAACAACTTAATGAGATACTTGTGGATTTTTCTGTTGCCTGACAATAGACTGGAAATCAGTGTCAATCTTTGTGCACCCAATCCGCATCAAACGAAAAAGTGTGTCATCAGTGAACCTGTTTCTCTCCTTTGATTTGATGTGCTTCATGTCTCAAAACTGCTCTCACAAATGTAAGTGATCCCAAACACGCTGTCCATTGACAGGACAAAGTCTCTGAGGACTCCAAAACCTCTGAGGACAGCCTCCAAAATGAAATCCCCTTCTCATTGTGCTTTGCTTAAAAAAAAAAGAAATAGCGGAAATAGCGGCCAGCGGTGTAATTACAACTGATTTTTTTAATTAATTAATTTTTTAATTTAATTATTATTAATAAATGTTGTAGGGGCCGCATGTGGCCCGTGGGCTGCCAGTTGCCCATCCCTGTTTTAGTATGTGCCTATTTTGCTTTTATGGCCAATTCATTGTCAATGCAAGTACACAAACTTAAATTCAAGGTGAAAAAATGTGTGTGATGTGATGTGTGTGATGTTCATGATGTGAAAAAAGTGTTTAACGAAAACACTCTTGACGCAACGTGTTTGATAACAATGGCGTAGCCTGCACTGCTTGTATACCTGAGAATGTAATCATAGTGACCTTGATCATTGGCGTACTTGTTTTCACTATGACAAGGCCCTTAAAGACGATTTGTGGACAATGGGCAAAATCATGGTGAGAAACAATCAAAATATGTTTTAAGATGGAGAGCCAGTTTGTCAAATTGTTATACTGGTCTATTGGTTCTGCCTTATTGTATATTGATATTAAATGTCTTCATACCTGCAGCAAACTTATTTCTACCAGATCTTTTTTTATAATCAAGTGTAAATCATATTCCAATAAAAATATACCACATAGAATAACTTTTATTCAGTACGTCAAGAAAATATAGGCAGATTGGGTCCAGAGAAAGTACAGCCAGTGTTTGTTTTTGTGCTATTTTCCAACACCTAATCACATGAGACGAGGACGTCGGTTATTAATGAGAGCCTCAAGCCATCGGACAACAACTCTCCCTGCAAACAACGTTCTTAATATGTCAGTCATCAATTTTTCACAGCCAAGGGGCTGCATTAACCAACGGCCTGTCAAATATGCTCAATGCATATAAAGCCACAAATGAATATGAGCTATTTCCAAACATGCATCCTCAGCAGGTCTAACTTGTGTTGCCATTGGAGGCATGCTGTAAGCTCTCTAAGTCCATTTGTGATGTCTTAAGAGAAGTAAATTTACTGTATATAATTTATGTAAACTTTATTATTTATTATTACCGGTATTAGTCCAACTCCACTTGGATTGTTTTTGGCTTGATTTGTTTTTACTTGATTGGAGTTTTATAGAGACCACTTGAAAAAAAAAACCTAAAAAAATTGGAAATTGACTTGGAAATGGAAATGGATTGTTTTGCATCCGGACTCATTCTTACCAGAATGCTAATGCAGGAGAAGGGCCATCATGATGGAAGCCTTTGAGGGTCATGAGAAGTGACGAGCTGTCAACACCACAGATGGGAAAAGCCATAGGCCGAGGCGTCATACCTAGAGGTCAAAAAAAGAATGTCATAATAGACTATGATGTCACAAATTAGCCCGGCTTTGACATGATGGGTGATTTCATGAATCTGTTAAAATGGTGTTAAAAAAAATGTGTTTTCACCTTCAAACAAACCGAGTTACTTTGGCCTGACAGACCGTGTTAAAGACAACTCGTATAACAGGGCATGTGGGTAATCAGGACAAGCATAAACGATTCAGGATTTTCCATTTTGTGTCCACCAGACGGTGCACGGTCTCTGAAAACGCGTTTCTATTTGGACCTTCTCAACGGAGGCGAGCCTGGAAACAGTGCAAGTGCACAGGTGTTCCACAGATGGACGTTAAAGACATTTGGCAGACTACCACCTGCTACAATGTCTGCACACATGTGCTTCTCAAATTCAATTCAAAAGTCCACAGACATGGATAATTCAACCGTTCTAAAGTGACAGCTTTACTAGTGAGTGCAATTGCATGCACATGAATAATCTGATTAGGCCTACAGTGATTCCGAAGTGCATTCTATAGAACAGTATCCAAGGAGATGCATTGATGAACTCCAACTAAAATGGAATATTCTGAAGATTATTCAGATTATTCATGTCCATGTAACCGCACTGACTGACAACATTCATTGTTCTTCTTGTCGTCTTGGAAACTGCTGTCCCACCAGCCATGAGTATTTTTTTTTCACAGTGAAGACGACTTAAATGTGGACGCGCAGGTTCTTCTTACGCAACCAGATTTCTCTTCCTTCACCTGTGTCAAAATGCAGACCTGATCAACGTGAGGAATAACGCCCAGATGACTAATCTGACATCTTCACAGGCTTTTAATAAATAAATGTAGATTAGCAGGCAAGTGGGCAGCAAATTAGCATCCCCGGAAATGGCTGCAGGGAGCATTACTGTAAGAGAGATTAACTCCCCGCAACAGAAAATGTTAATTACATTGCTGTGGTTCCAAAAAATGCAATTAGATTTACTGTTAATCCCTATCTAGCAAGGATTATGCTGATAAGGCTGTTCACTGACAGGTTTAATATACTGAGTTGCCAGCCTTACTCACTTGTTATAGCCCATAGTCATTATAGAAACTTGGAGACGAGAGTCCTTCAAAATACTCTTCATTTCACGGGTTTAGAACTGTCACCTGATCTCCCTCTGTTCCTAAACTGTCTATGCCAAGTGCCAGCAATGGCCCAAGGTCATACTCTATTTCTGGCTCTATTTCCTTAATATCTGCTAAATAAGCAAACAGCATTTATAAGGACGTCTCACTGTAAAACAGAAGGTAGAAATATCACAGAGGTATGAAGTCATATTATACAGTACCCCTACTGTGAAGGTGGGGCAGCTTAAGCTGTATCACATTGATCTGCTAGCTGTTTTAAAGCTTTCAAGTAGATGTAGGCTAGTGCATTGTTATGTGCTCCCAGGGAATTGAACCATTGACCCTGATGTTGTTTGCATTTCCCAGTGTAAGATGAGGCTCAATAGTTTTTATATAGCCTAAAAGGCACTACCTTAAGCCTAGACCTAATTTTGGAATGCGCCGTTGAGGGCAAAAAGAAAAAAAAGAAAAAAGAAAAAGAAAATAAGGCTGATTGCTCCTACAGACTGAGGTGTTTTTACAACTTCCGTCTATTAACTGGGAAACAGAAACCAAATAATTTAATAAGGTAATAAATGTAACTGTATACAGTATATTTATCTAATAAGTGCATACATTTTGTGTACAGTGATAGCAGGCAGCTGACAAGCAGAAGTCTCCGAGCTTGTTCGCTCATGAAACCAGACTCTGCGTTTCTGCCAAGCTGTAACACACCCAGACGGCCACGTCCTTCACATCCTTTTTCACGGCAGGGATGATATTAAAATTGATCAAACATTTGAGACCTAATCTCTCAGCACTAAAACCCTCTCCTTTTCAAGCTTATCTTGGCCTCATCTCCCTGCGGCTATCGGCAGATTGCCGTCTAGACTTGGCTAAACCTCCACATTATCTCTGTGGAGGAGATGCCATTTTAATGGCAATGTTATTACTGCTTCCAGTAATCAAATGGTGAACGCTATACCGAGTCCATTAACATCCATTGATCTTCAACCACTACCCTCCCCCTGACTCTGCATGCCTTGCCAAACTGCCCCTATGCCATTATGACTATGATCATCCACCATGTCTCATCATACTACATTGATCCCAAAAGTACAGAGGGAAAGCTTCAGAGAGATGCCAGGGCGGGTGACGATGATTATTTTTGAAACTGTGTTCAATATACTGATCTCTCTCTCTGTGGCTTGGTGGGATGTGTGTGTGTGTGTGTGTGTGTGTGTATGTGTGTGTGTGTGTGTGTGTGTGTGTGTGTGTGTGTGTGTGTGTGTGTGTGTGTGTGTGTGTGTGTGTGCAGCTGTGTGCAAGCGCCTAACGTAAGGAAGACACTGGCACTTTTTTAATCATGCAAAATCTGCAATAAATGTTAAAACATGTCTTGTAATGGACAAATAAGCTTGGAAAGTGCATGGATTTTTTTTTTTTTATGTTTAGTGAATGTATTTTTTTTTCTTTTTTTTTTTTTGAAAGTCCCTCAAACACAGCAGACTTGTGAAAGGGCTAAAAAATTAATGCTTGTTTAAAAAATTCAAGTGCATGTCCTGAACTTGTGCAGAGCACAGAGTCAATGTGGATGAATAATTGAAGCCTGGGATGTTGGAGGGAGTTTGGGCTTCGGGGACATGCAAGAGTGAAATCCTCAGGTCTCAGAATGGCTGTCATGAGCAGGTGTGTGTGTGAGGGGTGAAGTAAGTGTGTGTGTGTGTGTGTGTGTGTGTGTGTGTGTGTGTGTGTGTGTGGGTGTGTTGAGGGGGTGAAAGAGGGTGCCTGACTCTCTTCAGCAATCCTGCCAAACAGGCTGATCATCATCATCATCATTATCATAATTATATTCTTGTTCATTATGAATGGGGGAGGGTGAGAGTGTGAGAATGTGGCCGAGATGATGGGGTATGCCTGAGTCTCTGCAACTTTCCAGCCTACAGCTGCTACATCTGTCTGAATTTCATCATGACCATCATCATTGCAAAAATATAATAATAATAAAATAATATAATAATATCACTATTAGGTCATCGGTGTCACCCTCAATTAATATCATAAACATCATAGGGTAAGTGACCGGCATTTAGGCCAACAATGTTATCTACTAAGCAGATCACACAAAGTGCATTACTGTACAAGTTCATGCCTCACACTAGCCCAATCTGACTAACACACAGACAACTGAGGTTGCTATGCAATGCGCCATCCTCCACATTAGAGTCAGATTTTAAGGATAGTTCAAGGACACTTTGACAAGGTCAGGAGTAACTGGGCTAGAAAAGGTAACTCATCTTCCATCTCCTGAGCCTTTGCCAAGTGGTCTCAATAAATATCACGTAGAACAAAATTATTTTTATGGGCCACCACGCCTGTAAGACACTGTCTCAGGTAGACATCTAATCGCATATTATTTATATTCCCTCAAAGCTTTGTCGAGTGTACTGCTACACATTTACCAGAAGAGGGGAGCAAAGATCCTTATAACAACAAGCTTCCACAACGAACGTTCAAGCCTGTCACGGCATGTAACCTAGGCCTATTGCTTGTCATTGAATATTATTCGATGGAACCAAGTTCGTTCCCATCAGTCTATTCGGTAAGATATATTTAGTGCAAATGATAACTGGACAGTGATATTTCTTATCACTACATGAATAGTCATGCATAATCACCCTAAAATATTCAGATCCCGAAATTAATGAGTTTTTAAAAAGATAAGCGTGAAATTAAGGGACCCATCCGTAATTAGGCAGAATGAAGAACTGTTCTTCACATGACATGTCGTTGTATGTTTTTGTAGGCTATGCATTTGCATTAGGCTGCATTCCACATTTTCGAGAGCTATGTGGAAAACCGGACTGAATCCGGCCGGCTTATGTACTTTTCCATTGGCCTACCTGTCAGAATTTCACTAATGGCTTTCGCTGAATCTGTGCAAGACTCAACAATGCGGCGTGTAAGATGATATGTGCCCGGGAGAGTGGCGCAGTTTCCAGAGGGTTGTGTTTCTTGTTAGCCCAGCCTTGCAACTGATAAACTTCTGAAGTTCTTTACTTGGCGTGTTAAAATGGAAGGGATGGCGGCATTCGTGTAGAGAGCAGGCCTACTGCGCTATAGGCCTGTTCTTTATATTGGAGAATACACACAACGCATCATTTCGGAACGACACACATTCAGTGGTCCTTTCTGGTTCCTCATCACACAGGTAGGCCTACGGTATTCTTAGTCCATTTTCTTTTCAACCAGGTCTATGTATTTTGTGCAGCAGACCTATGTAGGCTATTTAATAAAATAATGTCAAAAGCTATAGGCCTATACAGCATAGACCTATGCTACTTGGGCCATTTTGTTTTGCTCTAAAGATGTTATCTCTCCTACCTGCTGTAGGTGGTGACACCTGTTGCACCAGGTAGCCGTAGCCTACAATATGAGACTGTAGCCTACACTAATATTTACGGAAGTGCGTGTTTGCGCATGTTAACCACTGTAGACATTGATTTTCGTCATGGGTAACACAAAAAATATTGTATCTAGAGTGATAGCTTTTGCCGTGTGTTTAAAAGATATTTAATAGAAAATGGAGCGTTCCAATATAGTTCCAGGAAGTTAAATGTACAGCATTCTTACGGTGATTCTGAAACTGGGAGTCTAGAGAATAATATTAACTTAGAATGGATGATTTGGCTTTATTGGACATGCTGGAATGTCCTCTTTGTCAGGAACCTCTCGATGTGACAGCTAAGGTACTGCCGTGCCAGCACACGTTCTGTAAGTCCTGCCTTCAGCGTCAAGAAGAAGACGACTCATCCCGCGCTGCATTGCGCTGCCCGGAGTGTCGGACTGCCGTGGCGGGGACAGTGGAGGAACTGCCCACCAATCCACTGTTAGTCAGACTCCTGGAGGGGGTTCAGTATGGCTGGCCCCCGCTAGGGCCAGCAAAAGACACGGGTCACGTGGACATCCCCTCACGCCAAGGGGTCCCAGAAGCTCATTCCCACCCACACGCTCAAGAACTGGAATCTGACAAGGTGAGTGTTCATTCAGGCAGTGCCTGTACGAGAATACCACAAACACACATTCGATTATTCTATGAACTGTGTGCACACGATCTGCTGGTAATTCCCTCTCACCACAGACCTATTACATGGTTAAAAAAATAACACACTCTTCATTCTTACTTACACCTGCACCTGTGTGGTTTACATGAGGGCAAAGCGGTCAAACCAGGAAAGAAAGAATTTCCATAAACCTCCTTAGGCAGCTGGTGTCTTACCTAAACAGGAACTATATGGGCATTGGCTAATTCCAGGAGTGTATCAGTAGCAAAATACATTACAATGTGTCCTCATGAATATATAATGTTTCATAATTCTTTTTTTTTTTTCAAGAAGAACTGCACAGGTCTGACTCTTGCCATTTTACCAATTACCAATCTACTGTATGTTGCCATTTTATCAAATAGCCAATCTACTGTATGTAACTCAAGAGACTTTTCTGTCACCTTTGCTTTCCAAAAGCAGGACAGACCTGTATACGAATCTTACCCTGAACTCCGAGATGATTCACTATTTCTGCTTGAGAGAGTATTATTAATCATTTTTCTTTCTTTGTTTTTTGAAGAGTAATATCAAGGACAACATCTGTCATCACAGTTTTAAAATAGAATACTAGTCAGCCAAACATAGTCTTCACACACACACACACACACACACACACACACACACACACACACACACACACACACACACTCTCTCTCTCTCTCTCTCTCTCTCTCTCTCTCTCTCTCTCTCATCTCTCTCTCTTTCTCTCTCTCTCTCTTTCACACACACACACACACACACACACACACACACACACACACACACACACACACACACACACACACACACACACAATAAAGTCCATGTGTTGTCTCTTGTGTGTAAGTAGTTATATCCTTTGTGTTTTGTTGTTCCTGTGCAAGGAAAACTTCATCGTCTATGATGTCCTAGTTCTGTGTCTATTAGCAACATTGCCTCAGATCACCCCCTGGATCAGATGAAGGCTGGTATTTGTGTGTGCCCATTATGTCCAAGACTGCTGGTTAACAAAGTGGTCTGTGGTCCCATGGGTCCCCACGTCTCCCAGGGTTTGCTCTGGACAGGAGCGAAAAGAAATCAGATATTTTTAGAGTTTAACCCACAATGGAAACAGGTGCAAGAGCAAAGTGTTGGGGCGAATTTAAATAGTTGGCAGATTGTGTGAAGAAATATTTGTTTCTTTTTTTCCCCCTCTGGACCTCGTCACAGTCAGACTGGTGTCCGCTCATGCCTGGCTCGGTATATTTGGGGAAATAACGTACACGAATGCTCAAGTCTGTATTTTCTACGTCACATCATCTATTTGCTTTGCAGTGGTCAATATTTAACGAGGAAACAGATTACGAAGCTTGTCTGATTTCCGTCAGGTCTACTCAAGATCCAACACCAGTAGCAGCGGCAGCAGCCAGCAGCACAAGAAATCTAAATCTGGAGATCGCAACATGAAATCTGGAGATGTAACGATTTTGGGCCGAAGAGAGGATGAGAACAGGCATTACGCGGAACTAAAGGCAGGGAGTGGTCTTCACCCTGCTAATAGCACCATACAGTCCCAGAAGCAGCTACCTCTCTGCACAGCCCTGTGTGACTTTGACGTGACTGACTTGGACCCAAAGGACTTCAAAGATTGCTTGACCTTCCTCAAGGTTGGTGTTGTTTTTGAGTCAGCAGTAGCTTCTGACTGCCAGCCACTGCAGCTCAATATTGTGGCACTCAACTCACTGTGATCAGGTGCCATTAAGTAACCTCCAACTCAAGGCTTAGTGATTTGTTTTGAGTCGTTTGACCTTTCTGTCAAGGAACTACAATAATTTCACAGGTCGTGGAGGTTAATTATCCATTGTTGTCATTCACAGTCAAAATCTTGACCTTAGCGTGAAGATAATCTGCTTTTGTTTATGGTCTTTTACAAAACTGAACAAATTAAATTACTTTTTATTTATTGCATTTTAACCACTAAATATGTGTGTTTAGTATACGTAAGAAAAATATTTTGGGATTTATTTAAAAGACAACTGCAGAATGAAGCAATGTTTTGAGCTGATTATGGATATTTATTTTAATTAATGGTTTCATTGGGCTATTCAAGGATTTACACTGTAGTATGTCAGTTATCAGTGCTACATGAATTGG
>JAODXP020000030.1:8693629-8696129 GCA_027497455.2 Sardinella longiceps
ATGAGTAATCCTGTTGGCTCATTTTGAATCCCACCTAAAACAAGTATTGTAGCAAAATACAGTTCCTGTCACATTTTATTTGGTATTTTGAACATTCTGGAACTATTTTTTCGGCAAAGTGATATCAACTAGCTCAGCATATTGGCAAATAAAACTGGATAGGAACTGTATTTCGCTACGATACTTGTTTTGGAACATCAAAAGACGCCACTAACCACACTGTGAGTTGCACATGCTTTAAAAGAAAGGTTTAAAGTTGTTTTAAGGACATTATCAGACATGCACAAAACAAACCATTCTGAAACAGGTGGGGGGACTCTACATGAGCCAAATAGCCGAGACAAGACCAATCGACAAAATTTTGGTGTTGGTTGTTCCATTTCACCCTAGACATTCCAGAAAACGGGCAAAAAGTGCCAAAACCCGAACGTCTCTTTTAAAAGAGAATCAAGAGTATTGGTAATTAGAGAGATTAGCAACAAAATATAACTACCTTCAAAAGTGAAAGTACATTGGCTGGCTCTAAAATAAAACTCTAGGTTGAGGTGTTCTCCATTAGTTTGGCTCATTTCTTGAAACAGAAATTATTTAAGAAACTCTAAGATCATTTGGCAAAACAGTATCTCTCAGAGTCAGTGGCACCAAATTGCAAAGATCCTTCTCAATTGCTTTGACTCATTTCTTGAAACAGACTGGGTTTTCAACACATTTTTTTGCGGTCTTAGCCAAAGCAATGGAGGAAAACTGTAAGTTATGTTTTTTTAAAAGATATTTTTAGGACTTTTTGCCTTTAATTCAATAGAATTGTAGAGAGAGTGACGAGTGGGAGAGAGAGATGGGTAAGGATCGGGAAATGACCTCGGGTCCGACTTGAACCTGGGTCCCCAGATTTATGGTATAATGCACTAGCCCACTGAGTAACGGTACCCCCAGAAGTTATATTTTTTGATGTAGCAGTCCTTCAACAAACTTTTCCAGCCTGAAATGGAGATGCTGAACAGCTTGTTTTTTTTAGCTTGTTTTTCATTGCATTACAAGAAAAGTTTCTGCTCTGTCTCGAGAATGCTCTTTTGGTTGATTCTCCTGTGGGGTAGCAGTGAATGTCTTTGGGCAAGGCAGGCAGGCCTATGTCATAGTTACTATAGTGTAGTGTCAGAAGATGAGTCTTAAGGCCAGGTGGGCTTACGTTAGCTTGAGTCGGAAACAGTTACCCTCACATTACCATCTTCTAACACAGAGAATGGCAAAGTGCAGGTCAGCACTAACTGTTATATAGCTCACTGGTATTCTTGGATGTGATGTTTAATCTGGCGTTGGTGATGTGATTGCAATCCCGTGTCCTCACCCCTGTTAAGTGGACCGCACACCGGCTCCGACACAGTGCTGAGCAGTCCGCTTACAACATTCTATTCCATAGTTTTCAATGCAACCCCGCACACCAGTGCCGAACCATTCCGTCATCGATTGTGAATTACGATTCAAGTCTATTTTGTCAGAGCCGCCCATAGACATTCATTGTTAATTTCACAAGGTTCTGTACTAGGTTTGTTGCGAAATTGTCGAATTTCGGAGCCGGTGTGTGTACGGCTTTAGGCTGTAACTTCACACTTAACACCTTTGGACTGTTAAGTGATCTGGAGCAGGGAGGATGTTGGCAACGAGGTCAAGTTGAAGTTTTCTTAAAGTTTCTATTACATAAAAGCCCTTGTAGCTCATCACCCCACACTTAAGACATCATCTGACTCCTCAGCCCTCTACTTCTTGCATTAAGGATAAAGCCATTGCACAGTTGAAAGAACAAATGGAGAAAATCACCCCTCAACAGTGCCAAGCACATCTACACACACACACACACACACACACATACACACACACATACACACACACACATACACACACACATGCATGCATGCATGCACATCTACACATACGCGTGCACACACACACACACACACACACACACACACACACACACACACACACACACACACACACACACACACACATGCATGCACATACAGTATGCATGCACATCTACTGTACACACACACACACACAGATACACACACACACACACACACAGGATAAGAAGGTCCTCGAGTGATTTACTTCAGGTTGAGAGCATTGTTAAACACTGTGCTCCTCTAGAAGATGGCACACAATGGAATAGCTGGGTCAAGTCAGGCAGCACAGCACAGGCCTGTTCAGCTGGTATCCTCAACCAGACCCTTTCATCTCTTAAGCCGTCCGCACACCCGCTCCAGCAGCATTGCGGAGCACTTTCGAATTCGACAATTTCGCAACGAACTTAGCTCCGACAAAATAGACTTCAATTGTAATTCACAATAGATGGCGGAATGGCTCGGTGCTGGTGTGCGGGGTTGCATTGAAAACAATCGAATAGAATGTTGGAAGCGGACTGCTCAGCACTGTGTCGGAGCCGGTGTGCGGTCCGGTCCACTTTAGCTATAGACAGAGGAGTGCTGCTGATATGAAGATG
>JAODXP020000030.1:8701129-8866129 GCA_027497455.2 Sardinella longiceps
CGAGGGAACCATCAGTCCCATCTGACTCCAAGCCTCCAACCTCCACCAGCAGATCTGGGCACGATTTACAGCTATGGCCGCTCACCTGTGCTGCCCAGGAAGAGAAATGGCCTTTTCTCCAACCCTATCCGACCACAGTGCTGGACTACTGACATTTTAGCACCCTCTAGTGGAGGCTACCAGACAGTGTACAGGGACTCTCTCCAAAAAGAGTCTTCCTCTGGTCCTCTTCATTCTATATTAGTGAAGCCAGACTCATACAAGTACAACGCAGACAAGGTAGGTATATATATAAATAGAACATACTGGTACACCAGTTACAAAAACAGTATAATGCAGTGCAATTATATTCAAATGTTTATCTGAGTTAGAAATTGTTTTGTTGTTCAATAAAATCATCTTACTGTGTTGCTTATTGCATAATATGATCATAATAATAATAATATAATATAATAATGAGTTTTGATCATAATTGGCCTGCCATTCGAATTATTTGTCATTTGTCATTTTTGTAATGAATCATTTTAATAAAAATAAATAATCTTAGATACAGACAGCTGGTCTGGTTAACGCCTCCAAAATGTGAGATAAGGAAGTAGTGCTGCAAGTATTGCTTAAAAACAATAGATTGTTTAAACATAAAAAGCTCAAAGCGTTGCCCTCAAAACTGTGTTAAGCCTCATCTATATGATGCTCATTGCACCTACTAGCGGAGCATCTGCCCATATAGCCCAATCATTCTGGCCCAAACATGACCCAGGCCTGTGTTCATTTTGGAAAGTTTCGGAGGGATGTTCTTTGAAGGCCAAAACCTGCCAAAATGAAACCAAAATGAGGCTAAAGGGAAACCAATGCTCAACCAAAACAAGTTGTGGTCCAAGATATAGCCAAAGCTATTAAAAAAAGCAATCCAACCATTCATCAAGTCATATGGTTGACCAGAAATGTGCCATAACTTACAGTATAGCAGACCAAATGGAAGCCAAAAATGCCAAAGATGCCAAACTAACAAAAATATTTGCTTTCTGGGTTATTAATCTTCAGGCAAAGTGAATCTCTCTTTTCCCCCATGGTGGGAAAAAAAGAGTCTGAGGAGTTTTTTTAGTGGGGTTGTAACCAGACCTACTGTGTCTGTATCTACGTATATATATTAAATAAGTTATTCTATTTCCCCATGGTCCTTAGCCTGTGAAGACAGTGCGGTTCCTAACTGAAGAGACGCCACAGCTGGGCTCATCATGGACAGCTCCAGTGGGTTCTGGGAGACAGATCTACTCCGGGTCTCAGTCCCAATCCAGCACCCCCATCATGGAGCTGTGGAACCCCTCAGCCATCTTGGGTCGAGATGGAAACAGCTCAGTACTCAAAGACATCAAGATCAACTCACTGAAAAAGAGTTTCGGTCTCGACCATGCCTATGGAGATGGCTCACCTTTTAGTCTGAAGTCATCTATGGGCCTTAACTCGAGTCCCTGCAGGTGAATGAATGAATTTATGTTCTATTTTTATAACATTAATAATTAATAAATTAATAAGGCATCCAGGATATCAATATTGTTTATTAGTCTGATAAATCGGTTGATAAATCACAACTGGAAGCTATTCTGTCAACAACAAACCTTGTAGAACAGCTTTATTTAAATATTTGTGATAGCAATCTTTTGTGATAGCAATCTTTTTTTTTTCTTCAGACACAGAGTGGTTATTGGCTACTATGCCAGGACTGATGCTGAGATGAATCTGTCTGAAGGAGAGATGGTGCTGGTCTCGTCGAAGCCTCGCCAGGACGGACGAGTTCTAGTGACACAGGAATCCACAGGGAGAACGGGCCTTTTCCAGGGCACAGTTCTGGCATGCCTTGAAAAATTTATGTGACATTGTCTATATGCTATATAAATAGCATTTTCCCTTGAGGAAACAAGTGTACTGCCAAGTGTACTAGCGTCTAGCTTTTGCTCTATCAATGCACTTCTGATGCATTACTGTTTGATGACCTGTTCTAAGGTACAAAAAAGCAATATGAGCTGTGACTTTGAGTGCACTGATCTGAAGCATGTTTTCATATCATAGCCTATAACCTACACACACACACACACACACACACACACACACACACACACACACACACACACACACACACACACACACACACACACATACAAACTCCTGGACCTGGCATTGTCCTGGGGGGTTTATTTTACTAAGAAGCGTGTAACACCTAGCCTACTGACATGTCTGTGCCTTTAAGGTGGCTTTGCTAATGATTAAAAGGATGTTGACAGAAACTAAGACCCAGAGGGTAAAAACACCACTGCAAATTAAAGGTGATATTATTATTATTAGCCTAACAACTGTAAAGAAAATTAGGCTCAAAAAGTGTATTGTTGTTCCTTTCAACCAGACAGTGTTTTCTTCAGCTTTTTTGGCATTAATCATAGGCACAGTTCTTTCCTGTGGATCTATCCCATAGTGAGAGTCCATCTGTTTTATTAGAAATTTCGTCTGGGATTGGTCAACCTTGGCCCAGTCTCTGTGAGTGTTGTGTTCACCCCCTGTGAGTGGTGAAAATGTGCTCTTCTCTGGCCAACCAACCTGTGCATTTTTAATGTTTGCAAAACAATGTATTAAAACATGAGTTTAAACTTTACATTGCCTTTGAGTTTCTTAAATGGTTACTTCTTGGTGCCTAACCTCCTAGGCTACCATCCTCCATCTACCCAAACCCTAGGCCTATTTGGGCTTGAAAATTAGCTTGATTGACTACGTACGCCTATTCATAGGCACACTATGCCAAATGGGCCTAGAGTGCGTTAAATGCACTGACCTCAAAAAAGAAGTTCTGTTTTTTTTAGGTCAGTGGTTAAATGACAATTGCCAAAACCCTTGTCGTGGGGTTTTAAATGTAAAATGCAATTTTTATTATTTGATAGAGACGGAGCAGCCACTGTCTAACAGCAAATTACGCTAGCTTGAGAACTTGGGGAACAAGGCATAGACGTCTAGCGCAGACGTCTGATCTCATCCGCCGTTCTCCATGCATTGCGCACGCCCAGGTTGGGATGAGCCAGGAAAACAAACTGAACGGAACAGGAATGGGCAATTGTGTAGCAAAATTCTAAGTCACGACAGCTACTCTCACAATATTGACTTAGAAACTGGGATTTGGTAGCTGTTTCTCGGTGAATCTAACGACGCCCAATTTATTCAACTGAAATGCCGGTAAGATGTTATTCGAGCGAATTCATTTAGGATCAGGGGTTCCTCCCTTTCCATCCTGCAAGGCTGCTAACTGCTAAGTTAGCTAGCCATAGCCTTCAGATGGTACCGCAGGATGCAACTGTGGCTAGATATTAAGTTATAGGAAAATAATGTCACTTGGTGGAGACGCACGTTAACTATGTTAAGCCCTTTGTCCATTTTTAACAGGCAGTGTTGACATCGTTGCAATAGGGATGTTTAGCAATTAGCATTCTGTGTTGGTATGCCCATTCAAAATAAGTGGCCTTTTGCCAGGTTGCTATCGATAGCTAACTGTCGCTAACTAGCCTGATAGCTTTGGCATCCTGTGATAAAAATGCAATATAATGTGTCTTAACCGTAGAATTATTGGCGACTGATAAAGTCGTGATTCATTAATTGGTGGCATCGCGGTTTCATACCATGTCTTGTCATGTTATTTGACAGCCGGCCGACTTAACGTTAAGTAGCCTTTCGTTAAGGCTTGGCAGTAAGTTATTGATTGCTTAGCAACGGATTTAATGTCGCTCAAAGCTTTGCACTAACCAACATTATTAATGTATTCATTTAATCTAACAAATGCAGATAGAAATGGCATCATGCAAGCATATTCTCTGTTTTATCTAGCACAACACACTTGTTATCGTGCCTTCTCCTTTGTAAACTCGTTAGAATTCTAACGTTAGTGGTCTGGTAGCCTATGTTTTTGTCAGTAATGCTCTGACCTCATATCTGAACACTTCACTGTTCTCTCCGATCCAGAGTAACAAGACAGATAAAAGTGAAAGGTCGGAGGCGATCGACAATGTCAAGGTGGTGGTGCGATGCAGGCCCCTCAACCAGAAAGAGAAAATGATGGGGCACAAACAAGCTGTCAGTGTGGATGAGATGCGAGGGACCATCACGGTGAACAAGCATGAAACGCCCAATGAGCCACCGAAGACATTCACATTCGACACAGTCTTTGGCCCAGAAAGCAAACAGCTTGATGTCTACAATTTGACAGCGAGGCCTATTGTGGACTCTGTACTAGAAGGATACAATGGTATGTCAAGGGATGATTGTGGTTTCCTGATGTCAATTATCAGTCATCACACTCAGATTTAGAAGTTAAAGACCTAATAAATTACACCTACTCTAGACTTGATAGTTTCATAAAAGTCTAGTGGCAGAAATCTGTATACAACAATAACAATAAAAACAACAACAATAATAATAATATAAACATGATCTTTTTTCCTTCTTCAACAGGAACAATATTTGCATATGGCCAGACAGGCACAGGCAAAACGTTTACTATGGAAGGTGTCAGAGCTGTGCCGGAGCTCAGAGGAATCATTCCTAATTCCTTCGCTCATGTCTTTGGCCACATAGCCAAAGCAGAGGGAGACACAAGGTATGAATCAGTGCAAAGTCGATAATGCTTAGTACATTTATTTTAATTCAGCATCTTTCTTGAGCCCATATTAAAGCAATATACCGGAGTAAGTTTAAGCATAGTCCTGCTGCACAAGCCTTCTAACAGCAATATATTTCGCATGAAATGCAAGATTTTCGAACAGCACAGACCTAACGCGAAACACTTTACATTGAGTCAATGTAACCTCAGATCTTACTTTCGGTTTCCAACAGTCAGGTCCCATTGATTCAGTGTAAAGTGCCTGTTCGCTTCTGCGTTCGCGTTCGGTCTGTGCTGTACCAAATTATTTTGTTCCACTCGCTAACTAGCGCATTTAGCAAGCTCTTTCAACAGGGCTATGCTTGAATTCACTCCGGTACTCTCCTTTAAGCTACATTTGCATTGAAGATTGTCTAAGGTTACAGTTTTATTGGGAATAAAAAATGACACCAGCAGAATCCAAGGTTATAGCTGGCTGAGGGAGGATAGTCACACCATCCATGAAATTGCAGAGTTGCAGATTTGAATTCCTTATAAGTAGACTCTACTGAACTAACTAGCTAAAACTTAAAATGATGTAACATACCAATAACTTTTTCCATATAGGCTACTATGGTTTTTGTGATCTTTTTGTGATTTTTTTTAAAAAAAAATTTCTCCCACTCAGATTCTTAGTCAGAGTCTCCTATCTGGAGATCTACAATGAAGAAGTGCGAGACCTTCTGGGCAAAGACCAAATGCAGAGATTGGAGGTGAGATCATGGGAGGGCTTGCAAGAGAGAGAAAAACAGAGCTTGCGATGAGAAGCAGATACTGAAGCGCGGTTCAGGCTCTCCACGGCTGCAGCTTATCACTCATTGTCAGTGACGGAGCAAATCAGCTATGAGTAGAGACTGCGCTGTGGTCGCAGTGAAGCTTACCGTGTTTTTTTTTGCCTTGAAAGCGAAATTGTGAGATACCAGGGAGTCAGTTTTCTACATTGTCCGTCTGTCCCTGAGAAACTGTGAAAACAAACGCAGAGTGAACGACTGTGCGACTTGGGAGCTTAATAGAGTTGCCTAAATAAAATGAAATTGCTTTGACCAGTTTGATCCCCATTGTTGTTTGCTTGTGCATTTCTTCTGAGGTAATGTCAGTTAGAGTTGTAATTAGGACTATATCATTTAGCCCTCTATATGTATATTATAATAATAATATACACTATTATTAGCCAGCCAAGGCAGGCCATGCACATTTCTGGAGGCATCACTTCATGTGACTTTGTTTGATGTGTCATACTGTGTCCTCTCAGGTCAAAGAGAGGCCGGATGTTGGAGTTTACATCAAAGACCTCTCAGGATATGTGGTTAACAATGCAGATGACATGGACAGGATCATGACCCTTGGACACAAGAACCGTAAGCAAACCTGTCAGAGAAAAATAGCACAGATTATGGTCAAAAGTATTTTGCATTAAACAAGGATACAAGAAGTTTTTATTTGTCTATTACATGCATATGATTACTAGTGTAAAAAATGCAGTGAAATTTGTGTCAGCCTATTTGTGCAAAGTACAGAAGTGCAGTAGGAAAGTGGCCAAATAGGAGGTTTATAATACTCTATACAATATATATTTTATATAATACTGTAATTCTGAGATATTATACAATACAATACATATATGAACAATATAGTAATCATTGTAGTCAGAGGTGATCGTGCATGCATTTGTAATTCCTGTTTTCAGGGTGTTTAGGGTGATGTAGATTTTGAGGCATGACTGAGAAATGAGGCTGATAGTCTGCACATGTAGCTGGTGGCGGTCCACACCGCACACGGGTCTCGAACCCGCCACCCCGCAAGCTACAAACTCCTGGCGTGGGAGTGGGACGCTCTAACCAACTGAGCTAAAAGCCCGAGCTTCTAACTCAGCTGTTAGAAGCGCCCATGGAATTGGGTGATGAGGATTTACTTGTACTGCCGGCAAGCTAGCCGAGCTAGCTGGCCTCCGTTACACACACACCCCTAATAATGTGGTTATGTCTTTGGCAGGTTCGGTGGGGGCGACCAACATGAATGAGCACAGTTCCCGCTCCCACGCCATCTTTACCATCACCATCGAATGCAGCGAGAAAGGCGTAGACGGCCAACAGCACGTCCGCATGGGCAAACTCCACCTGGTTGACCTTGCGGTAAGCATTACTAATGATGTGTCTTGTTTTAAGGACGATGTGGTAGTCTTAATGGCGGTCATGTGCTGTGAAATTATGTGGAGTTCTAGCAGTAGTGTAGTGCACAGTTAATGTGGAAGTTACTAGACCTCTTCAGGTTAATTAAATAAACATTTGAATAAATACTCAATTTCTTGTTTTTGGTGTGGTTGAAATCCCCAGAACTTCCATGTTGGTTTTATCCCGTGTTACATAGCTGCTTGGCTAAATGTTTGCATACAGTTGCTTGTATATATATCCACATATGAGGATGCAGATGAATACAGCTAAATGTAAAATGACATGAATCAGTACAAACCCATATTAAAGAAGTACAAACCAAGCTGATGTGAGTGTTGTTTTTGTGCACAGGGATCAGAGAGGCAAGGAAAGACCGGAGCAACGGGACAGCGTTTGAAAGAGGCCACCAAGATCAACCTGTCCCTCTCCACCCTAGGGAACGTCATCTCTGCGCTGGTGGACGGCAGAAGCACCCACGTCCCTTATAGGAACTCTAAACTCACCCGTCTGCTTCAGGACTCACTGGGAGGCAACTCCAAAACTATGATGGTGAGTCTCACTGGTACCAGTTTAGACACCATTGAACTTTGGTGGCTATCAATACCACTTAGCACTATAAAGCAGCAGTGCTACAGCACGTGTTGATGCACTCTGAATAATTCCTTTAAGACCATGATCAGTATGCACCAACTGCCAATAGTTATACTGTCAACTCTCCAGCTTCATGTTAGAGGGTATTTCCGTCATTCATTCATTCATTCATTCATTCATTCATTCATTCATTCACTCACTCACTTACTCCCTTCATTCATTGTTTTCCCTCATCCACTCACTGTTTTCTTCTCCTCAGTGTGCAAACATCGGGCCGGCAGACTACAACTACGATGAAACCATTAGCACCTTGCGCTACGCTAACCGTGCTAAGAACATCAAGAACAAAGCTCGCATCAACGAAGATCCCAAGGATGCTCTGCTGCGGCAGTTCCAGAAGGAGATTGAGGAGCTCAAAAAGAAGCTGGAGGAGGGTATGTCTGTCCCAGGGCCTCATTGTGGGGTGATAGTTAAATAAGGGCTGCAGGGTGTTTGTGTGTGTGTTAGAGAGACTGTTTTTGAGTACATTTGTGTGAAATGCCTGTTTGGCTGATTCATATGGCACGTTTAAAAGATTGTCATTTCAACTTGGAAATGTATGTAGTTTAAAACAGCAGGCAAAAATATTTTTTTAGCAGCTGCATGTAATGTCCAAAGCAGGAATTCTGTTGCCTCTGCTAAGGAGATTTCCAAGTGAATTTCACTTTTTTTCTTGTCTATGTAAATATCTATGCATTTGTTAATATCTATTTAGTTATCTATTTCAATGTAAATATATTTAATAGAATTAAAAGCTCTTTATATGGATATTAATATGCATTGTTGAATTGCCTATGGGATGAATAATGTACCGTACTATCTTCATTCAAAAGATTACACCAAGGCACTCATCCATTGAAAAAGTTAAAATGCCTTTATTGCTATGGGCAAAACATAGATATAAAAACACTTCAACACCTTCCAAATTATAATATAAATGAGTTCCAGGTAGCACTCCTGCCTAACTTTTTTCCTACTGTACTATCTTATCCTGTCTCATTTATGTACTTCCTGTGTAATGACTGTTTCCAGGTGAGGAGATCTCAGGGTCTGAGGGCAGTGGGTCGGAGGAGATGGATGAAGGTGAAGATGAGGCTGGAGAGGGTGGAGAACGCCGGCGCAAACGCAGAGGTACTGCACAATCAACCCCCCCACCACACACACACACACACACACACACACACACACACACACACACACACACACACACCCTGCTACAGCTCAGCAGAATCTGACATGAAGAAGAGCCAGTTGCACGTTTACTCTGACACCTTAAGAACTCTCCCAGTACCACCTCTGAGAGAGAGAGGGAGCTCCTCTGCTCATTATAATTAGTCAGTGGGTACATGTACATGTGCATTTATAAGGATGTAGTCAAGAGGTAAAGAGAAAAAGTCCCTTGATAAGGTGACAGGATAGTGTGTGTGTGTGTGTGTGTGTGTGTGTGTGTGTGTGTGTGTGTGTGTGTGTGTGTGTGTGTGCATCTTGTGCTGGATGCAGGCACATGTTGTGGAAAGCGAAGTTTATCGCAGCTTCAAGAAAAACACACTTATCACCTTCATCAAAGATATACTTTTTTGGTCCGGTGAGCGGGAATTAGTTTGCTGCATTTATCCCCTCTGTAGATTAGTGACACAACACACAGTGAGGTGAAACCAGGGCTTTGAACCAGATTTTCCGAACAGAAACAATATTTTAACGTTTCCCGTTTTGCATCCCACCTTAAAATTGACATTCCTGAACCGGTTAGAATGTAAACTGTCGAACATACAAATAAGTACACTTTCTAACTGGCTGTTAGCGGTCATTGCATTGTCCTCTGCAGTGAGGTGAAGCTGTGGACCAGACAGGGATTGTTTGTCTGTCAGGGCCACAAATTATCTGAACAGATGATCTGAACAGAAAAAAGACACACCCACACCTCCCCACAACCCCCACCCCACCAAGGAGTTAAACAAAAAAAGAGAGAAAGAAAATAAGTCCATAGGTCAGGTAACAGGTTGAATTTTTTTTTTGTACATCTTGTCCTGGATGCAGGCACATGTAGTGGAAAATAAAGTTTATCACAGCTTCAAGAAAAACGCACTTACAGTATCACCTTCATCGAAGATATACTTTTTTGGTCCCGTGAGCGAGAATTTGTTCTCTGCATTTATCTCTTCTGTAGATTAGTGACACAGCACACAGTGAGGTGAAACCAGGCCTTTGAACTAGATTTTTAACTAGAGTTTCCTGTTCTGGGCCCCACCTCAAAAATCCCAGCTCTGGACCAGTCTGGGATACAGTATGTCAGGGGCACAGATTATCTATTGCTGTCGTATCTACAGGCATGACTCAAAAAGACTGTTGTCTGTTGTCATGAACAGAAAAAATGCTTATGCTAGTTTTGAGATTACCCACAGAAGTCACTAATGTCTTTGAAGCTGTTGATGTGGAATCTTCCCCACAGAGGGAGAGGTCTACATTAAAAAATCCTATTTAATCCGATATAAAATATTGTTGCCTTTAGGGTACATTATATGATACAAAAGTTGTAATTTGACATCTTTGAGCCTTTGGGTTAGTTGAATAACCTATATGGAATTGTCTAGACTAAAGATGCTGAGTCGTTGTGTTTCAGAAGATTTAGTTTTGAAGGTCTAAATGATATGGACGCTGTGGTGTGTACCTCCAAAGAAGTGGGTCTGTTTTCTAGGAATGAGGTCCCTTACGCCTCTCTTGGGGTTTCTCTGCTAGGGTGTCGCCGCCCTCCACAGACGACACTTCTCGCTACGCTGATGAAGTGCATTTTACATAGAAGTGCTCATCAGAGACTGCAATCTCCTACATCAAGGATTGTAGCGGTGGTTTCTGTGGTTGCCATCTATGGCGTGGCCAACACAGATGGGTATTTCCTCTTAAAATGGATTCCTGGACCTTATTCATACTTCCGCTGGCCGAGGTCCTGACCCTGCATGCCGAATGACTAGTAAATTGACAGGGCTTTTTTTTCTGTCAGTCCTCAATAGACTAGGATTCAGTTTAACACAGATACATTTTCATACATCCATGAATGTGAATCTACATACAGTACACCCATGCAAACCTTTTTTTTGTGATCATTTTAGAGATTGTTTTTACAGTAGGTAAACTTCAAGTAGGACATTGCATGTGTACACTGACATGCTGACGTGTAGATGTATCAGGGTAGGGTGGTGTGTGTGTGTGTGGTGTGTGTGTGTGCGTGTGTTTAGTGGCAGTAGAATATGGCGTACAGCCTTGTGCCTAGCCATGCTGTACTGTGCAGCCTCCCCCCCGCTCTCCTCTCTCTCTCTCTCTCTCTCTCTCTCTCTCTCTCTCTCTCTCTCTCTCTCTCTCTCTCTCTCTCTCTCTCTCTCTCTGTCCTCTGCAGGCAGTGATGGCAGCGGCAGCAGCTCCGACTCTGCCCTCTCTCTTGCGCCCCCTATTGACGTCAAGCCCCCAACTAGTGAGTGGGAGCCTGGTGTGAGCCTCGCTAACCCTCACCTCAGCCTGCCCACTAATAGCACACTCTCATACCCACCTCCCCCACTGTTGCTGTGTGAAGAGCCCTTGCTTTTGACTAGGCTTGCCACACACACACACACACACACACACACACACCAACAACAACAACAACTACAACAACAACAACAAGCTATGCTATGCTATTGCTACCCTTCCATTCAAATCCCCCACCCCCACCCTCCACATACACACATGCTCACCCCCCCTCCTCCTTTCCTATTGAATGGAGCTCTTGCCAATGTGGAATCACAATGTGATGACATACACGCCGTGGCACACTTTTTCTTTCGTTCTGTGTTGATGCATACGTGTGAATGTATGTGTGAATGCATTTCATAGATGTGGTTAACACCCCACCCCATTTTCATTTTGCTGAATTCACTTGACAAGCCACCAAGGATTTTTAAACCGTTAATGTCGTGTAAACTACTTCTGCCACCCTCGTACCCCCTCGATTTTTGATCTCACTCCTTGCATGCCTATCGTAATTTCTGTCATTTCTATCATTTCAGTCAGCTGTGATGATGATGATGATGATGTAGAAAAGGAAATGGTTTGGCCGGCCATGCTGTGTGATGCTGTGTGGTTTTGCATTCCTACTAAGTAAAGCAGAGGATGGAGGAAAGTCCCTTTTAACCAGTGCTTCCTCCTTGCTGTAATATTAAATTAGGTCAGATGGAGTCTTAGATATGTGCAAAATGTATCAATCTTGCTATGGCTATATCTTATTGATTTAAGCTCACTAGATCTATATGAATTTGGTCATTTGGGGAAATGTTTTTTTTAAAAAAAAAAAAAAAAACAAACAAACAAAGAAAGCAAGCTTGTTTGGGGTTTATGCACTGACCTCAAAAAAAGAACTTCTTTTGAGGTCAGTGGGTTTATGAAATCGTTTTCTTTGATTCTTGAGAATTGGAATCTCTGTGCTCTGTGTGTGGTGGCCCTTATGTCTCTATGGAAACAAAGACTCTATGCATCTTGTGGGTGATTCTCTCTGACCTGGTCCTGCTTGACCACCACTCCACTGATGCACATGGACTAGTCTTGCCTCACCTCTTGTCCCTGCCCCGTCTTACCACTGCAGTTATAAACCATTAGCCGACTAACCAACTGATGCTCCGTTCACTTACCAGTCCTGCGGCCTCTCCACTACAAAGGTGGTCATGCATGTTTGGTGTCTAACCGCTTAAGAAAAAAACGCCACTGTCCTGAAGTTGTTTGGTGTCTGGTGTCTGTTAAATGGGTAGACATAAAACAGGACAACAGGACCACTGGTGGTCATCCATGAAAACTTAACTGTTTTTAATTCTCAAATTTCTGATGATGGACAGTGGTAAGGGGTAAGAGTCATGAAAATGTAAATTCATAAAAAAGGGCAGTATTTGAAATGGTCAATGGAAACGAGTTGGGGCCTAGTAGGACTATCAGCCATTGGTCATCCTTAGTCACCTTTTGTGATTATATGTCTATCCTGTCTGCTCTCTGTTTTATGTCTGCTCATACCTGCATACTGATCATGTGTTCCTGATTGCGCTCTCTGTGTGTGTCTCTTTCTTTCTTTCTTTCTTTCTTTCTTTCTTTCTTTCTCTGTCTCTCTCTCTCTCTCTCTCTCTCTCTCTCTCTCTCTCTCTCTCTCTCTCTCTCTCTCTCTCTCTTTTTTACTCTCTACCTCAGTGTCATATGTCTAAAGCGTATTCCTCTCTCTCTCTCTCTCTCTTCCTCTCTCTTCCTCTCGCTCTCCACCTCCGTGTCATATGTGTAAAGCCTATTCCTCTTTCTCTCCCACTGTCTCTTCAACAGCATTTCCAATGTAACCATGTCATTTGTCTCACTCTTTGTCTTCCTCTTCCCTCCTCGGGTCAAAAATGTCACGTGTGCCAAACGCTAATCTGCCCTAAATCCAAGACCAAAGAGGTTGGTGTGATATGAGGGTCTCCTGTAGTGTGTGCTACACACCTGAGTGTCTGAAGTTGGGTACTGGAGAAAGTTACATAGAGATGGATGTGAAATGTGTTCATGTCAAATGCACTACCCAAAGGTTTTTGAACACCACACATTTTAGAATGCACATTTCAGCCAGCTCATGGGAAATTACCTGAACTCAGGTATTCTAGGCAAATAGAATAAATTTAAAATAATTTTTTTTTAGAACTACTTAACAGTGGTGGGAGGAAGTCACTCGTGCACATCACAAGCAAGTACCTCGGACAAAATAACAAGCTAGCCATATTGACTGAGAAGGGCTGTGTTTTTTTTTTTTTTTTTTTTTTTTTTTTCCCTGTGATCATTATTGTTTGACAAAAGGCAAATAGTCGGCACCATAGTCACAATTTAAGAAGTACAGTGAAGAGGAACAAGCTAGTTACAGCGCCCATGTCACAGAGACCCAGGTTCAAATCCAGACAGGGGTAATTTCCCCATCCTACCCCCTCTCTTTCCAATTCGCTTCCTGTCTATCTTTGCTGTCTTATACAAATTATGGCTAAAAGCCATAAATACAGTATACTTATAGACCTGGCGTCCATTTCTCAAAAGCATAATTGCTAACCAGATAGCTTAGTTGGTTGGCAATGGGGAATTGCAATGCAACCAACACAACAAAGTTGCTAACTTAGTTAGCAGCTATGCTTTTGGAAAACGGACCCCTGTATTCGCGTTATTCACCTGGCGGCCATTTTGACGTAATTTGACGCTTGAAGTGTACGAAAGTACGATAGAGGTGTACGGAAGTAAACAGTTCCACCGAAGTGCCTGCTCTTTGGGAAACGGTGGAAAGTCTGCCCGCAATATGATTTTTCCTCTTTGAGGATGTGCATTTCGGCACACAACAGTGAGGCGCCATGACAGCTGGCTGTGTAGCAACGGTGTAGCCGAGTGTACCCCTGAAGTGTACCCCTCAACGTCTTTAGAACGTTCCGGGTGAATAAGGCGAATAACACTAACCTTCTAGTAGGTCTGTAAAGCTGTGGGGTCCTTGAGTAACGACTGGGGAAATACCCTTGCCTTTCTACCTACTCTACTTACCCTGCTGTTGTCGTCAGCAGGAAGAGGAAGCTACGTTTACTACATGACCTCTTTTTCATGTCGGTCATTTCAAGTAAATTAGTCATGTTTGTTTGTTTGTTTGTTTGCATCATCATGTCTGAGAGTGATCAAAAAGGTGTTCAAAAACCTTTGAATGTCATACTGTGTAGCTTTTTCCAGTAGATGTGTGGTCAGTGTGGTCAGTGTATCATAGAGATGGTGTGATTTGCTACTATTCTGGTGCTTCATAAGAGATGAAAGGTTTCCATCTCCATCTCCTCCACCAATGTTTTGTCTAATTCTAGTGCTGCAGTGTCGAGACAGTCATGGCCGAAAGTGTTGGCCCCTGGAATATTTGAAGTTTTCCAGAAAATGCACCATATTTCCCCAAAAAATACATGCAAATACAAATGGTTTTTGTATACAGGTGTTCATTTTCTTTTTATAATTTATATAATTTGACACAGAACTCATTATTGGTACCATCATCTTAAACTGTGATTGCACAGTGAATGTAATGGCTTCCTATAGCCATCAACAAGTTTCTTTAACCTCATAAGTGGAATTCTGGCCTTCCCTTCTTTTCCAAACTGCTCCGGGTCTCCCATATTGGAAGTGTGCCTCCTCACAACAGTAGTTTTGGGACTTCTCCACGAGTGATCAGTCAGATTTAGATTTGGATCCACTGCCGGCAGTTTGCAGTCATTGCTGGCACTGGGCTGTACGTTGCATCCCCAAAACCAAAAAAGTCTCCCAAAACCCCATATTTCAATGATGCCATGCATGCAGTCAAGCGAACATTGACAGACGCAGCAAAACCACCCCTAAAAAACATCTATGAGCCACCAAAATATTGACTTAAGATGCAGTGTTATTTTTCTTTGTAGATCTTTTTGTAAGACACTTTGTAGAACACTTTTGGCCATGACTGTAGATACAAATCAAATAAAAAAAAAAAACTGTTTAGATATTAACTTTTACATAACCCATGTTCAATATGCTTGGGAAAACAACTTTGACACAAATCATATGTACTTAAAATGTACTTAACTATGGATACACATACACTGCCTTATTCTTGGTGTTGCAAACTGTGTTGTGTATGCAAACCAAATCTATGTTACCTGACCCTTTGCCCATCTCTTGCCTCACTGAAGGAAAGAAGAAGGTGTCTCCCGACAAGATGGTGGAGATGCAGGCGAAGATCGAGGAGGAGCGGCGGGCCCTGGAGGCCAAGCTGGACATGGAGGAGGAGGAGCGGAACAAGGCCCGTGCCGAACTGGAGAAGAGGGAGAAGGACCTGCAGAAAGCTCAGTCAGTATCTCGATTGCTCAGTGACCATAAACTACACATTCTTTTCATGGCCACCTCTATATTTATTTAGTTATTTATTTTATTTATTTATGCATTTAGCTGACGTTTTTATCCAAAGTGACTTAGTTATCAATTTTTTTCAGGGCCAGTCTCCCCTAGAGCAACTTGGGGTTAAGTGCCTTGCTCAAGGGCACAATGGTGGCAGTCAGGATTTGAACCCCTGTGCTTTTGCACTGCCTATAAGGGTTGTTACTGTATCTGTAGTGTATATATGCACTGATTGAAATTCCAGGCCAGCTCCAATGCTGACATTTAATATACCATAGCATTCTAAAATGTTTCTAAATATACATTACATTTAGTTGATTACAAATGCTGGCCACCATACAGTAAGTCGTTGGTACCTCACACACTAGACTGACAGCAATGGAGAGTGCATGACAGGAGTTTATTTTCAGGAGCAGTTTTAGAAGCAATCAAGCAAGCCATCACTCAACCCTCTTCCGTCTGCAGGAGATGGAACCCTCCTTATCTGCCCACAGTGCACTGCAAAGCATCCTTCCTCCTCCTCGCTCAAGCTCATGACCTCTTATCTCTAGCAGTAGGCCAGCGGGCATCACGTACATGTGATCTCGGCTGTTGGCATCCCGTACCCAGGGCTTGCTTCAAAGCCAAACATGCTTCTCCTCAGTGCTTTACAGTATATTAAGCAATCTGATGGGTGAGCTATTGAAAAGGGTAATTGAATTGTATACATCACATCACACACATGAGGACCAACTGGCCTTCTCATTGGTCAGTAAATACTCGTATTGTATAGTTGCAGCCGTCATCTCCTGTTAGCATAGCTTGGGTGGGTAGACTTGCATTCTGTAGCACTGCCTTAAGGGTGAGGGAAAATTCTAAGAGTTCGGGGAAAATTCTTTTAAGTGTCCCATTTTTCTTCTATAGTCATTGAAAGTCCAGTTTTTCTTCTTTTAAATTTGTCTATGTATGTGTTTGCAAATAGGATGGAATAAAGTATAGCATTTAGTGTAGCATCAGCGTTTTTTCAGGGGAGGGCGGGGGAGAATTCGTCACAACTCTCCTCTGCAGCAACCACAAATCAGGTAGTCCGTAGGCTACTGTCCGGTGGTGCATAAAGGTTATTCACCATATTTTCCCATCATGTCAGTGTTATTACTATTGCACATGTTTTACGTGATCTCATTCATGTTTGCATCCGACTGATTGCTGACTAATGTCTGAGGAAGGAGTTCCTTTGTAGTCTGTGAATGTTTCCTGAGCTGAATGAGTGAGCAAGCGCATGTGATACAAGCAAACTCTGTTTGGTTGAGGTGACCTGATTTATCTACTGTAGAAGGCTCAGTGGGCTCAGTGTCAAACCTCCAGTTTTTTTTTTTTTTTTTTGACTGATGACTGACGATCAAAGATGTAACGATCTGAAGACACCTCATGATTAACTAAGTGTGGTTACATTGACATGAATAATCTGATTATTTAACAGCATTTTCCATTTCAGTTGGAGTTTATGAATGCATCTCTGTAATCAGATTATTTGTGTCCATGTAACCACACTGAGTGTCAGCGATTCCTAGACATACAGTACTCACTCTGGCCATTCTCTGTAGGCTGTAAATGCCTCCGTAGACCTACCGATTATTAACCCCGATATTGATATGATGAAACGTCATGGCCAATCATTGGTGATCCAAAGTAGTCACGGGGTTCAGACGCAGTAAGAGTCGTTATGTGTATTCGGGTGACAGATTCTTTCCATTATTGACGCATTTACAACTGAGTCGGACTGAATCAAACATGTTTGATGTTACCTTAACAGGTCCGTTCTATGGTCGCTATGATGCAAATTATGACATTAGACTGCCAACAACTCAGTCGTTAGGTTTGTGCTCATAAAAGACTTCCAATTGTCCCACATCGTGTCTGCAGGTTTGGCTCACTCAGTCACATTCTAATCATTAAAGACTGAAAAAATCTGTAGATCTGTTCCCAGCCTAATGGGATAAAGCATAAATTGTTTATAGATAACAATATTATCATGTACTCGGTTTCGCCAAAAAGCAACTTGTTTTAAAGAAGGGAGGCCAAGTTAGATATGGAGGAGGAGAGTGTATCAAACTGTTAGTTTGTCAAGGTTCAAGCGCAGTCTGTAGGGGAGAACACTAAAGTGGTCCGCACACCGGCTCCGACACAGTGCTGAGCACTCCGCTTCCAACATTCGATTCCATTGTTTTCAATGCAACCCTGCACACCAGCACCGAACCCTTCTTTCGTCGATTGTGAATTACGATTGAAGTCTATTTTGTCGGAGCCGCCTATTGACATCCAATGTTAATTCCACAGGCTACTGTACTTGGTTCGTTGCGAAATTGTCAAATTCGAAAGTGCTCGATAGCAATGCTATCGGAGCCAGTTTGCGGACGGCTTAACTGACTTCACTGTACTCAAATGTAGATCATGAGTTTGAACTTGTGTTCTGTGTGTGTGTGTGTGTGTGTGTGTGTGTGTGTGTGTGTGTGTGTGTGTGTGTGTGTGTGTGTGTGTGTGTGCTGCGGCACGGCCTCAGGCAAGAGCATCACCTGCTGCTGGAGAAGCTGTCTGCGCTGGAGAAGAAGGTGATCGTGGGCGGGGTGGACCTGCTGGCCAAGGCTGAGGAACAGGAGAAGCTGCTGGACGAGTCCAACAAGGAGCTGGAGGAGCGACGCAACAGGGCCGAGCAGCTGCGCAGAGAACTGGAGGAGAAGGAGGTGAGGGATACACACACACACACACACACACACACACACACATACACACAGAGAGATGTACACACCTAGGGAAGGAGGTGAGGGGGACACATGTGTCACTCATTCATTCACACACACACACACACACACACACACACACACACACAGATACATACACCTAGAGGAGAAGAATGTGAGGCGGGAACATGTGGGTCACACACACACACACACACAGACAGACACACACACACACGCATACACTTAGAGGAGAAGGAGGTGAGGGGGACACACATGGGACACGCGCACACACACACACACTCACTTTGATTATTTATTTGGCCTGACTAATACTGATTATAACAACACAGCATCCAAATGGTTGCAAACAGATAGCAGGCACAGATAGCTGAATTCGATCAGTAGGCCTTGGTGTGGTCAGTATGCCTAATGTGTGCTGCTCTGACTGTGTGTGTGTGTGTGTGTGTGATGTGGTGTGAAACAGCAAGAGCGTCTGGACATTGAGGAGAAATATACCAGTCTGCAGGAGGAGGCCCAGGGCAAGACCAAGAAGCTGAAGAAGGTCTGGACCATGCTGATGGCCGCCAAGTCTGAGGTAAACTCCTCTTGTGCAAGATATCCTCGCCCAACATGGGCCGGCTGCTTTGGTTCATGAATTTTGTCATTGATTGTCCGAAGGCAGATGTCTGCATGTTGTATGCGTATCTTGATTTATTACAAGGCTCTTTTATAATGTGTTGTGTTGTGTTGTGTTGTGTTGTGTTGTGTTGTGTTGTGTTGTGTTGTGGATCTCTGAAGGCAGATGTCTGCATGTTGCATGCATATCTTGATTTATTACACGGCTCTTTATAATGCTGCAGAATCTTCCATTCACTTCAATGGGACTTCCCAGCGTTCTATGGTCTGATATTTCTTGATAACGGACCTTTGCTAAGCCTAACCGCTGTAGAGCAAAGTGAAACAGAACGTTGCCTTAACCAAATATGCTGATTTGTAAGTTAACGGAAAACTTCTTTTTCAGAGACCCTGTTATCCATTTTAATCTTCAAAATTACCGCTAAAGCAGTGATAAACAAGGCTTCGTTGCCATTTTATTGATATCTTCAGTAGGCCGCCGTGCAATAAGCAAGATAATGTTCAGCAAGGCGGTCGTTATGGTGGAATATCTCCCTTCAGAGTTGCCATTGCGTTGCATCACTTTGTCAGGAGATATTCCATGATAATGACCGTCTCACAGAACATTGGAGAACGTGGTTCTCAAAGTGTGGTCCCCAGGACCAGATTTCCATAAAATATGTAAATTTAGTCTGTGTTTCTCACTAACATTATTTCAAGGCCAAAGATGAGTTGTTCACTGAATACTGTGAGGCAGGCCAGCAATTTTCATTAAAAACTTCAGGCTGTCTGAATTTGAAGTGCCTATTAATACCTATTTAGAATACCAATGCCCGCTGATTGGGTCAAAAGGTATAGTGTAACAGCATGTGACTTGGAGAGGGGGTGCAAGGGCAGGTGTTCCCTGAAAAACATTTTTTGGCCAAAGTGGTCCTCTCTCTGATAAAGTTTGAGAAACACTGCCTTAGGTAATGCATTACATGCTCTGTTCTTCATTGCTTACCCTGTTTCTCATTACATTCTCTTGTGATTGTTTTTTTTTCTGTCCGGTGCAGATGGCTGATCTTCAGCAAGAACATCACAGAGAGATCGAGGGTCTTCTGGAGAACATTCGCCACCTGAGCCGAGAGCTCCGGCTGCAGATGCTCATTATTGACAACTTCATACCCCAAGAGTACCAGGTGTGTGCGCGTGTGTGCGTGCAATGGCACTTTTGTCAAATGAATGTCTATTGATTTCAGGGAAGTTACCCTGAAGTTACCCTTTAGTCAAAAGCCTATCTGCTGTAATATGACTATAATCAATGGAACTGGCTACACCAGACACCGCAGCCTAGTAAACAATTTAAAATACATGTGTAGCCTTTTGGGGTAAGAATGGTTGGAGGGTAGGTTGATTACAGCCACATAATCAACCATATGTGCACATGCCTTTTGCTTTCTTCAGGAGATGATTGAGAACTATGTCCACTGGAATGAAGATATTGGCGAGTGGCAGTTGGTATGTAATGACACTTAGACATTATTTATTTGTTTGTGTGTTTGTTTGTTTGTTTGTTTGTTTATTTGTTACCTCCACCAAGGAGGTTATTTTTTTGCCGGCGTGTGTGTGTGTGTGTATGTCCATCTGTCTGTCTGTCGATCTGTCTGTCTGTGTACGACATAACTCGAAAAGTACTGCACGGATTTGGATGAAATTTTCGGACAACGTGTGTATTGGGATGAGTGAGAACTGATTCGATTTTGGTGGCGATCGATGATCCAGAACATCGTCTGTGACCACATTGTCTTGCTGGAGGTCTACCCTTTTCTAGTTTATTTATTTATCTATTTCATTCCCTTAAGTTGTTTCCTGAGAGTTCATACATTGTAGTGACAAGACGGTTCCCATGAACACACATTAGTTTTGTACCTCTTGCACAGACTTGTCTTGCATGGTGCAGCTTGTTATATTGCTAATTCCCTGACTCAATGTGAAACCTGTGACCTACTTTTCCCCTTATTATCTACTGTGTCATCTGATAATTAATGATGTGGAGACTTTGAGAACTTAACATCAAAGGCTATAACCTGACTGTTTACCCCTGACAGAGGAGTAGAGGGGGCGAGAATGAAGTTTTTTCTTTGACTTTTTCTTGCAGAAATGTGTGGCGTATACTGGGAATAACATGCGGAAACAGACCCCTGTGTCTGACAAGAAGGAGAAAGATGTGAGTGTCTGTCTGTCCCTCAATAACTCAGAATATATTCTGTTCAGACATCCAGTCATTGCTGATAGAAGCACCATTGTTTGTTTTCTCTCTCTCTCACACACACACATCCCTCCATCTCTCTCTCTCTCTCTCTCTCTCACTCACTCACTCACTCACTCACTCACTCACACACACACACACACACACACACACACACACACACACACACACACACACACACCCTTCCATCACTCTCTGTCTCTCTCCCTCTCTCTCTTTCTGACTATCATTTTCTGCTTTTTGTCTTTCTTTCCTTCTCTCCCTTCCCCTCTCTCCCTCTTGCTGTGTCCCCCCCTCTGCCTCTGTGCATAGCCCTTTGAGGTGGACCTGTCTCATGTGTACCTGGCCTACACAGAGGAGAGCATGAGGCAGTCCCTGATGAAGCTGGAGAGACCCAGGACCTCCAAGAGTGGCAAGTCCCGGCCTAAAACAGGACGCAGGTAAATCACACTGCCCCAACACCACCGCCCCAACCCTCCACACCCTCCACACCCCCACACACTCCCCAGAGCCCCCTAAATAGATCCCAGCAAGGGATCCTAAAGGATGCGAGCAGACCCTTGCATATGCATTACACCCCTAAACCCTGTAAGTCTATGAGGGTGGCTGTTGAGTTGAGTCCTTTAAGTAGACTTGAACTTCAGGACTTCCCAATTTGTGTTTTTAAATGTTATTACCCTTTTTTTCTCAAGTCAGAAAGAGGGACACATTCAATGCATTTCAATGATAGAATGATATGGAATATCGGAATGTTCAGGTGTGAAATAAGCCCATATTGCGCCAACTAGCTCCCTGGCCGGAGAAAGCTCCTTGGCATGGAACTAGCAGTTAGAACTCAGAGCTCAGTAAATCCCTCTATGTAGTCCCATCACATTATGTACGTAACCGCAACCTTGACTCCAGCAGTTAAGTCATCCTTTCTGAAGAACATATTGCCCAACAGTTGTTATTTTTAGAATATATTGCCCTACTACTCCTAACTACAGCACATCTTGTCCTGAGGTTTGGTGAAGTCACCTCATTCAAGATTGTTGTTTGTGATTCTTTGGAGGTTTTCTCAGTCATGCTCTTCTGAACTTCTTCTTGCCAGAATTGACCGATGTCAGATTCCTCCCTCCTATCGCCGTAGCCTTTGATAGATAAGAAAGCCTGTGGTGCAGCTGTGACTGGTGTTTCACTGTTGCATGACCAGTCAGTGTTGTGACAGCATGGTCATCACCACCGCCATCATCCCACCATTTATTGCACCAGTAATGAACAATGTCATTTGATGAGCAATATGAGTTATAAGTAAGGGATAAGTAAGGGATAACGACCGACGAGGTGACCAGTTCTACAGAAATAATTGGCGAGGCGGAATCTAGAATTCTGGCGATGCGCGCAGCGCGGTAATCATTTATTAGATTGGTTATTTTTTGGAACTACTTCCAAAGTAGCCAGTTATCTGGAAATAATGGTCACCCATCAGCCAATCAGAGAAGAGAATCACGTTCTGAAGGGAAATAACCTGTCATAGCATTTAGAATTCTCACATAATCTGAACACCATGACTGCTGCTGATGACTCTTATTCATATCATTATGTGGCTAGATTATTATGTCTATATTCAATTCCTGCGGTCACATTTGGTTACTCCGAATGAGTATGACTAATGGATATGTGCTAACCAGCTAATGAGTGAAAGGTCAAGTGAAATTCTTCCATTAACTCTTTGAACCAAATGCACATATTCCTTTCTGTTTAATTTACTCAATGATTTGTTACAGACATAAAGTAAAACTGCACAATCAGATTTTTCCAACTACCCATAGCTAGATTGTAGTCGCTGTGATGAATGGTTAGAGACAATCAGTTTAGAGAGTTTACATAATACTAAATAATATTTACTGTAATGATAATAATAATATTATGTGACTAGATTATAATGTCTAGCTTATATTCAATTCCTGCTGTCATACTTGGTCCCTCTCATTCGATTATTCAATTCCTACGGTCAGACAGTGGTCACTAGTATGAGTCATGGACTTGTGTTAACCAGCTAGTGAGTGAAATGAGTGAAATTCTTCCATTAACTCTTTGAACCTGACCCCTGCAACATGAGTCCAAATGCACACACATTCCTTTCTGTTGAATTTACCCACTGAGTTGTTACACACACACCACACATACAGTACAGACCAAAAGTTTGGACACACTTTCCCATTAAAATATTTACTTTATTTTCATGACTGTTGCCTTCAGTGACAATCTACAAAATAAACAAACTTATCTATGAATGAACACGTGGCATTTTGTACTTTATAAAAAAAAGTGTGAAATAACTGAAAACATGTTTTATATTTGTGTTTCATCAAAGTATCCTTCTTTTGTTTTGATAACTGCTCTGTACTCTTTTTATCTTTTTTATGAGCTTCAAGAGGTAGTCACCTGAATGGTTTTCCAACTGTCTTGAACAGTTATTCATTCCCAGAGAAGCTAATAACTTGTAGGCTCTTTTGCCTTCACTCTGCGGTCCAGCTCACCCCCAAACCATCTTGATTGGGTTCAGGTCCAAAATTTTGTCATAACCTCACACTTTTTTGTTAAGTACATAATTTCATGTGTATTCATTCATAGTTTTGACGCCTTTTAGTGAGGATCTACAATATAAATTGTCCTGGAAATAAATGAATCGCATTGAATGAGGGGATGTGTCCAAACTTTTGGTCTGTACTGTATATCATGGGAAACTGCACTATCGGATCTTTCCAACTGGCTATTAATTACACACACACACACACACACACACACACACACACACTTACCATTACCAATGAAAAGCTTTCATACTAGACAGTCAGTCAGTGGTATGGTCGCCTCACTCAGCGAAGATGATTCGTCGACTCCAGAATGTTGATTAATGTCTTTTGCTGGCGTTTTAGGAAGAGAACCTCAAAGCCCGAGGCAGTGATTGAATCCCTATTGCAGTGAGCCATCCATCACCAAGAAGAAGGACTGAAGCACTGTAGATCTGGAACTAGGAAGAGTACCTATACATCATGTGACATCTGACCATGTGTTTTTAAAAAGGAAAACGCTCTCTAGTAATGTGTAAAATAACATTTCAGGAAAGATGTCTTAAACATTAGTACTCATGTATTGCTGAGAAGATGTTATATGTGTGTCTGTGTTTTGGATGGATTAGCGGAAAGGGTTTGGAAATCCAAGAGGCCTGTGATAAATATAACTTGCTTCCTGTTTTTTTAACGAAAACACTAAAAACACAAACTGCAAACACTCAGACTTTTGTTTAGCTCAAGTTGTATTTGCTATTTAGCGATTCATTTTAAGTATGCCTGGACAAGTCTTTGAAAAAGCGAGAAAGGTTAGTTAAGGAAGCAGTTTTTATTGAATTGCATTTAATCAGGTCCTGTATTGTAGCGTACAGAAAAGGAGAGATGCACACTGAGACTAGTCATTCTCTAAATATGAATGGTGATGTCGAGGATGGAGGCATCACCAGACCATGTAGATAAAACACTTTTGAGGACGCATAGGTGTAGGTTTTCCCTGAGGCGTTTGAAGTGTACCTGTAGACTTTACTGAACGTGTGTGTGTGTGTGTGTGTGCGTGTGTGTGCACATGGGCGTGTGTATGGGCACGTGTGTGTGTGTGTGTGTGTGTGTGTGTGTGTTTGTGAGAGCACTGAACATTTTCTTTTGGGTTGGGGTGCGAGTTGATTTGGAGGTTAATGTGAAAGACTTGCATGCTATAATAACCCACTCCTTCTCTCTACTTTTCTGTAGTGCCATGCAAGACTAGGCCATTTTCAAAATGCGCTGTCAAACACAGCTTTCTATTTTTTGTTTCTTCTCTGTTTTAGTTTTTGTATTATATTTCGAAACCTTTATATGTTGTGTGCATCTCATCTACTGTATATCTGTTAATTTATTAAATTATTTTACTGATTTACTCGACAGCTTGTGTTGCGCCAATGATATTTATTCATAATTATGCCATTTTAGAAAACATCATTTGGTTCAAGTAAAAATCCAGTTGTAAATACAAAAAAAGAACAGTAATAGTAATAAAAATATATATAATATTCAAATCAATAAATAATATTCTCTTTGAGTAAATTCTAAGTCAGTCCACCATGTTGTACTCAGCATTGGATGTCTGGGTGGGAAAGATGTTGCTGGACACAATGGATGATATCTCTTGTGAGGTACATCAATGGGTATTTCACCCCTGAAGATGTATATTGACATTTCTTCATCTGCAGGAGAAAGATAGGTGTTAAGACAATTTGTCAGACAGATATTGCTGAAGGTTTTATTTTTAAAGCGACACCATGTAACTTTTTGCCACTATTTGAAATATCAATATATCACTATACATGTCTAGGTTAAACTCTCTCTGTTTAAACCAAAACGATTTCTAAATCATATTTGCCAATCCTACTACAGTTTAGGCTTGCTCTTATTTTGCTTTCAGAAAGACCCACTGACCATAGTTTGAAAACATGTCAACAATTATTAAGGTCAGTGGCACAAGTGATCTACTTCTTTTAGTGATCTACCAGTTTTACTCAATTCCAAGTTCTTTTTTCCCACCCCTACTTATTAGAATGTTCATGCAGTACGGAAGGTTTCGTCTTTTAGGTAGCCAATCTAGATTCTACTTTTGGTTTTACACCAAAATTCTAGTGTTTTTTTTTTTTTTTTTTTTTTAAGGAACAATTCACATTTGAAAATGCTGCCAACAGGCTGTAGAAAACCACTTACATTGGTGTAGACCACGAGTGCCCTTGTTAACTTGTTGTGGTTTTTCTCATATAAGGCCTTCGAGAGGATTTCCTGAGCAAAGCAGAAGTCTTCACACTGTGGATGAAAAGCTATTAGCACTCATTGTAATTGAACTTGTGAAAAATTGAATTGATATGAAATATCAGTTATTGATTTGCCTTCGAATCAGCACCAAGTGACTAAATCCTAACCGTTAGACTTAACTGGGATAAACCAGCCAGTCAAGCAAATTCCTGCTAGTTGAGTCTTTGAGTTTTCAGGCCTAGTAGGCACTTAGAGATTCAGCCAGTGACTCTTCTCCACTAATACCAATACACAGTATAAAGTCAAGATTGACAATATAAGTCAGTAGGCTACCTGAGGCTACCTACCACATTCTTTTAAAAGGCCTAAGTAGCCTCTGTCAAGCACTTACCTTGCATTTTTTCCTGTCAAAGACCACATCTACAAATGTGTTGTTCATAAGCTGCAGAGAAAAACAGAAAGGCATCCTGGGGTTAAAACCTCACCCAAGTTCTTATAGTTGTTAAAATGTGCTGACAATTCTAATTCCATCTAAAGTAATATCAATAGCCAGCAAATAAGAGAAAAAGCAACAACACTTCCAACAAAAAGAAAACTATTCCAGAAAGCGTTAAACTATACCCTCACACCCTGTCCCAGCTTACATGATCAAAGCAAAGTAACCTTGAGCAAAGTTCTAACCTTTTCATGGCGTTGGAGGTCTGTTGCAGTGCTGTAGATTTGCTCAAGCAATCGATTTGAATGAGGTGCGGGTTTGGCGCACCTAATAATTTGTCCTAATGCAAGTAGGAACATCAGGAAAATCCAGCAAGCAGCAGTCTTCATCTTCGCTACGATCCTATCGAGACGTCAGGTGAGTGGAGGTGCTCGGTCAAGACTTGGCACAGATGCTGTTTGGCATGATCTCAAGCTTTCCAGGAGATCTTATACTGTGCCAGCAGGATACTCAACTGCTGAGTCAGGCCCTCAAACCCAGGTTTCTAGCAAGATGCAACAAGATGGTGCTGATTAGACTCACCTATTGTTACGAGCGAGAATTTGAAAGCCACAACAAAATCCACAATGAAGACAGACTTGATGAGAGATACAGACTCTAGATAGACTTTTCTGAGAAAAATAGATGATATATGTACTGTAGGCGTTTATTTATTATATCATTTCCTACAGCAACTGTGGAAATATGGCCTTCCACAAGAGCTGTTGGCCATCTTCTACACTGCTGTCATTGAATCTATTCTATATTGATCCATTACAGTTTGGTTTGGGGCAGCAAAAATCATTGGTGCCCCACTGCTCTCCCGACAGGAGTTGTACGTAAAGGGACCAAGAAGTTGGTAGAGAACTCTTCAAAGACCCCACACACCCTGCCGACTTTCACTAACCCCCTCCCTCTAGCATGCAAGAACAGCCGGACATAAGAACAGTTTCTTCTCTACTGCTATCTCACTCCTGAACTGCTGACACACTAGGACCATCCCCACTTTGGATAATGTACCAATGCATATTGCACTCATATTACCGGTGCGCACATTACTGTTCATTGCATTACATTTGCACTACACTTTGCTCTTTTCATCCACCTCACTTCAGGTGCACTTCTTGTTCTTGATACCATGTCTTCTCTCCCCACTGCGATAATCTTGCTCTGCTCTGAATTCAACCATTCAATACACTATTTTGAAGGGTAATAAATGTCGGATATTGTGCCTTGTGTGCCATAAAAAGTGTTTTTTTTTTTTTTTTTTTTTAGTCTATTTATTTATTTATTTTTTCATAATATGAACCCTTTAATATAATGAGTCAACACCTGGGAATACAGAAAGGTAAAAATAAACTCTTGTTTATTGGCCCACTCCTTGATATGCAGAAAGCGTCAGGCAATCAAGAATGTGGTGTTTACCATTAATTGCCATTAAAAAATATATATTTTGCACACTGCATGTTTGTAAGGTCACAGTCTTTGCTAAATGAATTCATTTCTTTGGAGATTGCAGATGACCCATGCATGCCTTGGTGACATCATGATCAAGCCGCTCGCTGCCTCATCCTAACCCTGTAAAACCCCAGCAGCCAAGATGCCCGGCCACTGCTTCATCAGATCAGATAATCAAGCACATGCAAGTGCAAAGGCATGCATTTAAATCAAGTCTTTCTGTGAGGCAAATGTCATCACAATGGGGACGGGATACTGTGGGTTATGAGGCTTCTACAGATAGATGAGTAAGCAAAGTATACCAGTGTCAAGCCCAGGGGATGATTCATATTGGTAGGTGGGTATGAAAGACAGGCACAATTGGCTTCCTGGATGTGATTGTGATCACAGATGCTTTTCGCTCCATGGGCCTCTTTCACCCCCCCCCCAAAAAAAAAGAAAAAAAAAGAAAAAAGCTCAAAATTGGCATGCATGCAGTTACATTAGGATTCTCATATAGTATATGTTTTTGAATATTTGTTTATTTAAGTAAGAACAGAATCTATAGACAGTCAAGCGACTTTCTGCATATAGAGCTTGAGAAGTCGCAGAAACTTCTATTTATTTGGTCAAGAAAAAAAAAGAACAACAGTAACACTTCAGTTGTACATGAAAATATATATTAATATACTGTACACACTCTGCATCAGTTCACTTTTGATGAGATTCAACTTTCAACAGCCTTTTGATGAGATTCAACTTTCAGACCTTCAGATCTTTTTTTTCAGGTTGCAAATCTTTAGGATCAGCACCTGCATTTCCGTCAAATCATCTGTTTCTCCAGTTCAGACTTGTTGTATAACATAATCAAATATGTTTTATGACTCATTAGATTATCATCTGCACTTCTGCACTCTGATTGATTACTTGCTTCCTACAGTATACTGGCCACTGTTCTGTAATAGTTTACAGATTTTTTGTTGTTTCCATGGTTTCCTGTGTTTCACGTCACAATTGGTAATTTCCCATAGATGTGGCTAGTGAGGGTGGCTAGTGGCAGTGTTGGGGAGTAACGAGTTACATGTAACGAAATTACGTAATTTAATTACAAAATAAAAGTAACAGTAATCAATTACAGTTTCTTTGAAAAAATGTGTAATTGAATTACAGTTATTTCAAGAAATATTCAGAATTACAATTTTAGTTACATGATCCCAATATCATCTGCAGAAACATTGGCTAAGTGTGCTTCATGTTAATACAACATCCTCTATTTACAACTAAATGTCACTACTACAGCTAAAATACACTATGCTATGTCATGTTGGCAACATTATTCACTTGTTACCTGTTCTACAGCGGTCTAAGTTTCAGTAGCAAGGAGGCCTGAATTCTTAAAAAGAATTTTTGCAATGTCAATGGTGAATAATAGGACTATGTGACAGTTAACATTGCCAGGATTCAAAAACTCAAAATTGCTTGACGATTGGAAAAAAAAAAAAAAAAAAGTTCAAAAATGTTGAAATGTAATCAAAAAGTAATCAAATGTAATTAGTTACATTACCTTATTAAAGTAATCAAAATAGTTACACTACAATTACTATTTCAAAGGGGTAACTTGTAACTGTAATGCATTACATTTCTAAAGTAACTTACCCAACACTGGCTAGTGGCTAGTGAATGGGCAGGGCCAGATGGCTAAGAGGAGATATTGTAGCCTGGGACCGCCCATACTTCCTGTCTTTCGCTGCATGAAATTTCGCAAACAAGTCCTAAGGAGGCATTTTCCTCAACTCTTGAGCCCAGAAAAATGAGGACCCAGTAAGAAACGAGCAGGCTGAATAGAAGGAGGCGAGCTTACGATGTCTCTGTCCAGCTGTGTCCCATAACATTGATAGAAGTTTGATAGCATTTGATAGACGTTTAGATTGATCCGGCCCGGAATTCCAGAGCAATGCTAGCTTTGCCAGACCACAGTTGATTTCTGAACGTGGCTATGCAAGCCAGGTTAGCGATATTGGGAATTGAGACAATTGGGAATTGTGTGTCTTTTTACAGCCTCTTAGTCTGTCATCTGTTGTGGAGGATGAGTGAGTTTGGCCAGATATTTGCTGCAAAATGCTCTGAAGAGGATGTTCCTAATGTGTTTCCAATTCCCCAGCCCTTTCTTAGCCTATAAGAAAAATAAACACTTTGTCCATGCATAACCTCTCCCAATCCATCAAAGCCAAGCCAATTGGCTACCACTAACTGAATGGGATATAGAATGGGATATACAATTAAACTGAAAGTGATTTTCTGTGCTATGCCCCATTCAGTAGGCCTAAGTGTTAGCTGACGGTTCAGTCTTTGCTGTATCAAAGTTGTTCTTTTTCCAGCCAGTAGTACTTGTGATCTTGAACAATAACATAGGAGGGATTCACATCAGATTTCTCCTTTAAAGGGCTCTAAATTATTATTATAGATTAGATTAATAAATAGACTAGATTATTATGAAATTATTATTAGGGCCCTACCCTAAAAAGTTTATTTTATTACCTCCACCAAAGAGGCTATGTTTTTGTCAGATTTGTTTTTGTCTGTCTGTCTGTCTATCTGTGTACAAAATAACTTGGAAAGTTGCCCAAAGAAGAGCCTATTAAATTTTGGTGTTGACCGGTGATCCAGAACTCCTTCTGGAATGTATATTGTGCCAGTGGCCATATTGCCTTGGCGGGGCTTTTTGTTTGTTTGTTTGTTTTGCAGTTTACACAGGCAAGTGATACCAAACCATTTCAATCTATTCTCATATTTTATTTTACCTAACAAACAGGAAGACGACATTTGTAGTCTATAAAAATCCTTCACCACATCTACTTCCTGAGACGGTCCTTCAACCTCTGCAGCAAACTCCTGGTCATGTTCTATCAGTCTATTATGCCAGTGTCCTTTTCTTATGCTGTTGTCATGCCCGTCACAACAGGGCAAACAATCCAATCAATAGCTGGGGGGAGTCTAAGCTTAAAGGAAAATACCGGAATGAATTCAAGCATAGCCCTGTTGAAAGAGCTTGCTAAATGCGCTAGTTAGCGAGTGGAACAAGATAATTTGGTACAGCACAGACTGAACACGAACGCAGAAGCGAACAGGCACTTTACACTGAATCAATGAGACCTGACTGTTGGAAACTGAAAGTAAGATCTGAGGTTACATTGACTCAATGTAAAGTGTTTCGCGTTTGCGTTAGGTCTATGCTGTTCGAAAATCTTTCATTTCATGCAAAATATATTGCTGTTAAAAGGCTTGTGTAGCAGGGCTATGCTTAAACTTACTCCAGACTTATTCTTTAAGGGGGACCTGTGTCTGTTAAAGGGACACACTGTGCAGTTTCTGCTGTCTTGTGAACATGCTACATAAAGGCATGCAAACTCCCTGGCACTACTAGGAACATAAGAGACATAACTCAAACCCCCATGGATTGGTGAGAATGGTGTGGTGTTTTTTCTTCATCAGCATAATGTAAGTCAGTAATGACTCACATGTATATATATATATTTCAATAAGAAATAGAATAGAATTTGTGTGCCCTGGCGTGTTATCTGGCGTGTAATTTGATTCCAATTACCACCATTGTGGGAGCAGATATACCCATACAAAAGCTTCCGAAAGGTGTTTGCCAAGGTATTTCTTCTGGTACTCATGCAAAAAAACAAAACAAAACAAAACAAAACAAACAAAAAGAACCCCAGAGATGCTGCCTCCCTGACAATGTGACCATCCATATCAGAAATCACTCCTGCTTGCATTAACACTCTTTCGTTGTGCTTTGGTCTTGCTGTATGGATGTCATATGTCTGTCTGAGTGTATTATCATAATGCTGCCTGAGGTAGCCATGGTGACTGTTATGTAAACTTTAAAGTCAGTATGTACTGAGAATTATAATTAGACAATGTAACACAAGTAGGAGTGGGGTTGGTGGCAGATGTTGCCATGGCTGTAGTTCACCCTTAAGAAATTATCAACCACCATCTCCTCCCACTTGTGTCATATTGGTTAAATATATAATGTTATTGAAACAGCTTCCTGTCTGTGGCCAGCATGTGCTGATGTACTCTTAGCTCACATTTATGGGCAGGCAATATGTTTTGGTCTGATCCATTAAAGGAGAAATCCAGTGTGAATATATCAATATGATATAATATGTTAGAGGTTTATTGGATAGATCAAAAACCAGCCGTCAACACTAGGCTAACTAAATTGGGCAAAGAAACTAATTTTGCCTGTATGCCAATTATTCCATTAATGCTAGCAGATGGTTTGCTATTTGTTAGTGTTCTATTGTATGGAGACTGACACTATAGACATGCTGTAAGTCACCATATGGCTGTTATTGTTACTGTACACGGGTGGTAAGTTTGTTCTATTGTGCGATCTCTATTGTGTTAAAAGCAATATACCGGAGTAAGTTTAAGCATAGTCCTGCTGCACGAGCCTTCTAACAACAATATATTTCGCATGAAATGATTTTCGAACAGCACAGACCTAATGCGACCATGAAACACTTTACATTGAGTCAATGTAACCTCAGATCTTACTTTCAGTTTCCAACAGTCAGGTCCCATTGATTCAGTGTAAAGTGCCTGTTCGCTTCTGCGTTCGCGTTCGGTCTGTGCTGTACCAAATTATTTTGTTCCACTCGCTAACTAGCGCATTTAGCAAGCTCTTTCAACAGGGCTATGCTTGAATTCACTCCGGTACTCTCCTTTAATGTTACTGCAAAACTCTAGGAACACAAGGATGGTTTATTATCATATGTACAGCACCATGTTTGAATTAACAGTTACATGGGTGAAGTGACCCCGACCGCCATTGCGTGATCAAAAGGAGAATTGTCTTTTGTCTCTTTGCACTGCAATTTGTACACTATTCAATTTTCTGCTTCTTTTCCGACAAACAGCACTCGGGGACCTCAAACAACAACACACTCTTCTTATACACACACATGCACCACAAGCCCATCTTTACCATCCACATACTGTACTAAATGTATTATCCTGTTATGCACACACAGTCATTCGAAAGGCCATAGAAGTCTCCAAGTCTCAATGATTTCCTTTAAGGTGAAAATTGTACGATATCAATGAATAGGCTATGCAGCTGAGGGCAGTGAAGCAGCTTGTATAAAGCAGCAGCCTAGTGTTTTATTTATTTTAGACCAATGGACAATATTGTGACTATTAATTACCAGTTTGAAAGCATACATATTTTATTCAATAATTTAATAATTTAATTCCGAGGCACTCAAAAGGAATATAAAGTTAAAAAGCCTTTATTTTAAACTTGGCTATCCATTAAAAACATGGCAACATGTTTCAGCCACTATGGCCTTCCTCAGACATCAATTTTAGGGTGGGAACCAAAACCAGAAACGTAAAAATACTGTTTCTGTTCTGAACGAAACCAAATGGCAAATTTTTTTGGTTCATAGCCCTGCATTCAACATATAAATAAATAACACAATAAGTATTTATACATGTAATGCTATGTCATCATGCTTCAATGTTCAGAGGTATTGTGAATACACTTCTTGTGGTTATGGTTATGGATTTGTGCACAATGGATGATATCATCCATAAGTTCCTTTAGTTGATACTGATCTTCTGATGAATGGGGGCACTCTTTGTCTTTGAGACCCTGTGGGAGAAAAGTCAGGCATAGAGTTAAAGTCTTAATCAGTTATGCAGACGGCACTGTTATTTGACAGACAATGCATTAAATTAATGCATTTATTGCATTCACAGGGCTGATTCATAGTCAACGAAATGAGCGCAAACAGAAGGCCGCTGTGATTGGGTTTTTGCGTCACAAAGCGTGCAGGGAAGACTTTCTTGATGAGACACAAAAACGCATGTGATAACATGTGACTCAATGGAGCAGCCACCACTGCTCGTGCAACACGTGAGCTTGCAACCACAGCAACCTTTGCATACTCGCATTGACTATGAAACAGATCTTAATAACTATCAAATTTTGCACTTACTGCATATGTATAGTGGAACAACACAAACTAGCCTACACAAAGGTTTTCTGCTTAATCTGTCCAAAATCACCATTCTACAACATTAATGTGATCCCTGGACTTAGCCAAATAGCCCATTGTGCTTCTTACACTCAGCCAGTTCATGATGTGAATTTTTGATTACTCAATGAACAGCCTTAGTTTTAGATAGACTTCACCTTTAATTAAATTACAGGTGCGATATTCCCATTATTTCTGGTGCACCCAGTAGTCTTCACTGAATTCAAACTATTTTCATGTTGTTTGTGTTATTCCAGCAGGTTTATCCATTAAGTACGCTATAATTTACCTCTTGATACCTTGAGTTTTGTTGTTCTTACTTAATCTTTACTCAGAACTTCACAAGATGTAATCTAATGCATTATCCAAAATCTCAAAAGAATCCTTACCGTGTAAGTATACAGTGCCCTTGGCAGCTTGTGATGGGGGGTAAGGATAGGATTAAGGATATTCCGAGCAATGCAGAAGTCTTTGCACTGTTGGAAAGAAAAAGAAAGATCAATTAAAAAATGCAAAACATGGAAATTTCAGTCATAACTGACTGCAGACAGGCTTGTTGGACTAGTAAATTTTGTTTTTATTGGTCCCTCATATACTGTGGCTCTGCAGTAACTTTTGCATTAAAACAGATATTTCAAATGACGCTCGGCCCACTTGTTAGGCTCACAGACTTGGATTGAACCAATTAGTGTCACAAGTACACTGAGCTCATCTTAATAATGGGCCTCAAAAAAATCTCAATATTGGCCCATTTGGGCTGGGGACTGGCACACCAAGATCCCCAAACAAGCTCTTTTACATACTTATGTTAAACCCTGTATTTTCACATCATTACCTACCTCACACTTCTCCCTGTCAAATGCGTGCCCAACTTTTATCCCTGCATACTGAGGAGAATTATGGGAGAGAGAGAAGTGCAATTTTCGGTTTTAGTGAAAACACAAAATCTGTACATAAAAAAACAATGAACTTTCAATAATATATAGTTCTATGAACATGTTCAAAGTTAATATTCAGTGAAAATATCAGACTTCCTTTGCACATGCACATTTCTATTTTGCCTGAGCAAATCTGTGCGTTTTACTCATGGCCCAACTTTAAAAAAAATCTATCAAGAAATTGCTGCAGCAACATGTCAAAACTTTACTTTGACTTAACATGTCAACACTCCATTTTTTCACAGATTTGAAATACTTCTCACCTTAGGATCTTCCTCTAATGCACGTGCAATGCCAATAATTTGCCTTATCAACAATCTGTTAAGGTCATTTGAGGGTGCCGGCGCCGCATACACTGATAAAAAGATGAAAAGGGCAAGTAATATGAAAGTCTTCATGATGGTTTTCAATTCCTTTCTTAGTGAATCTCTATTGTTTCTGTCTCTTCTCTGGTATATTCTGTGCTCTCTGTCCTATTAAATGTGTCTATACAGGATGTCCCATCATGCCGTTTTGATCGATATGGGAGATTGAACAGATTTTTTCTTGAAATGTCATCAGTGTTGTGGTTAAAAACCATTGCTTCTCTCAAAAAGATGAAAGAGAATTTGTTGATTTTAACCACTAAGAATTAAAGCATTACAACAAAATCTAAAAAAAATGTCTATGTACATCCCTGCATGTACATCCCTAGAACGTTATGGGAACAAATTCTCGCCCATTGTTCTCCTGTAAGAATGTTTTCCTATTTTAATTTTGATGTTTCAAGCGTTCTAAATCCATTTAAAACTGTCCTTGTGCCCCTTCAGAGAACAAAAACAACCTTCATGCAACATTCCCTCACTCAATAAATTACATTCCTAGAATGTTCCCAGAACAGTAAATCATTAGCAGCTGAAGTGCCCTTGGCAGCTATCAACCTATAGACCTAACTGCCCTTTCTTCTGTGCCCACTCCATCGGGACCCATCCCCCACAAACATAAAGCACACTGCCCCCTCCCCACACACACATCATACAACACACCGACACCACCACTCCTATCATTATCTTCTCTCCTACCACCTGTTAGCACAGTTACATAATGATATGGAAATGATGGGAGGGAAGTACTTTCAACTTGTGAAAATCAATGTGCTGAAAATTCATTGAAGTCCCACATTTCGGGTCCAGAGTCAAGTCCAAATCTTTAGACCTCAAGTCATAAGTCGAGTCTGAAGTCTCTGGATGGTGAGTTAAGTGTGACTCAAGTCCAAGTCCTCAACTTAAGTCCCCATCTCTGCCCAACCACACCCACACCAGACAGCCTGTAAACATATATTCTGCACACTGCCCCCCCATCACCATGCCCTCTCCACATAACAGTACACCAGTGATCCCCAAATCAGGCCCGCAAGGACAAATTGAGTGGCCTGCAGCACCATCTGACTCCTGTGGTGCATAGGAAAATAAACATGTGCCCATCGTTTTTCCATCAATATTCCGTTTGAGTGACTGCTGTTTGCGAGACAAATTCACTGCCAGTATTTTGTGACGTAAATGAAGACTAACTTCATAAAGTAGTTTAAAGGATGCAATTTCTTCTTGCTGATCAAACCAAGGCCCGTTTTCAAGGCTTTCATAGGCTAGTTTTTTGGACTGCAGTTTTGGCCCTTGGCTTGGCATGCTTGACAAAGTTCGGCCCTTGCGTAAAAATAATTGGGGACCACTGCAGTACACCATCACCATCCATACTGTACATTCCATGAATCCTAGCAGTTGTGTTAGCCCCTCAGTATCTGCTGTATCTAGCTGACACGGACTGACCATAGGAGATACAGGGCAATGCCCGGTGGGCCGACCGTCATTTTTGGGCCGGGGCTGTCATTTACTCATAATTTCCATAAAGGATATTGGGCTAGTTTAATTAAATCTCTCATGTTCATGCAATATGTCCAGCTTATAGTATTATTTTAGCCACAATGTTATTATCATTGAATAAAATCATGGTGGGCCGCCATGGCCAAAAATGCCAAGGACATTTTTGTCTCAGTCCGACCCTGGTATCTAGCCATTCTGACTCTTGACCATAGCAAAGACCTACGAAGACTTTTAGTCTTTTGGTGCGTTCTTTTATGTTTTAGTATTACTTGTGTGCGTTACACTTCACTCTTCAAGTCTTTCGGGGAGAAATGTAGACCCTTGGCAACATCATTTTTTATTTTTTAAATAATAATTTATTGGCTCATCTTTGTAAACACTTAACACTCAATTGTCAATGTATAAACAAACAAACAAATAAATAAATATACAAAGTGCAAGTAAACATTAATAAATAAACACAATACATATTAGTAAAAATAAATAAATACTATATAAAAATATAATAAATATATAAATAACTAGAAAAGCGCTCAGAGAGTGCAGACCTCCGCCAAGACAATGTGGTCACGGATGGTGTTCTAGATCACCGATCGCCACCAAAATCGAAGCAGTTCTTACTTGTCCCAATACACACGTTGTCCGCAAAAATTTAATCCGAATCCATGCAGTACTTTTTGAGCTATCTTGTACACACACAGACACACACACACACATGCACACACAGACACACGCCGGCAAAAACATAACTTGGCAGAGGTAATGAATATCAAAGAATATATTTTGTTTGATGCCAACAACAGCTTCAGTGATGGCACTGTTTTTGAGGATGATGAATATGATCCTGTACACAGTGAATGATATAATGGGCAAAGGTGTTCAAACTACAAGCTGTATGCTCCTGGGTTGTGTGGGGAGCTGAAGTGTTGTTTTTGCTTTCCTGTAGAAGAGAGGTAGGAACAGTATTAGAGTCTCAGTCAATGATCATGAAGTCAGCTAGTCTAGTAGCATAAAGTTTAAAGTTATGTTGCAAGATTATTGTTCTGTAATGTCTGAACTGATACATTTCGTTCTCCCGTTCCAGTCATTGGTAAAACAAACTGGGGAATTGCCTTTTAACCAGGAGTCACGGTAAAATTAAGTGTCGAAAGAAGTACTTTTTTATTTTCAAAAAACTTGAAATTGCGTTAGAGACTTAATAGAGATATACACAATAGTGCACAGCATCACTACAATTCTTCATAGGTTTTTCTTAAATCGGCTTACCTTTGAATAGAGATAGAGTGCCCTGACCAGTCTGTTAGATTTTTTAAGGATAGGAAGGAGGATTTCTTGAGCAGTGTGGAAGTCTTTACACTGTTGGAAAAACAATAACAGATTAACATTCCTATGCTGGGTCTGTTAGTGTATTGCAATGTATTTGTAATTATGTTGGAGATTAAAGAAAGTATACAGACATTCAATCAATAGGCCTAATGGTTATAAATAAGAAGTATAATATTTATAGATATTACATACCTTACAACTTTTCCGATCAAATCCACTGTGCACTGTTTTGTTAGATAACTGTGGACAAAGATGGGAGAGACAAGTATGAATGAAGTGTCATGCAGAACCAGCACAGCAACAGAGGGCTTTTGGAATGTACCTGACTCTATTGGAAACTACCTAAACTCACCTTAAAATAACAACATTGCAGTAAGACTGCCCATAATCATTGGTCATTTAAATACATTTATACCAATATATACAGAATGTCCACTGATCTCACCTTAGAGTCTTCTTTTAGTGCCTTTGCTTCATAATGAATTTGTTTGAGTAGCTTTTGTTGGAGTATGTTTGAGCATGCAGCATCCATACACAAAAAAAGGGCGAATACTAGAAAAATCTTCATGTTGAGTCTGTTGCAGGTACTGTAGGGTCCAGGAGAAAAATCTGGTGTCACACTTTCTCTTGTCTGCTGTGACACTGAGTGAGCGCTCTCATTTAAAGCATGTCGACAGGATATCCCCAGCTGACTCAAACAAACTTTGATCTTGATGAGGATTTCAGTCATCAGACATCATCATACTTCCTGCTGTCCAAGTAAGGACATACCTGTATACAGTATAATACTTTTGTAAAATTTGTAGTAAGGAGAGTATGCATCAGAGTTTGACATTGGTCGTTTCAAAAAGCCCTCATCTCTCCCCCAGTACACTTTTTCTCTCCTCACTGTCCTGAATAAATGCCAATTAGCCTTACATGCTAAAAAAATGGCAGATGCCCTCCAAAGTATCTTTGTCATACCTAAACCAATGCTATACTGTTTGTAAAGTGCTATTCTTAGGGGATTAGCCTTCTGGTAGACCCATGTGTTAACTTTACCCAGGGCCGTTTTCTAGGCATAGACGAACTAGGCGATTGCTTAGGGCACCAACTATCAGGGGGGCATCACAAGACATTTATTACTTGTTTTCTTCAGTTTTTCAATTGTATTTCTAGAAAAGAGGGGGAAAAACTCAGTTTTGGCCTAGGGTAGCAAAAAGGCTTGAACCGGGCCTGACTTTACCCACTCCCAGGGGTGCCGTCAGGAAGGGCCTGGCACTGACAGGGGGCCTAGAGAAAATTCTAATATTAAAATCAATGCCTGATTAATCAATGCAAAATTATTTTCTGTCAAAGGGCCCAAAATTTATATCAGTGCCCCTGCTCACTCTATCTAGATATCCGAGTTCATGCAAGCTAGAGGCAGTAGCTACCGTCTCATGATGGTCTTAAGGATGACCGTGAGTTGAACTCACAAGCTCCCAATGGAGAGGCAGACCCTCCTGTCCAAGCTGTCGGTAATGTTGTAAGCAGTTTGGGGTTCAGTATCTTGCTCAAGGACACATCGATAAGATCAGGCAGAGCTGGTCTTGAACCTTCCGGTTGCCATACGGCATCTTTTTAAAATAAGCTCTCATGCATCTCTGTGTAGTTGCCTATTGCTATGAATGGCCCAGCTGAGGTGCGTGTTGGGGCTGGCACGCGCGACTTACAAAATCTGTCGTGTGCATGACCTTGCAAAATTCCCCTGAAAAGCACTGCGTGCGAGGGGGGGTCCACGTCATTTTGATGTCACACAAGAGCGCGCACCACTTACGCACGACGATGTAAATTGCGCTTTACTGCCTGTGCCACCATTGCCCATCATACAGAGAGGTCATTTACTGACAACAGAGGATGTTCATCGACCCAATTGTTATATATCTTATCTGGTTTCCAGCAATGACTGTTGGATGGTTTCAATGTAGAAGTGAAAAAAAGTCAGATGGTTTCCATACTCAGAACCTCTAAAAAGATCCAGAGATGGTCCAGAGTATTGCAAATAAATCAGTATTGCAGATCTATCTACTGTAAGAGTACTGAATGTGACCTCATAGAATGTGGGCTAGTTTCCTGTGCCAAACGCCTTTTCTCTTGCAACCTCTTCATCTATCCTTCATCCAATGTATATGCAAAATGTTCTGCTCCCTAGCAGTTTTTCTGATTCTCACTATGCGGGACTATGATGCTCATTTGATCGTCTCTGTTAAATTGTCATAAAGGTCTCATAAAAATAACATCCAGATATCATGTGAAACTAGATGATCTGAGTAACTGATGGTGGCAGTAATGAATGGGTGTGAAGACAATTATCTTTGAATTAATATCAAATTAAATTTACATTCTGCTGTGCAATGCAAACCCATTCTTCTCAGTGCAATATTTCACAAGTTATTTACTAAATGCATGGAAAACAACATAGAAAAAATACCTCCTACCAATTCAAAGACACAAAGCCCATATGCATTAGCCTGACAAGCCAGACTATAACATCAATTGTCTTGCTACAACTGATAGACCATTATCTTTCAAACTGCCTCTGCAAGCCATAGGTAGCCTGACAAGCTATAGGGTACATTCAGTGACTCTCTATAGGCCTCTATAAGGATAGAGAAGTGATTGGTCTGACCAAACTTTGTTTGTTGTGTTAATATTTTTATGTGTTTATTATTTAATTAGTGTATAAACATGTAAATTGTATTGTGTTTATGTGGATTATGATTTTTGGTAATAATGACCCCTTCTGGTGACATGTATGGCCACAGTGCCATCCTGCTCCTGCACAAGGTAGCCTACAATGAGGTTGCAGAGGGGAGGCTTTGTGTGCCATCCTTCCCAGGGCCCCTAGCCCCCAGCCCCCTCCCACATCCTCACCACATCCTTGGTCCTGGACCTTCAACCAACACAGCGAATTTGTCCTATGAATGAATGTAAATGACTTGTGTGGTTCTAAGACAGTGGTTCTCTGGTGGCAAATATGTCCTATGAATGAATGTAAATGACTTGTGTGGTTCTAAGGCAGTGGTTCTCTGGTGGCAAATATGTCCTATGTATGAATGTAAATGACTTGTGTGGTTCTAAGGCAGTGGTTCTCTGGTGGCAAATATGTCCTATGTATGAATGTAAATGACTTGTGTGCTGTAAGGCAGTGGTTAGTATGGTCCGTGAACAAGCTCAAGTGGTCCGTGAGGGGAATTCCAAAAAATGATGTGGATTTCCAAAAAATGTACAATTCACAAGTTAGCTTATACATGAGTCCAAAGGAACATTTGGTAACACTTTACTTGACGGGTGAGTACATAACACATTCATAGCAGCTTTCATAAAATGCTCACAAAGCATTTTATATTCATATTCATGACTGTTTCATAAGACATGACTCCACCTTCATACCCAACCCTTCATAAATGTGGAAGATAGAATGTCGATAACCTATCAAAATAAAAGTTCAGTGGTCTCAAAGCAGCACTGCCATTTATGTTTGTCACCCGATCATGTCACACCTGAATATTTCATGAATATCTTGTAAAGTCTACTTCAAATGTCACCTTACTATACAGGTTGCAAAGTATTCATAATCATTCATCTGAGCTTACTACCGAGAGGCAAACTAGAGCTGACCAGTATTTGTGGACCCTGATGTATCTGATATTATTCAATTCAATTCTTTATTGCAGACCCAGGGGGATCCATATCACAGATAAAAAAAAACACACATCAGGACACAGTAAACTAGACAAAAACAAACAAACAAAAAACATGCAGATATTGCATAGCTCACTTTCCCACATACAGACATGTTCGCCAGTGATTCCACAACCTTGAGAACAGTCTCACAGAGCTACGTCCAGGGCTAGCCAGAACAGCTATTAAGTCATTATGTGACTCAGATGCCTTGCACATTAATCTATACATCAGATTGCGTAGCACAGCTGCACAAGTAGGTACCCCAGCACTGACAAACATTTGACTGGCGCCAGACCTTCTAGGTATTCTCAGCAGTAGTCTCATGCTGTCATTTTTACATATTGTGTCATATTACATATTTAGGTAACAGATTTAAAATAAATAAATAAATAAATAATGTTTGCTGCTGTTCAATGGTCTCAAAGAAGCATTGAAGAAACCTCTTACCTGATCAAGTCAAATCAGAGTAATGGACAAATGCCGTATCAGATCATGAGCAAGCATCTAATTTAAATGTTTCATAAAAAAAATATCTCACCTTGGGGTAATTATAGCCTGACATAGCCCGACCATAATACTGCTGTTCATCCGTATTCATGGCCTGGAAGTTCTTTAACCTGACACGATTATACTGCGGGAGGAGGGCATTCACTTCTGGTTTGAAACGATTGGACAGCTCGTCTAATCAGCTTCGCTTATTGGGCGGTAGACTCTCTACCGATGTAAACACGCCCCAAAGGATCGTGCCCAGACCATGATACGTATGAACATTCGTATTATGGGCGGGCTATGTCAGGCTAGGGTAATTGTAATATTTTTTTATACCTTGCCCACATTCAAAAGGGGAATGTCCAACTGTTCCGAGGTCATCTCAAAGTACTTTAAACCTACATCTCAGTGTTAAACTCAGATAAGTGATTATGAATAATTCACAACCTGTATAGTAAAGTGACATTTAAAGTAGACTTCCCAAGATATTCATGAAATATTCAGATGTGAACTGATCAGGTGACAAACATAAATGGCAGTGCTGCTTTGAGACCACTGTACTTTTATTTTGATAGGTTATCGGCATTCTAACTTTCACATTTATGAAGGGTTGCGTATGAAGGTGGAGTCATGTCTTATGAAACATGGGGGGCGGCGTGGCTTAGTGGCTAGACCGCCCACCGATGTTCCATGGCACCCAGTTTTACCGTATGGAGGTAGCTTAGTGGGTTGTTGTCTGTGAAGACAACGCATTTCTGCCCCAACAAGTACTCCCAGAACTTTTCAGTCATGGCCCACTTGAGCGCAAGGAATTCTAGCTTCATAGAGCTATAATTACTCATATTGCGCTCAGTGGCCCACAACCCCCGGTTAGCATAAGTCACTGGCCTAACCACCCTATCCACCTCCTGTGAGAGGACAGCCCCCAAACCTCTATAGCTTGCATCGATCTCCAGAATAAATGGCCGAGAAAAATCAGCATATGCCAGAACTGGGGAGGAAACCAGTTTGGCCTTCAAAAACTCTGCTCACACTGGGGTGTCCATGCAGCAGCTATTTCCTGGCCAGCCCTTCGCCGCGTCTTTTTATCCGACAGATCTGCTACCAGCTTGTGCAGGGAGCTAGCAGTAATTCTGAGATGTGGCGAGGTCACTGCCAGTTAGCCACAGCTTCGATTTTGGCAGGGTCAGTCGAAACCTCCTTGCTCGAGATGACATGCCCCACGTAGCCAACCCGTTGTATAAAGAAAGCACACTTCTCTAACTTTGCCTTCAACCCTTCCTGAACCACCTCTAGCCACTGGAGGTGTTGGGCGACAGACAACGAGAATACCACAATGTCGTCCAGATAAAGTAGTAACGACTGGCATTGTTCACTCCCAAACATCCGCTGCATCAAGCGCTGGAATGTGCTTGGTGCATTACACAAATCGAATGGCATTTGGTTCCATTCGAAGAGACCAACAGGTGTACAAAAGGCCGTTTTAGGCCTGTCCTCCTCAGAAACTGGGACCTGGTTGTAGCCACTGGCAAGATCCAATGTTGAAAACCATTGGGCTCCTGCTAGGGGCTCTAAGCTTTCCTCAATTCGAGGGAGGGGGAAATCATCCTTCCGAGTCTTCTGATTCAACAGGCGATAGTTCACGCACATGCAAAGACTTCCTACCTTCTTTTTTACCAAGACAATTGGGGATGCATATGGACTAGTACTCTCCCTGATCACTTGAGCCTCCAGGAGCTGGAGGACCCCATGGTTCGAACTGCTGCACAAAGAAACTCTTAGTTACAGTGGACACCATTGACTCTGCGTCCAACAAACAGGGGACTGTAAGCCCCCCAATTGAAACATTAATGTTTGGACAAGATGACATGAGCCGGGACAATAATCCTACCTGTGAGGCAAACGTTGCCCCAACTGAACTGCAGCTGCAACAGCTGCAACTGCAACTCGGCAGCTCAGCGGGCATCACTTTCCCGATGGCTGGGAAGGCTGGGAGGGTCTAGCTTGGGCAGAAGGGGCACCAGAAATTGAATTAGCTCGGGGGCGAGCTGGAACTCTTTCCCCATCACATTCTCTCGCAAAATGACCTGGCTGTTGGCACCTATAAGACAAATCAATGGACCACCGCAACGCAGCCTGTTAAATGAGGCTGAGCTCTGCATTGAGGCCACGGTCTGAGTGAGTTGACTAAGCTGGTCTTTCTGCCGCTGCAGCAATTCCTTCAGCTCTCCCAGGTCAATCCTCTGTGCAGGAACAGGGGAAGCTGTCTGTGAATGGCTCTGCATGCCATATTGAAGATCATATGCTGATGGCAAGGAAAAACTACGCCATCTTGCCCCCCTGGGAACTCCTCTTGTTCCCACCTGATAGCTTCTTTCCTGGCTTCCAGCAAAGCAGTGGTAGGCTGGCACCAAACAAACTTAGTTCTCTACGGAGGGCGTTATCCAAAACATGCTCTACAAATTGATCACGGAGGAGTACATCTGCGTTGAGAATACCATCGGGAGCACGCCGCTTGACCTGCTACATTAGAGCCATCAGTGCTAAAGAAAATTCCTGCAGTGTCTCCCCCTCCTGCTGTTGTCTAGCGAAAAAGGCTTGCTGTAATGTTACGTAGGACTGGGTACAGCCATACAGTTCCTTCAAAATGTCCAGAATTTTAACAGTGTCTTTTCGATCGGCACTAGAACGATACTTAATTTCTTTTTTCGCCTCACCTTCCAAATGATCATAAATATAGAACGCTTTATCGGGCCCGGTGAGGTGGTGAGCACGCATACACGCTTCTACCTCCTCTATCCACTCTACTATTCCAATGCCAGTTTTACCATTAAACATAGGACACTTGCGGTCTCTTGATATCACGATTAGATGATCTGGGGCTGTAGCTCCTACTGGCGGAGTGGGACCTACTTCCACTGAATTTGAGGCAGCTAAGTCACTGTCAGAACTAACCTGGGGAGCATTTTGTTCTTGACCAAGACGCTCATTATGATATTTTTTTCTTCAGAGTGAGACCGTGAGATTGACGTTGATAGAGTGACTGTCACTCGAGATGCGTGAGTGTTGGCAACTCTGCTCAAGAAAAGAGAGCACTGGCATTAGTGGGGGTTGGTGGGAGAAAATTATTGTGAATTAGATCATTGGTTCTGGGGACCCCCAGGGGTCCGCGGCACATTTCCAGGGAGTCTGTGAAAAAGTTTGCTAGAAAAAAATAAACTTTTATCATAGGGATAGAAGTACTACTAAAACACTTTCCTTGGGCATTTTTAAAACGGGAGCGTGTCTATGTTCCCACAGCTCTATGTTCCCACAGCTCTATGTTCCCACAACTCTATGTTCCCACAGCTCTATGTTCCCACAGCCCTATATTCTCACATTTCTAAGAGGTTTTTTTTCTTTCTTTCCTCAAAGTCAGGTACTGTAGTCCCACAGTTCAAGCAAGATTCGATCTTTGGTATTATTTGCCCTCAATGGTGCCTTCCAGGTAGTGGGATTTACCGTTATATAGGGTAACGGTAGGTTCACACTGTACATGTCCATTGACGGACGACAGGGGAGGGGTCTGACGGAGGGGGAGTCAATTCTGTCGATTCTGATTGGTTGGACGGATCTGTCGGCAGCTAAAAAGTTTTTTTCGACGGGCACAACGGCGCCTTTGGGACGGACAGACCCACACTGCATTTCGCGCAAGCTCCATTCAAAGTTAATGGGTACAGTCAACGGATGTGTACAGACTGAAACAGCCGTAAGCTGTGGGGTGTGGGGCACAGCATGGGCCTGTGGGAACATAGGGCCCAATTTCCCAAATTTCCTAAGAAATGTGGGCACATAGGGTTGTGGGAACATAGGGCTGTGGGAACATAGAGCCTAATTTCCAAAAATTCTGTGAAAAATAAAAATTCCTAACAAATGTGGGAACATAGGGCTGTGGGAACATAGAGCTGTGGGAACATAGAGTTGTGGGAACATAGAACTGACCCCTTTAAAACAGTGGGCCTACAGAAAACCACATCGGCACTATCAGATTTTGCCCCATGCAATTACTTGCCTATTTCAAAATTTGCATCTGAACGAACCAAAAAGCTATAGATTTTTTTGCCGATCTTGAGGGGTCCTTGAAAGAAATTCAGCTCCATGAGGGGTCCCCGGCCCAATAAAGTTTGAGAACCCCTAGATTAGATAACTGCCACTTATCTTTTAAGTATGAGACCAGACAGGGGCGCCGCTAAGGGGGGGAAGTTAGGATGTTTCTAAGGGCCTAGCACTGACAGGGGGGCCCAGGGAAATTTTGAATATTAAAATCAATGTTTGGTGGGGCCCAAAATTATTGTCATAGGGCCCAACATTTCTAGCGGCGCCCCTGAGACCGGAGACTGGAATCCCAAAGCCAACATTCAACTGGTGTGCAATCTCTGATTTAAGGAATTGCAAACACTTAACCCACTCGCACATACACCTACATGCACCCACTCAAGCACATGCACACTGCCCAGCCATCATGCACAGTTATAGAAAAAGAAAGTACAACAAACCAAATAGTCATGCAAAATAAAGTAATTACAAACACAAACCATGCACTAAAGCTACGGAAAACAAAATATAGATCAGCAAAGCAAACACACACACATGCAATAAAGGAACAAAAACACACTGTAAAAGTGGCTAATACAAGCAGCGCAGGCCACCTGGACGGGTTACTGATGTATTATACTAAGGATCAGAGGACAGCAGGGAGGGCTGCATGCTACTGCAGACAAGGGACATGCACATAGACCTGTCAAACAAATAACATTTAACACGGACACTTTCAACACTTATCCATTCAATTGTGAGTAGACAAAACAGCAGCCTGGTTGCAGTGTTAACACACTTGGTTGGGGCGAATTCACTCCGAATACTGAGTGATATGATTGCCACCTCATCCGTGAACAGAGAGGGGGGGGGGACAGAGGGCTACCGCCTGTATGCACCGTCGGACAGGCACAGACAATGGCACACACACGCCAGTTACGTTGTATCCGTTTCACTGCTGAATGAAGCAGACGGATAAACACAGACACGGCACACACACGCCAGTTACGTGGTATCAGTTTCACTGCTGAATGAAGCAGGCAATTTGAAGTACAACACCCGATAGTAGCCACCCATGCTACCAAAACACAGGCAGACCACCCGGAAGTCAACGAGAGGTAGAGGTCACAGAACAGCTTGCTGGTGCCTGCCTAAATATAGCACCGTTGACCCCACCCCCCAATTCCAGAATCTGCAGATCTAATGAAGCCGTAGGTGAGCATCAGGTACATTGACATCTCATATCGTAGCCCAACCGGCAACATCTAGTAGATCTACTGCCTTAAGACACTTAGATGCATGGTGTTCATCCATGGTTTATGGCACATTGAAAGAACTACCGATTAGGATTAGTAATGTTTCACAGTCAGGAAGAGTGGCCAATGTTTAACCACAAGCTAAACTAACTAAACTAAACTAACTTAACTAACTAACCTAACCATTACCACCCACTTTCAGGCAAAGAAGATCATACACGGTCTTGTGGGACAGTTGCAGCAGCCGTCGTGAGTAGGTGCTGCCATGTGGATCCAAGATTACTGGTTAGTTATTCTTACTTGTTTGGACATTACTTTAAGACTTTAATGTGAAAGGATTACTTTGTGTTCTTTTGTTATGAGTTTCTCCCTTATATCCTTACAGAAATCTTCTAATTTGAATTTGAATTCAAAGAATCTTCGAATCTTTGAATTTGTCAGGGATTAGTTTCTGTTGTTATAGCAATAGGAATTTTGAAAGATTCAAGCTGCTTGAAAACTTGAATCTGGTGTCCTGTGTCTTTCGATTGCAACAGTAGAGGGTGCCAGTTAGTTACAGTTACTGTCACCGACGACTGACAAAAGTGAATGCATGTGTATGACGTACTGCCCTAAAGATGTATAGCCTATAGTGCGTTTGTCATTCCATGTTTGTATATGTAGTGATTTCTTTTATCACAACATGAGCACTTGTCTTGGGCACAGACTTGTCTCTACCTGAACTGATTGGGTAGCTTGTTACAGAAGACAAGCCCATTTGGTTTTAATCATCTTGTCTTATGCAGTGAGATTCTGACATTAAAGTAAAGTCTCATCCCAAGTAACTGAAGAATACAATTATCTGGAGAGATTGCAAAAGTGTCATGTTTGATCATGTTTGTAAGTAACCAAGTGAGTCAGACACAAAAGGCAACATCTCCATGAACTAAGACTGTAACTGTGAAATATTTGTTTATTCCAGTGGGTGTTAGATGCACGCAGACAATTTACCTAGATGATTTCACCGCCTCGTGGGGGAAAATAAAATACTCTTCTCGATGGGGAGGTTTGTCATGAGGCGCAGAAGAAAGAGAGAGGAGATCTTATCATGCTGATGATTTCACATCCTGCCAACAGATCTGCAGCTCTAAACACACAAGGTCAAGCTGTGAATTTGTGTGTGTGTGTGTGTGTGTGTGTGTGTGCGTGTGTGTGCGTGCGTGTGTGTGTGTGTGTGTGTGTGTGTGTGTGTGTGTGTGTGACTGTGTGTGTGTGTGTGTGTGTGTGTGTGTGTTTAATGGAGAGGAAAGAGAGTGGTCTATGTGTAAGAGTCGGAGAGAGAGAGAGAGAGAGAGAAGAGAGAGAGAGAGAGAGATGTGTGACATGGTGAGTGAGTGCGGGAGGGGAGGGAGAAAAAGAGAGATTCCCCTAGTCGCATCAAACATGCACAGTGGAAATACAGTATGTGTCACACTGAACTGCTGACGCAAGGTGCAAATTCATGCTTGTCATCAGTGAAAACTCCATCTACCACTTCTGTAGTGGTTGGGAGAAGGTGTCCCTTAGACCTCAAGGAAACCTGGGAAAGTTCTCTTGACACACGGCCAGTGACCCTCCCACTAACACACACACACACACACACACACTTCATTCACTTCAATTCCAATGTGTGGTGCACACAGCTACCGTCATGCATTATCCCCACCCTCAGGAAACACACCTCACCTACACCTGTTCCAAGAGAAATGACCACACACACACACACACACACACACACACACACACACACACACACACACACACACACCCACGTGTGTGTGAAAGTCATTTTGGGCCCCCACGGACATTGATTTTAATTGTAAAATTTTCTCTGGGACACATTTATTTATTTATTTATTTGTTTATTTATATAAGTGACAGCCTCAATGTACTCTTTCTGCAGCCACTACACTATTTGCAAGTGCACTTGTAAGGGCTATAGTGCTAGCCTGTACAACACATTATAACACTCTCTCTCTCTCTCTCTCACACACACACTCACACACACACACACACACACACACACACACACACACACACACACACACACACACACAAATGTTGCATTTCCATATTGCATGCATGGGGAGGCAGAGTGCAGAAGACTGAGATCGTTATCTTTAAAGTAATTTCCTGTTCCACAAGCTCAAGATAGCTCTGGTCTGCAATGTGTTCTGTTTAGGAGAAGGCACTACTTATTTCCTCATAAATAAGGTGATGTCTGCTGTACATAAGAGGGAACAGTGAATTAAATACCACAGTAAATATACATTAGCACGGTAAAACTTATGACATTTTTAATAGCCTATGTCAGCAATGATTCAAAGGAATATATTTGAATATATAAAAAAATCACAAATAATGTTTATGAAATGCAAGTTTATAATGAACACCAAATAATATGAGTGATTCAAGGGATTTTGAAGTGGTGAACTTGAAAAAATAAATGTTATAGAGAGTTTTAAATTAATCAGGGTTCTTTCTGTGCAACACAAACTTGTGCCTATACTGCCCTCTATTGCTCACTGGCTGATATTGATATTCTGACATCAGCCTACTCAAGGAGGCACTGAGTGCATGGAAACAACGGTCAAGTTTGCCACCAAGATATAAAAATTAAGCAGAAACGTGTTAATTACAGTTACTTTTTCAATAATGTTCAATGTTTCTGAAATACAAAAAACATGTAAAATTTTCAATCTTAATTTTCATTTTTAGGATGGTCAGGTGCAAGAATATTTTCATTTCTGGTTATTCTCTCCCTCCAATTGGCTGGTTCGGTAATAAATCAAATTCGAGGTAATAAATCAAAATGTGAGAGTTACTGATACTTATCTTTGACACTGAGTGTTTACTGTACGTAATAATTTCCACAGAAAACTCTCATAGGAGATTATATTTCAAGGCCTTCCATCTCTGTATTGGTCCCTGCTATTAGACATGTGCATTTAGTCAATCAGCTCAAACAGATATTAGATTTGAATTCACTCTGCAGGAGTGAGCCTGGTGTAGAACTCATTGGTGCCAGAAACACAGGAACTAATCTTTTCAGTTTCTCTGGCATTTAATAGCTTGATTTGAACATCTCCTTTCACATCGTTTCACTTCATGCAAAGTGCCTGGCTGGAACATCTCCATTGGCAATCATTTCCTCTCTCCTCTCTATGGAGTTCATACAAAAAGTATTAAAAAATGTTATCTTGAACACGAGGTTGGTGATGTCCGCAATATTGTGGCTTCCGTTTCTCAATCTGTTTGTTGAATTTGCCCAGCACAGCTTATTGACGGTGAAAACGAATATGCATTATACTGTTCCTGACTAGTTGGTGGAACGAAATGAAAATTGATTGGAACCACTAGGCAACGTTTGTCTGGCCAAGGCTCAAATTGCAAAGACCATGCTTTTTTATCTTCATAACCAGCTTCTTAGTCAACACTTCCCTTCATATGAGGGTCTGGGATTGCGGCTATTGAGAAACGACTGCTTGCTGGAGGTGTTTAAATTCAAAATGATTGGATCAGCTCAATCATATTCTCATACTGCATTCTCAAAGTTCGCTGATTGGCCAGGATGGGATGCATCCTGAATGAACGCAACCAATGGCCAGAATCCAAGATGGAATACTGAAGGGATATGAGAATCGAGCGGAATTGTGTAGAAAGGCAATGGCCAGGCAAAGCAAACAACTGTATTTAAAGGCTAAATCTGGTGAGACTGTCCATAACCCTGTTCCTTCTACTGTAGGTCACCAAGTGCCATCAGTAAGAAAAAGAATGAGAAAATTTGACACATAGACTAAATAGTGAACCTGCAACTTAACGGGGCTCAGTAACTTACTTTCAGTTTCATTTCCTTATATCCAGTTCAGTTTAGCTGTCACTTCATTATTTGGGCTATGCTTTATCAAAATCATTTACCCTTTTGTTTTCCTACCAACAACAACAGATGACTTGGAATAGCAGGGCTATGTATTTATTCATGCTGGATTTCTTCGGTCGTTTTGCTGCTCTCCTGAGAAGATTCGGTAAGAGTTTAACAAAATGATTGAACTTGCAAACTGCGAGATTTCGCTGTACACAAAGTACATCATCAACTTTTGAACTCATGATAATGACTAAGAGCCAGATTAAGCGGTGTAGTGTAATCGAATGAACAACCCAATGCAATTAATCATAGCAAAAAAAAAAAAAAGACCAGACAATCAAGTGTAGTGAGTCATTCCTATCTATAACCCTACCAAATGCCCCAGCTTATACTGAGATCAATGCATAATAGGCATTGAGGCGACCTCTGATGGGCGTATGTGTGACCTCTGAACTATATTTGGAGTGTGACCTTGGATTGGAAAGTGTGGCCTCCCAGTGTGCGTGTCCAGTGGTGGAGACTTTTGTCTTCTTTGGGCATTAAAATCATGTGTGGGTCTGAGGTGCCTACGACGGGCGCCTACAGTGGCACATTTCAGGTAGCCCCAAGCAAGAGGTGTGAAGTGGTGTACTGACTCTTACACTTTCACATTCATAAATAGACCTCAGGGCATGCAAGCAGTTTTTTTGTTGCTCACGTCTAGGCAATCATGAGTGGGTTGCTGAGAAGACTCATGCTAGGAGGACAGACAACGATTTTCCTGAAGAGGCTCCTATCTTTACACCATCTCTTGCATGACAGAGCTGGCTCTCACTAAAGTTCAGTCTATACTTTACAATTGCTCATGTTCAAGAAACCCCATAAAGGTTTTTTTTTCTTTTATGACAGCTCAAAGAGAAACTTTCTAAAAGGTGTTTGTAGGTGAAAAAGTCAGCAGAAATGTTGACTGCACATGCCACATGTGTTTCTAGTCAACTGCCATCTACCTGTATTTCTTTATGTAATAGGCATTATGCAGTAATATAGGGAATTTCCTTAAAGGTGCTTTCTTTCTAAGAATCCAGGGACTAAAATGAATAGGTAACTGAGATTGCTATTGGCAGCAATGTTTACACAGAGTAAGGGGTTCTGAAGATAAAAGTGAGAAGAACTGCAATAGAGTTAATCTGCAGAGATAAGGGAATCTTCTTCAAGGTTAAATCCTCTTTGAATTATAGTTTTTCTGTTCATTTTACAGATTGGTCATAATTTTACAAAAGCTTTACAAAATGCAATAAGCAGGTGTAGGTACATACTGTATATTAGGTATTGCTAAATATCAGCTGTACTTCTACACAACACACAATAACATTTAATCAATTCCCCCTAACAAGTGTTGAGTTCATCGCACATTATGCAATTCTTCGAGTCGATTACCACACCACAAGAGGGCCCATGCATCCTCCACAGGATATCGACACTGCCTCTAGCTCATGTCTTGCACACACACACACACACACACACACACACACACACACACACACACACACACACACACACACTAACTGTATCTCATGTCTTACCCACACACACACAGTCACACACACACACACACACACACACACACATCTCTGCCTACAAACATGTACTGTATGTGTGTTTGATAAGAAGACAGAGGACATACAAGACAGTGTGTGTGTGTGTGTGTGTGTGTTACACCAGATTAAATGAATCCAGTGTTATAACTTTAAGTGTAGAATTTTCATGAACAATCTGCAACTGTGCATGTGTGATGACAGGTGATGGTCATAAAGAATTTCAATCTGACACTTTTCGCCTAACCTCTCCCCGTGATCAGCATACGTGCCTCCGTTCCTTTCAGAGGCCAGAGATTGTGTCAAGACAACAATGTGTGTGAAAGCATTGTTAGAGCGGAGCCGAGTGGAAAGCTAACTGTTGGGGTTTTTGCACACACTGAGTCATCCATTAAGTTTCGTCTTGGAAAACTGATGAGGCCACACATTTTTACAGCACTCCATGTATGGATTATGTCTAGCCTGATGACCGGGTCCAGCCCTTCAGCCTGACTTACTCCCCTCCCTGTTGGTGGGCAACAGAGAAGTGAAAGTTTTAGTGTGCCCACTTCTCGGAAAACTCTGTGGTTTCGTCATGCATTGTACTATGCCAAATCACATTTGCTCTATATAGTCATAACATACCCATAACATATATAACATATCTCCCCTTGCTGTGTGCTCTTGCTCCTCTTGACACCATCGCCGCCTTTCCAAAATCCCCACCTGCCTCCCCACCATTGCCAGCTGGGTCCATGTCCTCTGTCTAGGGCAGGGGTTCTCAAACTTTCTCGGGCCGGGGACCCCTCATGGAGCCGATTTTTTTTACGAGGACCCCTCTTGATCGCAATTTTTTTTTTAAATAGCTATTGTTCTTTCAGATGCAACAGTTTTAAACAGGCATGTAATTGCATATGGCAAAATATGAGAGTGCAGAAGTGGTTTTCTGTAGGTCTACTGATGCCCAAGGGATGTGTCTGAGTATTATTTCTATCTCTATAACATAACAGCAAACATTTTCACGGACCCCTGGCATTGTGCTGTGGACCCCGGGGACCCCAGTTGGCTCGATCCCTGCCAGCTAAGAAATCAGGCTGGGTATACACAGACCTTAGGTGGAGCCTACTTTTAAGACTTTAGTATTTGAAAAATTTTGTAATCTGTCAATTCATGAAATATTTGTTTATCATTCTATTCTATGCTATTCTATTCTTTATGAAATGGGGTTTCCCCTGTCTGGTATTGTGTGGTGGAAGCTTATGTCAGCAGGAAAGATTTGGAGTATCTGTCATAAACCAGCGCCAAGCACTGAACACGGTTGCTGTACTTAAATGTTTGCGTCTCCAAGCTTTAAGCCCTTTGCCATGGATAAAGTGTAGCTGCGGAGTAAGTTTAAGCATAGCCCTGTTGCACAAGCCTTCTAAAAGCACTTGATTTCATATGGAATGAAAGAATTTTGAACAGCGTAGACTGAATGTGAACGCAATGGCGAACAAGCACTTTACATTGAGTCACCGGTACCTCAGATCTTACTTTCAGTTTCCATTGATTCAGTGTAAAGTGCTTGTTCACTTCTGCGTTCGTGTTTGGTCTATGCTGTTCCCAATTATTTTGTTTCACTCGCTAACTAGTGCATTTAGCAGGCTCGTTCAATAGGGCTATGCTTGAAGTCACTCCAGAGCACCCCTTGAAGTCAGTGACTTCAAAAAGTGACAGTTCAGCATCATTCAATCATTGCCCTGTTGTACGAGCCCTGTTGTCAGTCAATATGATCACACATTAATTACCTCTGCCAAGGAGGTTATGTTTTCGCTGGTGTCTGTCTGTGTCTCTGTGTGTGTCTGTCTGTGTACAACATAACTCGAAAAGTATTCCACGGAATTGGATGAAATTTTCGGGCAACGTGTCTACTGGGATAAGTAAGAACTGATTTGATTTTGGTGGCGATTGGTGATCCAGAACACGATCTTGAATTTATATTGTGCCAGTGACCACATTAGCTTGGAGGTCTATGCTCCCTAAGCGCTTTTCTAGTTTGTATTTGTTATTTATATTTGTTATGTCAGAATAAAAACACACACTAGTGTGGAGAGATTTATTTATTTATATTTTTTGTCCAAAGGTTTACATACACTTCCTTTTTTCTTTTTGTTATTACTCATTGTTTTTATTTATAAACACAAAGATCACAGTACAACTTATCAGCCCACCCCCACCCAACCTCAGACAACAGTCACACAACAGTCACACAAGAGGTTTATATACACTTCCTTAGTATTTGATAAAATGGCCTCCATTGTGGTCCGATGAAACAGTTTGGCCAGGAAGAGGGAAGCTTGGAAGAAAAAGTTCTGGGGTGACATCAGGGCTGGATTAACCCATGAGTTTCATGGGTAAAGGCCAAGGGGCCCGTCCATTCCAATTGGCCTTTTCTGCCCCAGCATTACTCAAGACGAAAATTAATATTGGACAATTATTTATTATCCTAAGGTAGCCGAAGTTTTGACAGGTGAGGGCCAATTTAGGGACCCAACTAAGGGCCACCAAAGGTGCGGGGGGAGGGGAAAAAAAAAAAAAAACATTCATAATCTTTTTAATTACAAGGTTGCATCTCTACAGTTTACATTTTTTGCAATATATAAATAAATGCCTAAACATGCCATTAAACAATATTAAATTGGCTATTCATTCTTTCAAAGCAATGTACAGTTTTAACAGTTTTACAGATATTATCAGATGTTATCGCAGGCCGCCAGAAATGTTTCCGCGGGCCGCACTTTGAGAACCTACAGTATGGCCTAATGGAACACGTGCATATATGAGAGTGCAACCTCAGCATGGAAGATCAGATAAGATGTGCCCTCTCCAAGGCTTTGAACCAGATTTTTTACCAATTGGTTCGTTCCGAACAGAAACTGTACTTTAACGTTATCTGTCAATTTTATCGGAATTTTATTCAAGATCCAAATTTGATCATTTGTGCGCATGGTCGTTTCCACACATAATGCATCCAGGCTACACCTACAATGTCTTTGCATTATGTTTGACATTATGCATCCAGTCTACACCTACAATGTCTATGCATTATGCTTTTTAAGATCTCTCAGCTCGCTTCTTCTATTTGCGACCCAAAGGTATGAACTTTACATAAAAACGAAAACGTTTCAGGGGCAGTTTGACTATATTTGGGCTACTTATCTAATAGCCTACTGACAAAACGGATAGACATCCTAACAAAGGCCTTTGAGGCCGAAATGCTTTGACAGTTTTTGTAGCCGAATAAATACTTTTTATACTGCATCTTGAGTGCCTCGGAACTGACTCTTTTATAACGGGTAGAAATTTTAAAATGTGACTGATTCACTACGCTATAGTTTACATTCACTCTGCTATGTCACCATACAAACAAAAACTTAGGCATACTGATTCAGAACAGACAGTCATTCTCACTCATTTCACCAAACATTACAGCCATATGACAACAGGGAAAGAAATGTGAATGCCTTCTGAAAATACTTTTTTGTCACATGAACACATGACCTATGGAAGCCAATTCCCGCAGTTACAGTATGTGATAGGCCTATAGGCCTCTAGATAATGGGAATAACACTTTCATTTTTAAATGATACAAATGGTAATGCAAAATTATAGCCCACATTTTTATAACCTCACTCACATCAGATGATTCGTTACACTGCAAGCAGCTGTAGTCCATCTGATAGCTTGTCATAAGAGAAATGCATTAGAAGACTGGACGTTATCAAAAATCCTTGCATATATTTAGACAAACCACTTGTCTGTCATCTTACTTCAACCACTCACATTGAAAACAACCTGTGACAAGACATTACATCCCTTCATGCAACAGCAACGCAATGTCTAGTTTCAGTTCAAAAATCTTGCCTGGCAGTTCCTATGTAGCCTGACATAGCCCGACCATAATACTGCTGTTCATCCATATTCATGGTCTGGAGGTTCTTTAACCTGGCGCGATTATACTGCGGGCGGGAGGGCATTCACTTTTGGTTTGAAACAATTGGACAGCTCGTCTAATCAGCGTCGCTTATTGGCCGGTAGACTCTCTACCGATATAAACACGCCCAAGAGGACCGTTCCCAGACCATGGATACGTATGAACATTCGTATTATGGGCAGGCTATGTCAGGCTAGTTCCTATGGTCTCAGTCCTGAAATTCCTTTCAATGGGTGCGACCTCAGATGCTTGCGTTCACCGCACAATCTGACATGAATGAGGTTAATGTACTTACCCAATCCCTCTGCTGCTGGTGGGGTCAGCTCTTTGTTCTCACAGCTCCATGTTCCCACAGCCCTATGTTCCAGTTGAGTAGGTCTCCTCCTTTCACTTCCAAAGTACCACTATCCATCAGTCCCTGTCATGGAACCTGATTATCAGCCTCGCTATAACCAAAGCCAAACTAAAACATCAGAGACTTTACTTCCTCCGTCAACTGAGGAAATTTGGGGTAAGTCAGGCGGGCAGGTGGAGCGAGAAGTACTTCGGAAGTGAAAGGAGGAGACCTACTCAACATCTTCACCATTGATGGAGATGGCTTGATGTTGGCCTGCCTTTTTTTCTGAAAGCCAAAATGAGTTAGTTATGGCTGCATTGAGGATTAAGCTTAGCGTTGTTTCTTGCATCTGTTTCTGCAAGTCTGTGTGCATCACCACCAAAATCATAGGCTGCAGTCTGTCTACTATGACACCAGAATTGGCAGAAAGGCAAGATCATCTCTGATCCCTCCCGCCCAGTATAGGCCTACAACATATTCACACTCTCACCATCAGCATTTCATGTGAAACATTGCACTTCAGAAACAGTCAGGTTCGCTAAGCTACCTACGTTACTTGAATAATGGTCTAATATCAAGCACAGTATGCTGCTATTAAGTCATGGCTGTGCCTCATGCACAAAGCACAAAAGCTGGCCGCACACCGGTTCCGACAGCATTGCGGAGCACTTTCTAATCCGACAATTTCGCCTAGCACCTAGCACAGTAGCCTGTGAAATTAACATTAGATGTCAATGGGCGGCGCCGACAAAATAGACTTGAATCGTAATTCACAACCGACGGCGGAAGAGTTCGGCGCTGGTGTGCAGGGTTGCATTGAAAACAGTGGAATCGAATGTTGGAAGCAGAGTGCTCAGCACTGTGTCGGAACTGGTGGGCGGTGGCCTAAAGTCTATTTTCTCTACTACTTGCAGTAGTTCTTCTCCATTCACTTGCATCATAATCGACCACACTTTCCCTCCCCCATGCCAATCCCACTCTCACATTGTGGGGGTGTTAACCAGAAATGGCATCTGTGTCTGTGGCTGGGATAAAAAAAGCAAATGGGCCACATTCAGAACCAGGAAGCAAGGGAAGACAGGAAATGACACTTGACACATGACAAGAGGCTTGGCAAGAAACAAGTAAACACAAGCATGATGATGAAACAAGAGAAAAAAAATGGTGATACGATTCAACCCATAATGCAAATGATCATTTTAAGGTCACTATACAATACAATACATTTTTAATAAGCTGCAGATAAATTATGATTATGAAAATAATGTAAGATTAATTTGTCTGCCCTTTCATCAAATTCATCACATTAATTTAGAAAATTCAAATGGACCAAACCATTTTTGAAATGTAAACAAATGACACTAAAAATACCAACTACATAAATACTACAACATACCAATACACTTTGGCCTATATGTCACTTGACTTGTGCTATAGGTCTTGGGTGGGATACTGATAGAGTAGTTTGACTGCAGGATAGGCTTACTTGACTAACAAAGTTATTGAGTAGGGTAAGTACAGTATGTGGACAATTAGGCTACTCTTGAACAAAACTTGGGTAACACTTTCTATAAGCTCAGTATTCATGAAGCTTAATAAATGCATTAAAAAGTGTTATAGGCCTAATGCATTCGTAATGATAATATTGATATTCATAACTGTTCAAAGAGGGCATTATAATTTCCTATTGCCCCCCCTGTCAGTGCCAGGCCCTTAGAATGGACTTTGAGTATATAGCTTCACGTATCATTACGTCCTCACTCTCCTGTCACATGGGAACAGCCATGTTGTGAAAGCTGTAGCCCAGTAAGGAAAGTCCTATATGAGTGGTCAGTGACAAAAAAACCCCAACTTAAATCCAAGTAACTACACAGCATACGTTGATGTCAATGTTCTCTCTTTCATTAACTTGTATATTCAAGTCTTACAACTCATAAATATGGCCATATCATATCAGCAAAAACAAACTTAAATCCAAGTAACTACACAGTGTACGTTTAATGTCAAATTCTCTCTCTTATTAACTTGTATATTCAAGTCTTACAACTCATAAATATGGCCATATCATATCAGCAAAAACAAACTTAAATCCAAGTAACTACACAGTGTACGTTGATGTCAATGTTCTCTCTCTTATTAACTTGTATATTCAAGTCTTACAACTCATAAATATGGCCATATCATATCAGCAAAAACAAACTTAAATCCAAGTAACTACACAGTGTACGTTGATGTCAAATTCTCTCTCTTTTTATTAACTTGTATATTCAATAGTGCTGTCAAGCGATTAAAATATTTAATCGCGATTAATCACATTTTTGCCGTAGTTAACTCATAATTAATCGCGATTAATCACAAATTTCTTTCTATTCTAAATGTCCCTCGATGTCTTTTTGTCCCATTTTTATTTATTTATTTTCATTTTAATGCTGTTATCAGCATTCATTGGTGGGGGTGAATACCAATTTAAAATAAAAGAAAACCCAGTTACAGCATCAGAAATTATTAACATGTTCAAGTAGATCAGAGAGATGTTGATGTCTTTTATGTTGCTAGTTCACAAGTTTACAAAAAAAAAAAAAAAAAAAAATTTAAATTATACTAACCTATAAAGAGGCTCAATGAAAATATGGCATGATGGTCTACATGAGTAAACCTACATTGCATGAGCATACCTTTAAAATGCATTTTGCCATAGGCCTATTGGCTATTGCCCTGCAAGAAGCTCTCATTTTAGTGACAAGTCATACGTTCAGAATCAGGTAGGCTATATGCGTCTTGTTTGCATAAATTCTCTCTCTCAGTTGCGCTCCAACCTGTTTCACCTCTCTCACTCGCGCTGCAATTTTGAAACTGATATTAGCCTATTTGCGGGGTATTCAGTTCAAGAGAAGGGATTTCTAAGTGACAACATCAATCCTCTAGCTAATTAACAACCTAAATATGCGAACATACGAGTGAACGTCAACGATTGTGTTGGTAAAATATTTGTTTTCACTGACATCGGAGCAGCAGAGCAGAGTGCAGACACATCTACACCCGTGTGTGCGTGCGTGTGTAGGCTACTGTAGGCATGAGTAGCCTAGGTCCTAGACTAAGCAGTAGGCCTACTTCAAGCCTGATACAAACACAGGACATACTGAAACGTCGGGAGGTGTTGGAATGTCGGAGATATATTTTTTTTCACATTCCATTGATAATGGCGGGTCCAATGCGTTAATCGCGCGTTAAAAAAATTGACGGCGTTAAAATGGGTTTGCGTTAACGCCGTTATTAACGCGTTAAACTGACAGCACTAATATTCAAGTCTTACAACTCATAAATATGGCCATATCATATCAGCAAAAACAAACTTAAATCCAAGTAACTACACAGTGTACGTTGATGTCAATGTTCTCTCTTTCATTAACTTGTATATTCAAGTCTTACAACTCATAAATATGGCCATATCATATCAGCAAAAACAAACTTAAATCCAAGTAACTACACAGTGTACGTTGATGTCAAATTCTCTCTTTTTATTAACTTGTATATTCAAGTCTTACAACTCATAAATATGGCCATATCATATCAGCAAAAACAAACTTAAATCCAAGTAACTACACAGTGTACGTTGATGTCAAATTCTCTCTCTTTTTATTAACTTGTATATTCAAGTCTTACAACTCATAAATATGGCCATATCATATCAGCAAAAACAAACTTAAATCCAAGTAACTACACAGTGTACGTTGATGTCAATGTTCTCTCTTTCATTAACTTGTATATTCAAGTCTTACAACTCATAAATATGGCCATATCATATCAGCAAAAACAAACTTAAATCCAAGTAACTACACAGTGTACGTTGATGTCAAATTCTCTCTTTTTATTAACTTGTATATTCAAGTCTTACAACTCATAAATATGGCCATATCATATCAGCAAAAACAAACTTAAATCCAAGTAACTACACAGTGTACGTTGATGTCAAATTCTCTCTCTTTTTATTAACTTGTATATTCAAGTCTTACAACTCATAAATATGGCCATATCATATTAGCAAAAACAAACTTAAATCCAAGGGTCGCCTCTGTGCGTGTAAAGAAGCGCTCTGACGCATCGCAAGTGGTGTCAGTGGTTTTCACACTCTTGTTCGTGCTTCCTTTTGCAATCGCTGTTCACTTCACCTCTATGAATTTCTCATGCTTTCAAAAATACAACAAATACTCTTTAGGGAAGACCCCCACAATGGTATTTCTTTACTCATGGACAGTAGGTCACTATTATGCATGGAGAATTTCCCAATTAACAATGATATCTGAGGTGTTATAATGTGATTAAGCATCTTAGTCAACCATTTCTGCAAAAAAAACCTTGTTCTTTAAATATACAGTATGTAACACCCATTACATACACTGGTCATTTTATATAGTTACAGTGTATTTAGTTGAATGTGACTCACGTGGGGAAAGTGCCTTGGTTTAATTCCATTTTTTTTTTTTTGTATTATTTGTTTATTTATTTAATATACAGTATGATATCAAATTTGCAATGTATCCTGATTCCTGATGTATAGTATATTGGCCTGGGATTTCATTTCTTATGCAATTCAGTTTTGATGAAACTGAAAATTCAGCTTTTTAGCTCACCACCGAAACTGAACTGCGTGAAGAAATGAAATCTCAGGCCAAGTTACATCAGGACCAGGACACATTGCAATTTTCCCCTGATGTGCTCGCAAAAATCTGAAAAACTAGCCCTGTTTGTTGTTTTCCCATGTTGTCGAAATGCCATTCGGCCATGGATTCAAAAGGGCAAAGTGACAATTTGTACATCTGCCCACATCAATTATCTTAACTTGCGCACTACATAAATTCATTCACTACAATAATGTCTACAATTCCATACCACCCGGGTTCGAGAGAGAGAGGGGTAAGGATCTGGAAATGACATCGGGTCAATGTTATCACAAGCCCTGTGGGCAGGGCCGGTTCTAGCCTTTTTGGTGCTCTAGGCCAGATTTGAGTTTTGCTGCCTATTTTCTAGAAATTGAAGTGAAAAACTGGAAAAAAAAAATGCCCCCCCCCGATATTTGGTGCCCTAGGCGGTCGCCTAGTTCGTCTATGCCCAGAACCGGCCCTGTCTGTGTGAGTGTGAGAGAGAGATGGTAGGGATTGGGAAATGACCTTGGGTCGTGCTCAAACCTGGGTCCCCAGATTTATGGTATGACATACTAGCACACTGACCCACAGCGCTTCCTTCATCTGACCTAGCTAGCAAACCTGACAGTAGGCTACTCCACCCAGAAAATCGCTGCCATTTTCAGATGTCGGCTTTCCATTGGAATCCCATACGAAATGCTTACCATGTTTTTTACCGGCTTCACAATGCTACAGGCATAATTTCTTGTCATTAGCAGTGTAGAGGGGACAGGGCTTAAGAATGAGATAACATTCCCTTTTCCCCCATGTTATGAAAATGACGCTGATAGTATTATTAAAATCAGTATTTGGGCCCAAATTTGTAGCAGCGCCCCTGTATTGTGACCCTGTTACCTTGGCTTGCTAAGGAGTTTTGGGGGGAAAATAAAACTTGTTCATTTAATATGTACGCTTAGGCACGTATTACCTATGGTTCTGTTTGTGCATTAATAGTGCTTTTAGTGCAAACATAAAAGACTTTTTTGCAAGTGAGGCCTACAGTTGAGACCAAACATTTACATACACAAAAGCTTTTTGTCTTCACTGGTGCACATTCATTTTGAGTAAACTGTTTTATGTCAGGAGATACAGTAGTACCACATTTTTTTTTTTTTTTTTTGTATTTGCGAAATGTCAGAACAAAGAGATACATTTTTTTTCATGGTTTCCATGAAATCAGTGGTGACATTGAGATTCATCCCACCCTATTACACCATAATCAGTGGCTTTGGGGGAGGCGGAAACATTAGAAGGAACCACCCCCCAGTGAATAACTCACTGAGGTCACATCACAGGCCCACACTGTGAAGAATTTTAAGCACTCTAACCACATCAAGAACACATTATCACTTAGGTTTTGTCCCTGTGTAATTTTTTTTACTAGATTGAGTTTGCGTAGGTGAATAATAGAATGCATTTCTCAACTGAATGACACTTGATATTTGGCCAATTCTGGAGCACAATGGAGCACAAAGCAAGCACTGTATAGAGTTAAAGACATCACTGCTTTAGTAATTTAGGGTCTGTCATTTATCTGTCATTCAACAATAACTTATAAAAATTATGATGACTATTTATGACCATATTCTATTATATGATATGATCAATGACTTTTTAAAAATGTCCAAAACAGGGGACATCAAATCTTTCAAGAATGAATCTTTCACTTAATGATCATTGGCATTACTTAATTATAAGCCCCCCAAAAGTTAAATTCACAACATTGACAATATGACAAACTGAGGTACTTTTCCTCTTTCATCCCACAGATTTGAGGGATTTACCTTTTTGGTGACAAACTGGGTCAGTTTGTGGTGAATAATCCACTCCATTAACTTTTTTTTTTCTATTAGTGACATCATGGCTTCCTTTTAGTATAAGTCACAGAAGAATGCAGGGATCCTTATCATTAGCTGGAATCAGCAGTACTGCTACAAGAGTGCGACTAGACAGTCAGTTCAACCCTGCGGAAGATGACGTTTATCATGATTATGGCTGTGCTTCTTCACATTTGCTCGGCGCGATATATTCCAACAGATGAAAAATCTGCAAGTTTCGAAGCCATTAGCAGTAACCTTGAAACGCTACTTAATTCAAGTATTCCAGAGGTAGAGGATGGCGAAATTGAGGTAAGTAACCTAGTCGGTAATGAATATGTAAGAAGGGAAGCTATTTGCCTTTAATAGATACTTCTTGCAATACATTTTTAATTTGCTTATGTCAATTTCATGCAGAAGCAAATGTTCTACCCACCATATCCAAGGGACAAAACAAATAATGGCATAAAACATGTAAGTATTTTTCCTGTCATTTTGTTTTACACTGGACTAATCAATTGAACTTGTGAAATATATGGCTAGAGTACAGTGATCTCATAACTGACCCAGATTTAGAGAAAATATGGGTAAAAAAGTCCTGGCCTTAGGCCTGACTTTAAAATGGATGCTAAATATGAGATGTAACTGTACAGCACAAAACCTAAGTCACATTACATATTACATGAATGGACACCACTGTTTATCTTAGTGAATCCTGAAAACAGTGCATAAGGTGCATTTAGCACCTGATACCAAATGCTAACCATCACAAGCCTTCTATTACAACCATCTATTGATTTGTTTATGATGCCTTTATTAAAAGGAATGGTATTTCAAAAGCACATTTCACCATTATTATCATTTTTCCTCAAGTTTGTCAACTGCTTACCAATTTCTAATTACAGTGTGAATGTGAGGGGTCTTTTGCAACAACCTTAGAAGTCTTCCTGGGAGAGATGAATATCACAAACACAATCACAGCTAAAATCAATGCTACTCTCCAGCATCTGAAGACCTTTCCGCTACAGCAAGTTGAGGTGAGTCTATGTTATTGTTTTTGAACCACTGAAACTAGACCGCATCTCAGTGGCTGTAACACTGACAAGTGACATGACATGAGTCATAATGTGTACTGTATCATGAACATTAATGTCAGTTCATTAATGGTTATGACTGCCATCGTTAAGACTCATTAGCTTTTTGTAATGTCTGTATCCCAAATAACTAACATTGTATACTACATAGAGCAAACTGAATGACACTTTATGATGTCGTGAACAAAAACGTCATGACGCCATGAACAAAAAGTGTCATTACTGTTCATGTTATGTGCCCTGTTACTCTTAAGACTACACTGTCAAGCACAGTGCTATTTAGTTTGTTTTCTAATTTACTAATCTTTAAATTATTATAACTCTTTTGTTTAGGATGGGTGTAAAATTCCAACTAAAGGCCAAGGGGTGTATGAGCTCATTACACTTTTCGAATCCTACTCCAAAAATTGGGGTGTATACTGTCAAACAAAACAGTAACAAACTGCGGAAGTAATATTTCCTGAAGCAATTTATTAATGTATTATTTATTGATTTATCTATTTATTTATTTATTTATTTATTTATTTATTGTTTTCATGTACTAATTCATGTGTTGTTTGTTTTCATTTAGTAAGTTTGTCTGTTAAAGTTATATTATTGACACTACTAAAACTTTTACTACTTTTGAAAATTGTTTTTGTCTCTTTTTCTCTGTCTCTCTTTGATGTTGTATAATTCCTTAATGACCTACGCTATGACTACGAAAGTTGGTGACTTCTCCTAAAATTTAGTTGGCTACAATAGACTTGTTTCACACCTGAACATTCCGACATTCCATGGTAGTAAACTGAACATTCTATCATTGAAATGCATTGGATTTATGCCTCTTTCTGACTTGAAAAAAATGGGTAATAACATTTCAAACATGTTTAAATTCACTTTCCTTCAAATAATACACATTTGAAGCATACAAATTGGGAGGTCCCGAATAGATTGAAGCGCCATGCACATAAATGTAAAACCACTTTTATCTACTCGGGACCTCCAAATTTGCGTGCTTCAAATGTGTATTATTTGAAAGAAAGTGAATTTAGACTTATTTTAAATATTATTACCCATTTTTTTCAAGTCAGAAAGAGGCATAAATCCAATGCATTTCAATGGTAGAATGTTCAGTTTACTACCATGGAATGCTTTTAGAACCTAGGAATGTTCAGGTGTGAAACAAGTCTATTAGTACCAAAAGATTAGGTTTACCATTGTTTGTGTTGCCATGGCAACGGTTTTCTGACAGGTATGTCTGACCAAAAATCACTGATCTAGGTTGAGATGTGCCAGCGCTTTTTGGATAGGGGTTACGATCCCAGAGCACTGGAAAGTTGCATTGAGGGTGTGCGCGCTATTCGCTGATTTATTGACAGATCACGCACCCAGACAGACACTTAGGTCTAAGGTCTCACTTAGGCCTAAATGTTTTAATTGCGCAGCATGCAACAGCATGTTAACTATAAAAACATTCCCATACCATAAACAGAACATACAAAGTGAAGGGGCCAAATAACCTGTCTATCTACATTTGTTGTTTATCTATTGACATGTCCTTCTGGATAATTTGATGTTGAAAAGATGAAACGCCACCTAAAAACTAGAGTGTTAGAGCACAAATGCGCAATTAGAAGGAAAGATGAGAAATCGTCCGTTGCCAGACACTTTAGCGCAGTAGGCCATGATGCGAATGCACTAAAGTTTATGGGGTTGGGAATGGTTAACCATTCTCCAAGAGGGGAGATCGGGAGAAGCTCCTCCTACAGAAGAATATATCTGGTTTAATGTTCATTCCAAATGCTTTTCATGCTATGCTATAAGCTATGGACCAGAGATCAGCTGATCTTTTTAAACCCCTTTTTTTTAAAAAGAAAAGACAATTGTGGCACTAATTATCATTGTATTGCCATTGGTTGATGATGTGGGGGTGTAATGGGTGTGAGTATTTCAAAACTTTTTTTCACTGTTGTAACTGATCACACTGAGAAAGGGAGAACGCAGAAACGTGCCTGTGTGAATAAAAGGTGTATGCATAGTGTGGCTTCCTCTCCTGATCCTTCACAACAAATTTGAGTCCTATAATCTAAGTCAGCTTTATTTTGGGAAGGCTCCATGGGTTGGATTAAATAGCTCAACGGGCCACATGTGGCCCTCGGGCCTTAGTTTGCCCAGGTATGAGGTATAGCATGAGGTCAGTTGAACCTCTGATAATGATCTGGTCAGTAAAGTAGTAGAGGGTGTTGTTAAGTCAGTGTTTCTCAAACTGTGGGGCGGGCCCCACTAGTGGGGCGCAGACACATGACAGTTGGGGCGCGAGACATCTCTTTGCGATCGACCAATGGCCGAACCATGTCCCCCAAATTCACAGCTATTCGTCAGATACTGTATTCCTCATGGAATTCCTCATCGTGCGCAAATTGAGCCTTCCAGGTGGGGCGTTTAAAATTCTCTGCTTTCCAAAGTGGGGAATGACAAGTTTGAGAACCACTGTGTTAAGTAATGGACAATGTTCTGTGAGGCGGTCATTATCATGGAATATCATCCAACAGAGTGATGCAACGCAGCTCGTCGTGTAGCAAACAGAGCATTCTACAGCATTATAAAGAGCCGTGTAATAATCATTATTTTTTTTTTTAAGATATTTTTTGGCCTTTTTATTAGATAGGACAGTGTAAAGATGACAGGACCTCGGGTCCCCTGGGTAACGGTCCAACGCTCTAGCCACTGAGCTATATGTGTTGATGTTGATAAAATTTTAACACCAGGTGTACTGGAGGATCAACAATGAGAGGACCCCTAAAACAGGAATGGTTTTTCATATGGGGGCCATTTCACATTTCTCCCTCTTGATCTTTTTTGGCTGGTTTTCCACTAATTAACTAGTCATTATCATTATTGACAGGACGATACGATTCCTTAACCTCAGAGAGGTTGCACAAGTTGTCCAACTCCTTCAGGATGGGACATCCATACATGCCAAAGCAAGGAGATTCTATGTGTTTCCAAATTCCATGTAGGAATGTAGGACATTTCAGGAAACAGGCAAGGGGGGCAGAGCCGGCCTGTGGATGTATGCAAATTAGCCATGTGTGCCTTAAGATGAAGTCACGTTAACAAGTCATATGCTTGGCTATACTAAAATGGCTAAAGCGAAAGCTAATCATGAGTGTATCACTTGCACACTTTGGGTTCACAACTATTAAATTTGAGATATTCGGAGATAGGCCTACGGGTGCAGCTTGCATAGTAGGCCCACTTGCTTGGCGCAGGATCGTCTCCCACAGCAATGCCATAGACTTTGTGTGTGCGTGTTTGAGTGTCTGTCTCTGTGTGTGAATCAGAGAGAGAGAGAGAGAGAGAGAGAGCACCCGAGTGGTGATGTTTGACTTGTATGCTCTCTGTCAACATTCAAGGGTACAATTGCCTAAACGGCTTATTCAGTTGATTCCCCTTAAGTGCGCAAGATGGGTGATTGATGTTGTGTCTAAATTGTAATGCACAACTTTGTTAAAAAACAAAGCATCCAAATAAGGTTTACCAGTGCAATGTCAGCCTACGTCAGTTGTGGTTTATGAATAGGCCCACTGTAGGACATCAAATGATTGAAATTGGTAAGTGTGTGCTTGTGTTAGTCTCACAGATTCTGTTCCAGTGAGCAATCTTGGTCTGCGTTGCACAAAATTCATTCAATCTCTGAAGTTGTGATGCACAGGATAGGATTTGTGCACCTGTAACAAAGGACTGAATGCAGAGCACCTTTATTTTGTCTTTACAACAGTATAAAAAAAATCTATACTGTATATTATTTCAAATGCACTTGCATGGCTGTGTTGCACATGGGATATACAGTATATTGTAGAGAGAGAAACATTCCACGAACAGATGCCCATGTTTTTAATTGTTATTCAAACAGTATGTAAGTTCACCACACACAATATATTATCTGTCTTTAATTTATTTTTCTCTCTCTTATAATGAATCTCCACTGAAACCTGACAATACGGCAGCAGCACAGTAGCAGTGGGCCTATTAGTTATGATAATAATAGACTAAATGCGATGCTTAATGTTAAATATCCTCCTGGCGATTCTACAGTGACAACACGGATCTCTGACTGTCTCTCAGACATATCTGCATGGATGAAAGACAACCACCTTCAACTGAACCTCTCAAAAACGGAACTGCTGATCATCCCTGCCAAGCAAACACTGCACCACAACATCAGCATTAAGATAGACTCTCTATCTGTTGCTCCTACCAAGGCTGCAAGAAACCTAGGTGTAATAATTGATGACCAGCTAACCTTCACGGATCATGTTGCTGCTGTTGCGAGGTCGTCACGTTTCTCTTTATTCAACATTATGAAAATCAGGCCGTACCTTACTCAACCTGCAACACAGCTCCTGGTTCAGACGCTGGTTATCTCTCGTCTCAACTATTGCAACGATCTTCCAGGGCCGTTTCAAGGTACTTAGGGGGCCCCAAGCAAACAGGACGTCGGGGCCCTTCACTCCCCGTAAATACTTACATGAACCACATTGTTATCATTTTCAAACACCATCAATATAACTATTTGTATTGCACAGTTGTCTAAAGTCATTTTTTTGTTGAAAAACACCACCAACTTAACTACTAAAATGATTAAACAGTCAATCTTGGGGGCCCCTTTCAGCCTGGGGCCCCAGGCAATTGCCTGATTTGCCTGCCTTGTTGCGACGGCCCTGTGCTCTTCTAACAGGTCTACCAGCCTGTGGGGTAAAACCACTACTGATGATCCAGAAGGCTGCTGCACGCCTGGTCTTCAACCAGCCAAAGAGAGCACATGTCTCTCCCAGGGGCGTGTTTAGACATTTTGGGGCCCTAGGCGAAATACAAACATGGGGCCCTCCACATTCATTCACACACATAAACAAGCAAAAACAGCGTTGTAATCAAGGGCGTAGGTTTGGTCTCAACATTGGTAGGGACAATCCTACAATTGGTAGGATTGTCCCTAATTGTATTATATTGTATATATTAATATTAATAAAGCTAAAAAAAAAAAAAGCCTGGCCCCAAAATACTGTGAAGACAATGATTTGAAGAAGGTTATCTGCAAATAACAGTAGCCTACATTGAATTTTGTGCTTTTACTTATGTGGTTTTTCCTCCTGACTCAACTCCAAAAGTAGTTAGCTATAAATATATCTAAATGAATGAGAGTGAATAACACATCACACAGTAGATCTTGGCTACTCATGAAAATTCATCCTGCAAATGGATGATAGAAAACTTGTCTGAGCAAATTAGGTCTAGCCTATGTCATGATGTGTGGTGATTTTTGCAAGTTCTTGGTTAGATTAGATGGAACCCCAGTCAGCCATCTAAACCCTGTTTAGCCTATGTAGCCTGTAATAGCAGATGAAGATATTTCTCTTACCTATAAATATGGACCATCTTTACACTGAAATTGAACCCTTAAATCTCAGGGTAGTGCCGTTACAGGTATAGCACTGGATAGGCCTGGCTGTGTAGTTTAATTTGATACCAAATACCTCCATTGTAATAGCAGATATACCCACATAAAGCTTCCGAAAGATAGTGAAGGAAACCATTTCACCTGCGATAATAGCAGCGGCGGCGCGCGCGCTGTAATAGATATGTAACCCCTTTCTAACGGGTCCTAAAAACCCAGCACATAAATGCTACTAAAGAAGCTACACTAAAGTGATATATAAAAGTGGCGCAACAGGATCCTAAAGTTCTCAGCGGTGGTATGGTGAGCTGGCTGAGATTCCTGATACCATAAATGTACAAAATAATAATTATGACTCTAATATAATAATTTCAATAGCGCGGTGCCTCCACTGGGGAAATACTACACTTACCTCAAATGCTAGTGCTTGCGTATCTCCTCAGAATAATTAAAACAGTTACATAGGTGTAGTGAATGCAGTGTTTAAATGCCAGCACCTCAAAAAGGCTAAAACAAAATAATAAAAGCAACCAATACACCCAAATATAATTACACAATAATAATGGTATTTATTAATAAGCAATAATAAAAATACTAGCAATAATAGAATAATATATATATATCAAATCAGATAGCGAAAACAAGTGGAAACAATTTCCACCCCTGATAGGCTACCTCCTGAAATTGCAGGAGAGAGAGAGATCTAGTCTAATAAACTGATCAGTAAAAAAAACAGTTACCCAATAATGGTATCACATATGAAATACCAACCAATTTAGAGAAACATCCCTTTAACAGTCATCCAATAACAAGTTAAGTGATTAGTAAACATGCATTAACTAATATGCAGGACAAACAACATGCACTAGCCAATATGCAGGGACACATACAATAGAAAGGAGAAAGAAAAATAATAAACAGCGCGCAGTTGGGGCCCGTATCGTTGGTGCACAGATACAAACGAACGTTCACTCAGCAAGGATCACAGCTCCCTGAGCTGCGGGCGCAACAGCAACCGCTGCAATGCCCATCCAATATGCCAGTAAAGGCGGAGAGTAGCGTGTGTGTGTTTTTGTCAGTGTAAATGTAAGTTTGCTACTCACGATCCTGCACAGGGCATAGCTCACAGGTGACGTCCTCCAACCAGCGGCAGTTTCTCTGGTGGGCTGAGTACCAGAGAAAAGAAGCTCCTCCTGAAGCGCTAGCAATAGGCAGCAGGCAGTGAAAAGATGTGAAGGCTAACCCAAACCGTAAGCAGAGGGAGAGGTCCGGTGGTGGTTGTTGTTGTTGTTGTCCTCCGGTGGGCCCAGCACGCGGAGGAAAACAAACCGAGTTCTTCAGAGCAACCGGGAGATCACTGTTAGCGGCAGCAGCTAACAGCTATCAGGAAAAACGGCAGGCTAGCTAGCAAACACTGCAGCTCAAACACGGTATAGAAAATAACAAAGTATTAAACTGGCCAGCAAATGGCAATACGGCTCGGCGAGTGTTCACTTCAAAACTCCCAATGCCAAGGAGCACAGTATATCCCCCAAAACAGGCACTGGAATGCAAGCGCGTCATTTTAGCCGGGGACGCCGGGGATATGTCCCAGGGACTTTTTGTTATGACAGATTTTGTCCCCATCACTATTGACAATTTAAAATAACATGTCATTAACAGAAAATCTCTAATGCCAGGGCTACGATATCCACGCGAATAGCCTACAAGGAAAGTTGTCTGCTTGCGCAATTAATAACGTTGGATCAGCAGCGCTCATATAGAATTCCTCCACTGCCAGAGAATTTTCAAAAATAAAGCCAATCTCACTTAAGGCAAAAAAAAAAAAAAAAAAAAAGGTCAGGCAAGGTCTAAACAACAGCTGTGCTCATCTAGACTTGGTGTAAAGTCAGATTTTCCCTAGGCCTTATGCGCAAATTCTAACATTTACTTTGTTGTAGCCTGTCTCAGTTACATACTGTACAAGATCAGAGATAGACTACTTCTGCGTGTTCATGTAGGCTAAAGTCTGAATCGAAGACTAGTGACTTTGGTGAAGTTATAGGAACTTACCGCAAGCTTTTGTTTGAAGACGCATCAGCTGGGGAAGTAGCGTCTTTTAACCGTTCAGCCCGACGTTTGTTGACCAAGAGATTAACGTTTTGTTTGGGACTTAAATTGCTATCAAACTGTGTGGTTACAATCATTTACATTGGGACTAATAGAGCAGTTAGTTCATATGAACCATTGAGTTTGTTTTCGAGATGTTTAATGACTTTTAAAAGCATAACTTTCGCAGCGTCATTCTGCATCACTGGCCGGGGCAGCTATTTTTCTATTGAATTAGTCCCGTACATTTTCTGCCTATTATTATTCTTTGGAAAGGTTTGGCAGGTGATGGGAACAAGAGTGAGAGACTTGCAGCACGATCAGTTTTCAGTAAGCCTATTTCAGTGCATTAACGGTAAACATTTTAGCGATTTCCTTGCACATTAGGCAATGCAATGTATACCGACACTTTTGAAACAACGCAAAACGTCCCAAGAATTATTTCACAGCAAGTAAAGTCGCCGTCAACCGTTAAGTCTAGCCTGTTCTAGTTCAAGTGATATGCCTGGTTCAATCGTGAACAAAGATGACATCACCTCAAAGGAAGGAAATCTGCGAAGGGAATTTAATGCAGACGCAAAGCCTAGAGCATAGCCTCTTGTTCCCTTCACCTTCCATTGCGCTCACGTGTGCGCAAGATATGGACAAGTTATGGACCGGATGGTTCAATTGTAGGCCTAAGGGAAGGTGTTATAAATGTATTTTAATTCTCACAAACCGCGCGAATCTAACGCAATGCGGATGATTATTTCCACAATTTTATGAATTTATAAATCACCATTTATTTAAAAAAAAAAAAAACGTTTCCACACTTAAGTTGGTTATTAAATAATTTACCATCGATGTGTAGGCTACTCAGACAGACCAGTAGAGCTGATTTATGTCTTATAATAACGAATGTACAATAATTGGCTAATAAAAAGTGGAGATGCAAAGATTTCAGCTGCTGTAGCCTAACCTAAACGACTGCTCCCTGTGGCTAAACTACTGCTCCTCTTGCCTAAACGCAAAAGGCCTAATCGCCCTTCTCCCATACACCGTATTTATCCAAATGTATCCACTTTCACTTTCGGTTCCCAGACCAACGAAGCAACATGTTTTTACTGTCAACAAACAAACATTCTGTTTCTATATGCTTTCCACTGGACTGGGATCATGTTAATTATTTTTCCGTCACATTACAAGCTTTATTTTACGTTATAGCCTAGGTCTGAGATCTGCCGAGAGAGCGCAGCAGATTGCAAGCGCTACTCGCGTGCGCAAAGCTGTCCGAACATAAATTCCTCACGTATCACCTAGATAGGCCTAATAGTTTTTTTTTGTTTTTGTTTTTTTTTGCGAGAAGATAGGCTTACATGTTGCAATTTTGTATAGACAGAAGCATAAAAGAAACATTAAGAAATTTATATCCCCAGCACTTTGGAACCATGCTGTATATCAGTGTTTTTGTCCCCAGCACTTCAGAAACCAAACTGACGCCCTTGCTGGAATGGCTGAGCAAAATCACGAGCTTTCTCCTTCAGAACTCTGCACCGGACTGCCGCGAGCCTCACACTCGTGAGGAGATGGAATCCTCGCAGAGCTCGTGAATTCGCGGGCATTACAGATTTACAAATTATCATTGGCTAACATAAAAATTCAAACAAAAATACAATGAATAATAAAACCTCATTGGTTCAACTGTACAAAGTGTCATTGCAAGGAGGAACAGTGAGAAATTTTTCAGAACAAACTGCATTATGGTTAATGGAGTTATTGTAGCATATAGGCTAACATGCAGTACAAGGACAGTGAAATATATATAATTTTAAAGGTCCTTACACTCTCCCCCCACCAAAACAAACAGCATGCCCCCATGCTGAGTCCCACACAGTATGAGATGAAAAGGAAAGCAAGAACAAAAAAAAACAAATGAACAAAGAAAACTCTAACATGCTATGGGTGTAATGGCAGGTGAAAGGCATGGCATAAGAAATGGCCTAGAAGTACAAGTGTTACAAAGAGCCTGTGGAGAACACCACCAGGCATGAGAGGGCTGCATGGATACTAAATGTGTGGCTGCTACAGTGTGACTACCCTGCACTCCCAGCTTGCCATATGTCAAGCGATTAGTAGGTTTCCTGTCCCTATGTGACCTGCATCACCTTAACCGGTGCATTTCCATCAACAGGCCTCAACCTGTACACAGGGAGGTCCGAAAGCTGACTATCAACAATGTAAGGACAGGAGCTCCATCTGTCAGCTAGCTTTTGCTTCCCTTTCAGACCCAGATTTCGAATCAAAACTCGATCCCCAGAACTCAAGCTATGATAACGGACTTTCTGGTCATATCTCTCTTTATTGCTTTGGTTCATCCTATCCGCTGAGGCCTGTGCCAGCTGGTAAGCAGCTTGCAACTCCTCCTTCATCCTGGTCACATACTTTAAATGTGACGCAGGAGACGTGTCATTAGACAAAGCAGCAAAGCAAACATCTACAGGGAGCCGAGCTTCCCGACCAAACATTAAGAAATACGGTGAGAACCCAGTAGCCTCATTGGGAGTGCAATTATAGGCATGCACCAAATGCGCTATATGCTGACTCCACTGAGACTTCTGATGCGACTTCAAAGTGCCCAACATGTCCAGCAATGTTCTATTGAACCTCTCAGGTTGTGGGTCACCCTGTGGGTGATAAGGAGATGTCCTCGACTTCTTCACCCCCAGCATAGTCAGCATCTCGGTTACCAACCTGCTCTCAAAGTCCCTACCCTGGTCTGAGTGAATACGGGTGGGCAAGCCGTAGTGAATAAAATACTTTTCCCACAGAGTCTTTGCCACTGTGGCAGCTGTCTGGTCCTTGGTAGGGAAAGCCTGTGCATATCGTGTAAAATGGTCAGTGATAACCAACACATTTCCAACATTTCGAGAGTCTGGCTCGATCGAAAGAAAGTCTATGCATACCAGGTCCAAGGGTCCAACACTCTGCATGTGGGACAGAGGGGCAGCTCTCTGAGGCAGTGTTTTCCGCTTAATACAACGCTCACAGGTCTTACAGTACTTCTCAACATCAAGCTTCATGCGGGGCCAATAGAATCTGTCACGGACCAAACTGTATGACTTATCAAAGCCCAAGTGGCCAATGTCGTCATGCAGCAGCCTAAAAACAAGAGAATGAAACTGCCGTGGTAACACCAACTGTCTGACGTGCTGGTCACCCTGCTTAACAGTCCTGTACAAAAGCCCACTGCTAATAGATAACCTTGCCCACTCCTTTTTCAGAATCTTCATGTCAGGATGTCGTGTCATGATGCTACTAGCTGGCTTCTTCAGACTAATAGCACGCCAGACCTCTCCTATACATGCATCATTCTTCTGAGCATCTTGAAGCTCATCAGAACTGAAGCTAGGCAGCTGATCCGGAGTTACTGCAGCAACATGACAATATGCTTTAGGAACAGCTGACTCGTGACTGCAAATCTGATCAGCCACCCGTGGAAAAGAACAACCTGCTCTCTGCGTAGCCACCACCTGACAAATAGCTCGAACACCAGGAGCTGGAATCTCTTGCCACTCATCATCAGGGGACAGAGTGATGTGAGGGCGTCGCGAGAGCGCATCAGCATCCAGGTTCCGTCGCCCAGGCCTGTATTTCAAGCTAAAATCGTACGTGGAAAGGGCCGCCAACCAACGGTGGCCAGTGGCATCAAGTTTCGCAGACTTGGTTATGTATGTCAGCGGGTTATTGTCTGTCCTGACTTCAAAACTCACGCCATACAGGTAGTCATGTAGCCGATCCACAATAGCCCACTTCAAAGCTAAAAATTCCAGCTTGTGAGCTGGGTAATTCTTCTCTGACGGGGAGAGACTGCGACTAATGAACGCTATAGGACGCAACCCATCAACATGCTCTTGATACAGAACACCACCCAGACCATCCAGGCTCGCATCCACATGCAAGACATATGGCTTGTGGGGGTCTGCGAAAGCTAACACCGGCGCCTGAGTCAACCTCTGTTTCAACTCCAGAAAAGCAGACTCGCAAGGGTCAGTCCACCTAGGACCAAAGGGCTCAGAGGGCCGGAAAGAAGGTTTTGGATCCTGAGTCGGTGAACGCGAGTGTTTCTTCTGGGATGGACAGCCTTGGAGTAACTCATTGAGGGGACGGCACAACGTTGAAAAACCCTTAACAAACCGGCGGTAATAACCGCAAAAACCCAAGAACGACCTGAGCTCAGTGATAGTCTGAGGTCGAGGCCAAGATACAACAGCTTCTATCTTCGAGGGGTCAGTGGCTATACCATCCTGCGAAACTATGTGCCCAACATAGTTCACAGACGTCCTACCAAACTGACACTTATCTAAAGAGAGCTTAAGACCTTCCTCTCTTAGACGGTCAAGAACCTTAAGGAGCCTCTCCTCGTGCTCTTCCAGGGTGTGGCCAAAGACTATCAGGTCATCTAAGTACACAAGAACCTCTAGGAAATTCATATCCCCAACGGTCCGCTCCATGACTCTCTGAAACGTGGCTGGAGCACCACAGATTCCCTGAGGCATGCGTTCAAACTGATAGAAACCTAAGGGACAGATGAACGCAGTCTTTTCCTTATCAGTCTCACTCATAGGAATCTGATAGTAGCCACTTCTTAAGTCCAACACAGAGAACCACTTACTACCAGAGAGACAATGGAGGGCATCTTCAATCCTGGGAACTGTGTACTGATCAGGGATGGTCCGCTGATTAAGCGTTCGATAATCTACACACATCCTGACTTTACCTGATTTCTTGCGCACTACCACGATGGGCGAAGCATACGGACTACGAGATGCCGAAATGATGCCATGACCCTGGAGTTCCAGCAAATGCTGGCGTACATCTTCTAGATCAGCAGGAGCTAAACGGCGGGAACGCTCCCGAAAAGGCCGTGAATCATTTAACCTGATCTCATGCTGAGTGCTTTTAGAGCAGCCTACATCCCACTCACTGCAGGAGAACACTTCTTTCCTTTGCAGCATTTTCTCACAAAGACGCTGCTTTGCATCCTGTGGCATAGAAGAAGTGCCAAAGTCAAAGGAAGCTGAAGAGAGTGTACTAGTATCGGTGGGACTGCAAGTGGACGGAAACTGTGGCACCACATCCACAGGGAATATGTGAGCGAGGGGACTACCTCTCTTCACAATAACATCCCTGGAAGAAACATTCCTCACATTCACCGTAATGCGACGGCATGACACAGCAGAGACTGGATGGACTTCAGGTCGGACCTCGAGCGCCGGGACAGATGCACCATCAGCGCTAACAGGCTGATCTACAAGAATTAAGGAGTCATGGATCTCACCAGGAAACTTTGGCAGCCCTGACAGCTGCAGCTCCTGCCCAGGCTTTAAAACAACCGGCCTAGGTTTGGTGAACCACACCGTACCGTGCTTGTCCTCATCATCCGATGGAACACGAACATGTCTAATGGACTCAAAAACCTCTTTCATTACCGGGTGAATGTTCAGCGTGTTAAGAAACCCATCACCAGCCTGTTCACGGCAGGAGTGAAACAACTTCCTCACTAAGTGAGTGTTTGTGCCCACCAAAATGGCTACCCCCTCCCTAGTCTGAGGGTCCGGACAGACCAAAGCTAAAGCATCCACTACCTGTGGCACGCCAGTGACAGCTTCGGTGAACTCCAACCGGAGAGGCAAATATCCATCATATGGGTATTGGTGAGTGCTTAAACCCCATATTTCGAGATTGTCCACTGATTGCAGTGGCAGGTGCTTCAAATATGTGTTGTAGAAACTGCGGTATAAAATAGTAACCTGGGACCCACTATCAAGCAGAGCTTTTGCATAAACCCCCTCTATCTGGACAGGCACTTCAGCAGAGGGCCCCACTAACCCAGATGGCAGTTGTGATTGGCTAACATTGATTGGAGGGGAACAATGAGCGGAACGTGTTTTGTGGGATGGAGCTCTGTGCCGTTCCGTCACTGAGCTCCGGGGAAGTTTCCCTGCTGTGTAGCTCTCTTAATCAGCTTCTGGTTCACGAACCTCAGGTTCTCGGTCTGAGTGCACTCTCTCTTAGTGTGGCCGTCTTCTCCACACTTGTAGCAAAAGACGACGGGAAAAGGAGCTGTGGCCCTAGGCAAGCTGGAAGAAGCAGCCCGAGTGGAAACAGTCGGAACAGGGACCTGTGCGGGCGTACCTCTGGCACTCTGTGAGACTGGAGGGGGAGCTGGGGCCACAGCACTAGCGGTCAAAAGTTTCGTAACCAAAGAAGTGAGTTCTTTCACCTCTTGTCTAAGACTGTCTAACTCTGATGGCCCTGGAGGAACAGGAACGTGGGGAACAGCCACAGCAGCAGACACAGGAACAGGAGGAACAGCAGTGGCTGTAGACGGCCGGGGACAACAAGCAGTGGCAACAGAAACCTTGGTACTCTCTCGCGCACCTACCCAGTGTTCTTCCTCTCTAACATTACGCATAAGTAGCGAAAAAGAAGGCGGGGCTTGCAAAGTGTGCAACAGGCGCACACGCAAAGCCACGATGTCAGTGGGCAAAGCACCCTTGAACAGCTGTTCTAGGCGCGCACGATTCAGGCCAGCTGCATTAATACCCCCTCTCAAAAGAGCCCGGTGAAGAAGCTTGTCTAACCGATACAAGAAAGCTGAAAGCTTCTCTCCATCCTCTTGAAAAGTATGGCGAAATGAGGCCATAAGGTCTGCTCCACACTCTGTGGACCCATAAGTAGTGTCAAGAGCAGCAAGATAATCAGTAGCTACGGCAGAAGGGTGGCTAACTTTCAAGAATCGAACAATGTCGGCAGCAGGACCGCGCAAACTCTCCACAATTCTCTGTCTCTTTGTAGCATCACTGCACTGCCACTCAGTAACCATCTGAGTAGCCTGTTCCATCCAGCTCTCATACTCCTCCTCACCTGGAGGAACAGGACGTATTCCAGAAAACAACCTCAGTTTCCTATAACCAGGCGAATCCACAGAGGCCTGGTTACAGCGATCTACAAGCTGGCCTATGGCATTTACAAGGTCAACGTTGACATCAGGCTTAGGCGGCTGAAGGCCCAGAACAGCCGCCTTTACATCACCCATGGACTTACCCTCCTTCTGCAGCAATGCCAATAGCTTGGCTTCAAAATCATCCTCTTTAGGCACAGAGCTAGCAGACAGCAAACTACTCACTACACAAATAGCCCACGGACCAGCCTCACCTACAATTCCCACTTCAGGAGGAACAGAGCTCGGATCTAACTCAGCAGAAGACTCAACTAAAATGTACAGGTGCCTACCAGTCTTGTCGCCACGGCGACCACGAACCCGAGTACGACCAAAAGACTTCACTGTCGCAAGCACACTGTTAACTAACTCATCAGTCGCGTCCAGTGGCACTCTGCTAAGTAAAAGCGCATGTGTCAGTTCAACATTCTCATCACTGCTCCACTCAACAGCCTGGCTAATGTCCATTTTAAAAGCTACACAGCAAAGTGGCAAGAACTACACACAATAAACACTAATCAAACACAGCTATTCACTTGTACTGGTCACAGGAATATCCCAGCGGTGCCTCCAAAATGTAACCCCTTTCTAACGGGTTCTAACAACCCAGCACATAAATGCTACTAAGAGTTACACTAAACACAATAGACAACAGTGGCGCAACAGGATCCTATAGGTTCTCAGCGGTTGAGTGGTGAACTGGCTGAAATTCCTGATACCATAAATGTACAAGATAATATATAATTATGACTAATATAAATAATAATTTCAATAGCGCGGTGCCTCCACTGGGGAAATACTACACTTACCTCAAATGCTAGTGTTTGCGTATCTCCTCAGAATAATTAAAACAGTTACAGTGTGGTGAATGCAAAGCTGAACTGTGGTGTTTAAATGCCAGCACATCCAAATAGGCTAAACCAAAATAATAAAAGCAGCCAATACACCCAATGTATAATTAATTAATCAATAAAGATGGTATTTATTAATAAGCAATAATAAAAATACTAGCAATAATAGAATAGTATATATATATATCAAATCAGATAGCGAAAACAAGTGGAAACAATTTCCACCCCTGATAGGCTACCTCCTGAAATTGCAGGAGAGAGAGATCTAGTCAAATAAACTGATCAGTAAAAAAAACAGTTACCCAATAATGGTATCAAATATGAAATGCCAACCAATTTAGAGAACAACCCTTAAACAGTTATCCAATAACAAGTTAAGTGATTAGTAAACACGCATTAACTAATATGCAGGACAAACAACATGCACTAGCCAATATGCAGGGACACATACAATAGAAAGGAGAAAGAAAAATAATAAACAGCGCGCAGTTGGGGCCCGTATCGTTGGTGCACAGATACAAACGAACGTTCACTCAGCAAGGATCACAGCTCCCTGAGCTGCGGGCGCAACAGCAACCGCTGCAATGCCCATCCAATATGCCAGTAAAGGCGGAGAGTAGCGTGTGTGTGTTTTTGTCAGTGTAAATGTAAGTTTGCTACTCACGATCCTGCACAGGGCATAGCTCACAGGTGACGTCCTCCAACCAGCGGCAGTTCTATTTCCTACATTACAGACCGCCAGGGCGGTGCTGAAGCACTAGTGGAAGCATCCTTGCATCCGCGCGTGATCGAGAATCGTATACAAAAGTTGTCATCTCATGACGTATGACGTGTCTGACTGCCTATATAAGGCAACATCCCACGTCACATCAGTCTCTTCTTTTTCCTCGCGTGGGAATCGCATCTACTTGGAAAGTACCACTTATTGCGTTGCGCATTGTATGTATTTTCCGTGATTGGATCTAACATTACCTGCGACAATTACTGTGCAGCTCGTGAATGAAGAGGACTTCATCGGGTTCGATCCACACGAGCTGTTTGGTCGCTAAGGTAAGTTGAGAATATATTTAGTAGTCACTGAATCTTGGCTGCCAAGTTTCAGGTTGAGTTATTGCAAACGGTCTGGTTGCCAGCTAGTTTGTTCGGTTCAGCTAACCTATTGGTTGCCAATACGGTTAGCACCTGCTGTTTTTTTTTGTCTGCTTGCTGTCGCAGCTTGATTGTAGTAACCTAACGGTAACTTTAGTAAATTTTCGTGGGAACTTAGCTTCAGCTTCTGGTTGCCAGCAAGCTGTTGACTGTTAGCGTAGCTTAAGTCACTTGGCCCTGGTTGCCGGGCTAACGGAGCTACATTAGCTGACTTGTTGAGCACTAGCTGCTATACGGAGTCTGTTAAGTCTTGTATCTAAAATGGAGATGGTCAGGTGTACCACTTGCCCCAATTTAATGGAGGTGCTGGACGCACATACTAACTGCGCGGAGTGCCTGGGTGTTCAACATCTAAGGGAGGCAATGACGGATCCATGCCCTTTGTGTGCCTTAATGCCGCTCGCTGTTAGACAGGCACGCTTAGCTGGAATGGAGCGTAGTGCGGGCAGTGTTTTGGTTGCTGATGCTCAGGTGCAACGTAAGCGTCGGCATTCGCCAGTGCGTGTGAAACAGCACAAAAAATCGAAGTCTTCAGAGTTAGAGCGTAGAGTTGAACAGCTCTCATCTACTGTAGAACGTCTGCTGCCTCTGCTGGCAAGGCCCCCTCCGACAGCAGGGCCACAGGTAGGTACTGCAGGGGAGCAGCCTGCATCGCCTGCCTCCTTGTCAGCTGCTGGCTCTCGTTCTCCAACGCCGGATCAGGAGGAAGTGATGTCTGTGGCTGCCTCAGACACCTTTTTTAGTCAGGCCCCCCCATCAGTACGGCCACCGGGTGAGGTGCTGGCAGATGATGAACCCCACGATATGGGCAGTGATGCAATGTCTGGGAGATCGGGGGAATCCTCCTCAGTGTCAGGCTCAGTGGAGGCTACACTGAAGGCTCTGCTGGCACGTTTGCAGTTGGACACTCCAGGTACTGGAGTCACTGGATCTGAGAACATGTTCCTCCGCCGTGCTCAGCGTGCCACTTTGGTAATTCCGCAGTGTCGGGACTTTACTTCTGTGGTAACATCTGCTTTTGCGGCTGCTAAAAAATCTGTCCGCCCAGACCAGATGTCTCGTATGCTGGCGACAATGCAGGAACCAGATGAAGTTGGCCTTGGCAGTATGCCAACCATCGAGCCAAGTGTCGCATCACTCATCGTGTCTCCTGACGAAGCACTCCGTGAGGATGTGCGATGTCCTAATGCTGAGTGCCGCCGCACAGATGAGCTTCTTTATCGGGCTTACAGCTCCACTGCCTTCCTTGGCAGGGTGTCTAACTCACTGGCGCACATGCTTGTAATGTTGCATTCATCGCTCAGCGACTCATCATCGGACCCACTGGCGACTGAAGTTCTGGAGCTTGCTTTGCAGGCCTTGGGTGTCATTGCCAACCAGTGTGGCACTACCTTGGGCACCCTTGTGCAGGCCCGTAGACAAGTCTGGCTGGCTCAATCGCCCCTGCCAGAGGTGTGTAGGAACAATCTGAGACATCTTCCACTGGCACCTGGACAGCTCTTTGGTCCAGCGGCACAAGAGGCCCTTGACAGACGCGTATCTGCCACGGAATCTCGTTCTCGTCATGTGAGCGTAGCACCTACCTTTAGGGCCCCGCCCAACCCAGCAGCCTTACGCCTTAGACATGCGGCTCCGAGGGCCACTCAAAGGTCTCCTAATCGACCCCAGCAGCGGGCCCCTAACCCACCACCTGCTCCGTCCAGGCAGGGTGGTGCACAATCACGTGTGACCTTTCGTCCCTTCCGACAGGGGGTCCCCCCCGCCATCGTCGCTCCCCCACCGCAACAGAAAAATGCAGACCAGACCACTGACAGGTCAGGGTCGGTGGCAGGGGTTTTCACAGACAGCCAGCTAGCACATTGGCGCGAAATAACATCCAACCAATGGCTACTCGAAACCCTTTCAGATGGGTACCGTCTGCAGTTTCGCCACCGGCCACCAATGCACTCAGGAATGAGGCGCACAGTTATACGCAATCCAAGGCAGGCAGAAGCCTTGGCAAAAGAAGTTCAATTGTTGCTAAAAAAAGGAGCCATAGAGATGGTCGACCCCACTGTTCACCCCGGGGGTTTCTTTTCAGTTTATTTTCTTGTTCCAAAGAAGGACGGCGGGTTCAGGCCGATTCTGGATTTAAGAAAGTTGAATCAGTTCTTGAAAGTGCTTCCCTTTCGAATGCTTCGAACCACAGATGTACTGCATGCGGTCACAAACCAGGATTGGTTTGTGACCGTGGATCTCGAGGACGCCTATTTTCACATTCCCATTGCTGTAGAGCACAGGCGCTTCCTTCGTTTTCGTTCATGGGAAAGATTTTTCAGTTCAAAGTTCTCCCCTTTGGCCTCTCTCTGGCACCAAGGGTCTTCTCCAAGTGCGTTCAAGTAGCTCTAGAACCTCTACAGACAGAGGGCATAAGAGTGCTCCCGTACCTAGACGACTGGCTTGTTTGTGCGGCGTCGCCCCAACAGGCCAGGGAACATGCTCACCGGTTACTACAACACATCGCAGCCCTGGGATTCAGAGTGAATCAGAAAAAATGCAAGCTGGACCCGGTTCAGGCGACACATTTCATTGGCATAGCCCTGAATTCAAAAACCATGCTGGCCTGTCCCACGCCAGACAGAGTAAATTCAATTGTCAGAGGAGTGAACCACCTTCGCACGGGGGCACTCAACGATTTGTTTCTCTCCTTCAGTTGTTGGGGAAACTCACAGCGGCCACCGTGGTCATTCCTTTGGGTCTTCTGTGGCTGAGGGCTTTTCAGAGATGGATTCATCAACTGCGTCTCTGTCCAGTGCGACACAGACATGTGAGAGTGAGGATAACGCGCCGCTGCATGCTCACACTGGAACCTTGGTCCCAGGTAGGCTTTCTTACCCGTGGTGTCCCACTTGGCCCCCCACCGGGACAGTGGGAGGTCATTCGGACAGACGCTTCCCTCATGGGTTGGGGGGAGTCTGGCGTCGACAGGGGGTAAACGGCACCTGGCCTCCCCCTTTACGCACGTCACACATCAACATACTGGAGCTAAGGGCGGTGTTTTTGACACTGCGCCATTTTCAGGACGTGCTAAGGGGCAAACATGTGTTGGTACGCACGGACAACGTTGCGACGGTCTTGTATATCAACCATCAGGGGGGCACCAGGTCTTTGGCTGCGCTGCGAGTGGCTCACAACCTTCTAGTATGGGCTCAGGACAACCTCATATCCATACGAGCAGCTTACCTGCCCGGACATCTGAACAGTGTGGCAGATGCTCTGTCACGCGGGACAGTGTTACAGGGAGAATGGAGGCTGCATCCAGACACAGTGGAGCAGATCTGGAAGACATACGGGAGGGCAACTGTGGACCTGTTTGCGAGCAGTCAAACAACCCACTGCCTAACATGGTTTTCCCTAGGGGAAGAAGCGGCAGCGATGGGCCAGGATGCTCTGGCCCACGACTGGCCAAGGGCAGTCCTCTATGCCTTTCCCCCTACCACTGTTGTGGAGAACTCTTTGCCATGTGCACGATCACGGCCACCATGTGTTGCTGATAGCCCCTCATTGGCCATCCAGACCATGGTTCCAGCTCCTGCTTTCACTGGTAGTGGGACCTCCTTCTCGGCTGCCCAGCAGGCCCGACCTGCTGACGCAGTTGGACGGCAGGATCCAACACCCGTGCCCAGAACGTCTTTCTTCTTGCCATCACAACGGCCCGTCGTGTGGGTGAGCTACATGCCCTCTCCATGAGTACTGTGTATCTCCGTTGGGGCCCTATGTTTGACAGTGTCTCACTGTGGCCTAACCCAGCTTTCCTCCCGAAAGTCCTCTCTCCCCAGTTCAGCAACCAGCCGATTTTGCTGGTGGCTATTTCGGCAGATGCCCCAAACCTGCGTAAGGAGTTGTGTCCTGTCAGGGCTCTGAGGGTTTATCTGGATCGAACGGCAGCCTTTCGCACAACTGACCAGTTGTTTGTTTGCTTTGGGGGTCTTCAGAAAGGAGCGGCCCTGTCTAAACAGCGGCTCTCTCGTTGGGTGGTGGAGGCCATTACCAATGCTTACAAGTCCACAGGGCGTGCTGTGCCCCCAGTTCATTGTCATTCAACACGTGCCCAGGCGACTTCGTGGGCAGCTCTCAGGGGAGTGTCTCTCTCTGACATTTGTGCGGCTGGGACATGGTCTAACACATGTACTTTTGCCCGGTATTACAGGTTGAATGTTGTTTCCATGCCTTCCCTTTGTGCGGCGGTTTTGCCAGATGGTGGCGATGCTCTTCCTGGCTCCTCGTGACAGGGTTGGTATTCGTCTTCCACTAGTGCTTCAGCACTGCCCTGGCGGTCTGTAATGTAGGAAATAGAACGCTGGTTACGAATGTAACCGTGGTTCTATGACTAAGTGGAAGACCGCCAGGGTCTTTGGTCACTCGGATTGCGCGAGGTTGATCTTGAGACTGATGTGACGTGGGATGTTGCCTTATATAGGCAGTCAGACACGTCATACGTCATGAGATGACAACTTTTGTATACGATTCTCGATCACGCGCGGATGCAAGGATGCTTCCACTAGTGCTTCAGCACCGCCCTGGCGGTCTTCCACTTAGTCATAGAACCACGGTTACATTCGTAACCAGCGTTTCTCTGGTGGGCTGAGTACCAGAGAAAGAAGCTCCTCCTGAAGCGCTAGCAATAGGCAGCAGGCAGTGAAAAGATGTGAAGGCTAACCCAAACCGTAAACAGAGGGAGAGGTCCGGTGGTGGTTGTTGTTGTTGTTGTCCTCCGGTGGGCCCAGCACGCGGAGGAAAACAAACCGAGTTCTTCAGAGCAACTGGGAGATCACTGTTAGCGGCTGCAGCTAACAGCTATCAGGAAAAACGGCAGGCTAGCTAGCAAACACTGCAGCTCAAACACGGTATAGAAAATAACAAAGTATTAAACTGGCCAGCAAATGGCAATACGGCTCGGCGAGTGTTCACTTCAAAACTCCCAATGCCAAGGAGCACAGTATATCCCCCAAAACAGGCACTGGAATGGCTGAGCAAAATCACGAGCTTTCTCCTTCAGAACTCTGCACCGGACTGCCGCGAGCCTCACACTCGTGAGGAGATGGAATCCTCGCAGAGCTCGTGAATTCGCGGGCATTACAGATTTACAAATTATCATTGGCTAACATAAAAATTCAAACAAAAATACAATGAATAATAAAACCTCATTGGTTCAACTGTACAAAGTGTCATTGCAAGGAGGAACAGTGAGAAATTTTTCAGAACAAACTGCATTATGGTTAATGGAGTTATTGTAGCATATAGGCTAACATGCAGTACAAGGACAGTGAAATATATATAATTTTAAAGGTCCTTACATATAGATAAATTGAACTGCCCATGATTGTTTAACCAATTTTATTTTCGGCTTGAAAAAATTACAGAGGTCCGGACCTCGGTGCTCTCTATTGCAGCTAGTAGCTTACCAGAGATGTCTCCCCGTGCCTGCAATATCTGTAGGTTTCGCTTTGTTAAATGTGAGATGAACGTGGCTCTGAAATTGCAGCATGAACAACTCTCGTGCACCTGCTCTGGGTTGCAGAATGCTGGCACGTTAATTGAAATATAGTGTATAGTATAATATAGTGTTCGCAAGAAATATGCAAATAAATTTGTAACTTTGTCATGTAAAAATAAAATGCTAAATATTGGTATGGACTATTTGTCTTCCCAAAATATTGGTTGTAACATGTCACTATTGTCCCTATGCGCACACTTCAGGGTGAACTGCTTTAGGCTATTTGTTTCCAACAAAGTCTCATTTTACTGACAAAGTGATTTGATGATTGATGACAGAGACAGGTATGGATCTTGCAAATACTACTACTTGCAAATAGTCTAGTACAATTTTCACAAAAGAGGAGTTCTAGCGGCAAATTTGAGGAAAAGTCGGTAAACCATGTTTTTTACATAATTTGAGGGTGCTGATTCTGAATATTGTGTTTACCAAGCTGAATTCTGAGTTTTAAACCTTCTAATTTGCATATTAAAATGAGCAAAACGTTTTTTTTTTCTTTTTTTATTATTATTTCTAAACCAATCTGTTAAACATTATAGCATTAAGGTTAAATGTCATATTTAAGTGCTAAAATAGTGCAGGAGTCATAACCAAATATTTATTAAACATGTTGGATGGAATTAAGGCAATAAAACAAGGTAGTTTATTGATAACAATGTTTATTAATAACAGATGGGATAAAGGTAATAAAGCAAATGGCATTCATAAAATTATACAATCTCCAGAAGAGCCAGACATGAAAGGACTCAAACAAGCTTGCTCTTCCATTTTTGTCCCCCACCGTACAGAGCATGACTCCGTAGAGAGAATGACTAGAGAGAATGACTATAACATAACACCATGGAGAGAATGACTAGAGAGCATCTCCACGTCATGTTATATATCCCAATATTTCAGTGAAGCAGTAAACTATTCTCAATAAAGGGTAAAAGCTGATGATAGCAAACAGGGACCAAAGACTTGTTAAAATAAAAACAAGAATGGTCTGTCATCTAGAATCCAACTCTACTTTAGATCTGTGTCAGGAATTTGTTTGTTCTGTTCATCAAATGAATGAAATGAAAAACACAAGTTTTAAAAAGTTACAATATAGTAGTTGCAGTACAGTGGGCGCTAATGCTAATCAAGCATCATATGGTGATTTACATATTTTATTATAATATTTGTCATATTGATACATTATGTTGATATTTGTTAAGTGGACTTTTTATGAAATATGTTTAATTAAAGAGAACTTCATTCGCCTATATGACTGCTATGCTATTATGCTAATTAACAAACTTAAACCTCAAAATCTGTCTTGGCAAACATAATATTTAGAATCACCACCCTCAACTTATAGGTAATATCAATTTAATTAGCTGTTAGATCCCTTTTTCTGAATGTATTTCGGCGATTTTTGCACAGTTGTGTAGGCTACTAGTACAATTGTAAGAAAAAAAGAACGCTAGTGGCATATTCGCCTAGTATGACTGCTATGCTATTATGCTAATTAGCAGGCTTAAAACTCAAAATTCAGCTTGGTAAACAAAATATTTGGATTCAGCACCCTCAAATTATGGGAAATAGCATGTTTACCGACTTTTCCTCAAATTTGCCGCTAGACCCTTTTTCTGAAGGGTTTCCTGAGATTTCTGCCTAGTCTAAAAATACTACTCTCTCTCTCTCTCTCTGATGCACCTGTCTCACCGCCTCTCACTTGCGCTGCTGGAATTACGCAGTAGCACAAGACTTGTTTATTTCTCTCAACTCACGGGAGATTTTAGATAATTTGTATTACGTCCGTGAATCACTATAGAAATACGGTAAGCACCCGGACGTTCCTGGAGACTTTGGGTGTCTGTGCTATGTATCATTTTGGCAATTTCCAACGTCTTCACACTGCCACTGTTAGATTCAGATAAGTTTCACTTCCCGCGACTGTCACGCTGACCAGGAATAGTCCAATGTACAGCAGAGAGAGGGGTGCATGCCCTGGGAAAACTACTAAACATGCGTGAATCAGGCTTACTGGGGCGATTTTGGTAGATTTTTAAAATATATATCAATGTAGGCTAACCGTTACATTAGGGGGGAAGAGTGGGGGCCCCCATGAGCTGATTTTGTACAAATTACACAGGCAGCTGCCTATTAATGGTAAAACACGCCACTGGTCTCTCCACTGTTCAGGGAGCTCCACTGGCTGCTCGCATTAAATTCAAGTCACTAATGTTGGCTTACAGGGTAGCCTACTGGAGGAAACTGCTCCAGTCTACCTGAAAGACATCATCAAACCATATGCTAACCTCCAATCGCTCCGCTCAACCAAGGATCGCTGCTTGGAACGACCAGCACCGCGCTCAGGTCAATCTAGGCTCTTCTCATGCATTGTTCCTAACTGGTGGAATAGTCTTCCCAAGACTATTAGAACAACAGGCACTCTTTCTACTTTCAAGAGACTCTTGAAGACCCAGCTCTTTCAAGAGTATCTCTTGTCCTAGTTCGTTAAATTACTTGGAATGCACTGATCAAGTACTTCTAAACTCTTACACTTGTGTAGCATTGCATTTTAGGGATTTGTTTATGTTACCATGGTAATGGGGGGGAATGTATGTTGTGGTTCCGGTGTCAGGAGTTCTCTGGTGTTCGTCATGCTAAATGCATTAAACGGAGAGTCTTCTCCAAAGATAATTAAGTTTCAGTGTGTTCTTAAGAGAGTCTTCCTCGGACGCTACATTGGTGGCAGCGGTGATTAAGGACTCAAGTTTTCTTTCGAACTTTTCCGGATTAAGCGGAACGCTGTCGGATCATCTTTGATAAAGACTGACTATTGAATCCGTGTGCGTGCAGCTAGTGCCCCTGCCACTGCAGTGCACAATTTTCGTCCTCTTCACGTGAGTCGACAGTTTGCTAATTTGTGTTTTTTTTACCTGCCCGTGACTTTTTTGGGACACGATGAAAAGCCACAGAACCTACCACGACTGGGACGAGGATGCAGTTAAGTTCAGTGCATCGCTGAACACCGACACAGACATTGTGAGCAGCAGCATGAAGATAGAACTCCCTCCTCCCTTCAAAGGTGACGGCACAAAGTCTTTTGCTACGTGGAGCAAGCAGTTTGAGGCTGCAGTGCGAGCTCACGCTAAGGGGGGTACAGGAGGGTCCGTGTATTTTTTCGTTCATTCATTATTCTATTTTGGAAGTCGCACGAGAAATGAATAAGGACTCGTTTATTGTGTTTTACGCTTAAATATCACTTATGAAATGGAACCAAGCACAATGTTTTGAAATATTTTAGGAACTGAAAATGAAACGCTGAATCCTAGAAAAAGGAGAAGAGCAATAAAGAAAAGCGTCCATCTGAGTTGCGTCTTTGGTTTGTTAAGCACCCAGAATTCGGATGACCTGGAAGTAATTCTGGAAGTAGGCCCAGGTGGTTGAGTTTTTATTACATGGTTTATTTGGAGGCAAATGCCGACTTTGCAAGCATTGTTGTAACACTATTCCGGAACGTTGCTACACTTCAAAAGATGTAGTTGATCTGTCATGAGTGTGCGAATCATAGATATTATATATAGTAATACTTATATGATATCTATGGTGCGAATAATATTTTTTGACGCTCACAACCTTGTAAGATGATTGCGTATATCCATAGCAAGCAAGCGCCACAAGCAAGTGCATGCAAGCGCCACCACAATATTTAGTAGGGACAGAGGACAGGAAGGGTAGACCAACTGTGATTGAGAAAGGATTTTGACAGCTCTGATTATCAGCATCTTCCATCAGCTTCCCAGCTCATCTCCAGCCTTTACATGTGTATTCTACATGGACTTCCCAACGATAATGCCCCAAATATATCAAAGATAAATGTGTATTAAACGTGCGTAAAACAGTGGGATTAAGAACAAGAGCGCGCGCTTCAGCTCATTAATAAACTTGCCAGTTAAAGAATACTCTTTTATTTTTCTGTTATGTCTCTGGCTCCGGGGTCCGTGTATTTTTTCGTTCATTCATTATTCTATTTTGGAAGTCGCACGAGAAATGAATAAGGACTCGTTTATAGTGTTTTACGCTTGAATAACACTTATGAAATGGAACCAAGCACCATGTTTTGATATCTTTTAGGAACTGAAAATGAAACGCTGAATCCAAGAAAAAGAGAAGAGCAATAAAGAAAAGCGTCCATCTGAGTTGCGTCTTTGGTTTGTTAAGCACCCAGAATTCGGATGACCTGGAAGTAATTCTGGAAGTAGGCCTAGGTGGTTGAGTTTTTATTACATGGTTTATTTGGAGGCAAATGCCGACTTTGCAAATATTGTTGCAACACTATTCCGGAACGTTGCTACACTTCAAAAGATGTGGTTGATCTGTGATGAGTGGTCATATGGTCATACATGGAGAAGACATTGAGGTTGTAACAAACTATAAATATTTGGGAACTGTTATAGACGACAAATTAACTTGGAGCTGTAACACTGACACCATTTACAAAAAGGGAATGCAGAGACTGTACTTCATGCGTAAGCTGAGGCAATTTAAAGTAGATAGGGATATGATGCGGGTTTTTTACCATTCTTTTGTGGAGAGCATTTTATGTTTCTGTTCTGTAGCCTGGTACTTCTCCCTGTCTATTGCAAATAAAAATAAGCTTCACAGGATAGTCAACATGGCCAGCAAGATTGCTTGCCAGCCTCTAAATAGCATGGCCATGACTGTTGAAACAAGGGTGGTAAAGAAGGCAAATAATATATGTGAGGATCTCTCACACCCCTTACATCAAACATATGAGTTGTTGCCCTCAGGTAGGAGGTTCAGGATGCCCTCATTCCAGACAAACAGAGCCCGCAGATCATTCATACCTACCAGCATATCCATGTTAAATAAGACAACTAAAACTGAATAGCACATTGCACTTTAGTACTGAATAACTGCACTTTAGTACTGTACTGTATTTAAGTTGGGTTTTTTTTGTCCTACTGTCAACCTGTCTTTTTGTCTTGGGAGGGTGGGTGTATGGTTTGTCTATTGTGTTCCTGTCTATTGTAATGTCTTTGTACTTGTATCAGATGCACTGAAAATGGCACAGAACAATTTTCCGAAAGGACAAATAAACTATCTATCTATCTATCTATCTATGAGTGTGCGAATAATATTTTGTGACGCTCACAACCTCGTGAGATGATTGCGTATATCCATAGTAAGCAAGCGCCACAAGCAAATGCATGCAAGCGCCACCACAATATTGAGTAGGGACAGAGGACAGGAAGGGTAGACCAACTGTGACTGAGAAAGGATTTTGACAGCTCTGATTATCAGCATCTTCCATCAGCTTCCCAGCTCATCTCCAGCCTTTACATGTGTAGTCTACATGGACTTCCCAACGACAATGCCCCAAATATATCAAAGAGAAATGTGTTTATTAAACGTGCGTAAAACAGTGGGATGAAGAGCAAGAGGCGCACTTCAGCTCATTAATAAACTTGCCAGTTAAAGAATACTCTTTTATTTTTCTGTTATGGCTCCGGCTACGTCTGGAGCGTATTTGCGTATGCCTCGTATGGTCAACTGCAAACTTTCCATCCGGGTAAACGGAAAGGTCAGTCAAATGAATTTCAATAAATGAATAAACAAATACCACACATTGAAAAACGATCAAAAATGTTGTAATTTCTTCCATTACTATTATGGTATGAGACAACACATGCAGAAAACCAAATACAGCCATTTCTGCGTGTATGGCTTTAAACAAGACAAGAAATTGCACCCTTTTTTCAATTTCATCTTTCATTCAAAAATAGAATAATGAATGAACGAAAAAGTACACGGACCCAGGAGCACGCTACTTTGCTACTCTCACAACGCTGTTGCCAACTAGACTGGATGGGGCAGCGTTTGTTTTGTGGGACAGTTTGCCGTTTGATGTACAAGGTGATTATGAGAGTGCAAAGGAAAGACTGCTGGATGCTTTTGGACAGAAACAATTTATCCTTTATTTCCAGACATGTTTGAATGCTCGCCCCAGAAATCAAAATGAGAGTTTAGAGGTATATGCCGGTGAAATTTCAAGACTGGTGCTGGAGGCGTTTCCAGAATATGACAAAACTGCTCAGAATGGGGAAAAATTCCGCCGGTTTCTTGCTGGCCTGGACCCTGCTTTACAAACTAAATGCCATGAGATGGGGGCTACTGATTTGGAGGAGGCTATGGCGATTGCTGCGCGCTGTGAGCGTGCAAGGCAGGCTCTGTGCGTCCTCCCCTAATGGCCCCCCAGCACACCAGTGTTTCAGCCCTAGACTCAGTTAGCTGTGATAATAGACTTCTGAGTGCAGTTGAGCGTCTGTCTATGAAAGTGGACAGTTTGCAGACAGAATTGCGGGACATTAAAGCAAACAACCGCAGGGGATACGATAGGGGGGACATGTACAGTTCCAGACAGCGTGACCAGCGTAGCCCCTCACCATTTCGAACCAGGCGCGGAGGCTGCAGATGTGACTGTGGAGAGTATGGCTGCCGCTCTGCTGCTGCTGAGTATAATGTGAGGGGGCGTTCTCCACAACGTGAGGGCAGCATGCAGGGTCAAGAGAGGCCAGATGCACGGATGACAGCAGCTGAACCCCGGTTTTCTCGAGACTCAGAGGGGGCCTACAGACGTGGGGTTAGGTTCCTGTCTCCTGGTCGCCGCTCCCCCTCCCCTGCACCGGCAAGAAGGGAACAGGAAAACTCCCAGTGACTGGTGTTGAGGCCCGGACACCAGTTTTACATGTTGAGGGCCAATGCCATAATCCTGTTGACATGTCCACAATGTTCACCTGCAATAGACAGACTGTTAAAAACACTGCAAAATACACATCATATGTAAAAGGACTGATAGGGGGTTGTGAGGTTACAGTTCTTATGGACACAGGGTCAAATGTCTCACTGATAACAGACAGTTTTAGAATGTCCATCCCCTCACTTCGCAAGCGTGTTTTGAATAAGCAGTACATATTGGCTAGGGCTGTGAATGGACAACTGTTAGATACACTGGGGACTGTGTTACTCTCTATTCATATGGGCAATGAGTGTTGGGAACAGGAGGTGCATGTTGTGCGCGAAGCCACACAAAGTGTTTTGCTGGGCTGGGATTTTCTACACCACCATCATGCCATTATTGACATTGCCCAGGGCTCCGTTCACCTGCGGGACGTTAGAATTCCACTCCTGTGCACCACAGACTTTGTCCCTGAGTGTTGCAATGTTTCTGTGTCTACGCATGTGTCTATACCCCCTCTCAGCGAAATGATTGTGCCGGTCCACGTTGAGACCTCAGACATTAAAGGGCCCCCTCTGTGTGCATATGTGGGCTATTTGGAACCAGAGCTGCGGGATAGCAGGCAGCTTGTAATGGCCCGCACTGTTGCCCAGGTCAGTAATGGTGAGACTGTGGCCCGACTGCTCAACCCCACAGAGCAGACACTGACGCTTCATCCAGGCTCACACCTGGGCCTGTGCTATCACGTCGCAGACACTGACCTTGCCACACCAACAGACACACAACACAACCCGGTGTCTCCCTTTTTGCCTGATTTATCTGAAGCCCCCTGTCACCACAACAAAGGCAGAAACTGGAGTGTCTGTTACATGAACGTCAGGAGGTGTTTCAGCCAGGGCGAACACATCTAAAAGGTCGTGGTCCTATTAAACATCACATTCGCACAGGTGACCACCTACCAGTCAAACAGCGTGCTTACCGTACATCTCCTGAGAAGAGGAGGGAGATTGACAGGCAGGTGCAGGTCCTTTTGGAAGATGGGGTGATAGAGGAGAGCTGTAGTCCATGGTCATCCCCCATAATCTTAGTGAAGAAAAAAACAATTCATGGAGATTCTGTGTGGATTACAGAAAGCTCAATTCTGTGACCATAAAAGACTCTCACCCTCTCCCCGCGTTGATGACACCTTAGATGCCTTGTCTGGAGCCACATGGTTTAGCACGCTTGATTTCTCAGATGGCTATTGGCAGGTAGAGGTGGCTGATGAGGACCGTGAGAAGACGGCTTTTACAACAGGCCGTGGATTGTACCAGTTCCGCTCCATGCCCATGGGCCTTACCAACGCTCCGGCAACATTTCAGCGTTTTATGGAGCTAGTGTTAAAGGGGCTACCATGGAATATATGTATGATTTATTTGGACGACATTCTTTTGTATAGCAGCTCTTTTGATGACCACCTCACACACTTGGATGAGGTCCTTACAAGGATAGAGACGGCTGGACTGAGGCTGAATGCAAAGAAATGCCATCTGGCCAGGGATCATGTGGTGTTTCTTGGCCACGTGATTTCAAAGGACGGGTTACGCCCTGACCCACGCAACATTGATAAAGTGCAGTCATGGCCAGTCCCACGGTCAGCAACGGAAGTGCGTGCATTCCTTGGCCTGTGCTCATACTACAGAAGGTTCATTCAGAGTTTTGCACAGCGTGCCACCCCACTTAACCATCTGATGGCGAAGGATGTGCCTTTCCAATGGGATCCAGAGTGCCAGGCTGCATTTGACTTTTTGCGTGATGCACTTTGTTCTGAGCCTGTGATGGCTCATCCAGATTTTTCACTGCCATTTGTATTATACACAGACGCATCACAGGTTGCAGTTGGGGCTGTGTTGGCGCAAAAGACGGACGGAATAGAGAGAGTGGTTGGTTTCGCCAGTCACTCCCTCACAGCTGCAGAGCGTAAATGGTCCACATTTGACAGGGAGTTATGGGCAATCGTGTGGGCTGTGCGTCACTTTAGGCATTATCTGGGGCTACAGACTTTTACCATTGTCACTGATCATAAGCCCCTGATGGGCTTACGGAACCTTTCCCTGGCGAATGATAGAACAGGCCGACGCAGCAGGTGGGTCCTGGAGCTGGATCCCTATGACTGGGTCATCATTCACAAGGATGGCTCCCGGCATGCAAACGCCGATGCTCTGTCTCGCCGCCCATCTCCCATGGATGACTGCAATATCCCCACACAGACCCCCCCTCCCATACAAATGCATGCAGCAACCCAAACTGATCTTTGCGATGACTCTTTGGCCGTGTGTGTAGTGACCACCACTCCCTGTGTTCCCGAGGATCCAGTGGCAGCTGCTCCGTCTCTCCTACCACAGCCTGACATCACACCTGATCAGTCACTTTTGTTCTCTCTCTCTCATGATGGTGCCTCACTGAAAGACATGCAGAAGACTGATGCAGATATAAGCGTAGTGATATCATGGGTGGAGAGTGGACGGAGACCCCCTAGGTGGAAGGTGAAAAAGGCCCCCCAGGCTATAAGAAGATTGTGGAGTGAGTTTCCATCCCTTACCTTGATAGATGGGCTACTGTGCCGCCGAGTGGATCAACCTGGTGTTGGTCAGGTAACCCAGACTGTCATTCCGGCCATGCTAGTTCCTGAGCTCCTGAGTCATCTTCACGGGGGCCCGCTTGTGGGTCACCTCGCGTTTGATAGAGTGTTGGCGCGGGCACGCAGCATGTGTTTTTGGCCCAGCATGCATCGTGACATACAAAAGTGGTGTGAAGAGTGTTATGCCTGTCAGAGGAGGAAGTCTCCTGTCCCAAAATATCAGGCGCCATTGCGGAGCTCACAGGTGGTTAGGCCTTTTCAACGCGTGGCCTCTGACATTCTGGAGCTTCCGGTGACATCACAAGGTAATCGATATGTACTGGCTGTGGAGGACTATTACACAAAATATGTCAATTTATATGCCATTCCTGACCAGACTGCCATGACAGTGGCTTCATGCCTGTTTAATGAGTATATAATGGAACATGGAGTGATGGAGACATTACACACAGATATGGGCAGACAGTTTGAGTCAGAGCTTGTACGGAACATGTGTCAGCTGCTAGGTATAAAGAAAACCCGTACCACACCGTACAATCCTCGCTCTGATGGTATGGTGGAGAGGCTGAACCGCACTGTGATTGACCAGCTGGCGAAAAGCCTACTGTCCTGTGGTGGGGAATGGGATGCATTTCTCAAGCAAGTTGCTTTTGCCTACAATACAAGCGTGCATGCCAGCACAGGGTTCACCCCTTTCTTCCTCACACATGGCAGGGAGGCTAGGATTCCAGCTGAGGTGTTCCTTGGATCTCCAGTGGCTACGAGCTGTGGAAACGTCTCTCTTACAGAGTTTGCTGCGTCCCTTCGTACCAGATTGGAAACAGCTTTTAGGGTGGCCATTGACAATGCAACCGTGGCGCAAGAGAGGCAGAGGGCTCACTACGACTTTCACATGAGACACCGGCCCTATGAGGTTGGGGATCTTGTATGGCTGCATGATCCCACAGAGAGCCGCCTCAAATTAGCGCCTCATTGGAAAGGCCCTTACAAAGTGCGCGGACGACTGGATGTTGCTGGGGAGGTTGGTGTCACCTATGAACTGGCCAGCCCGCTAGAGGAACGCTCTCCCCTTGTGAGGGCTCATTATAACAGATTGCGCCCATACACATTGCCTTGGCCCGCCTCCCCAGGAGACCTGCCACCTGGGGTGAGCCCCCTGACATCCCCAGCGCCCCCGGTAGATGACTGGGGGAGCACCAGTTACCCTCTCATGGGAGAGGATGTGGGGGAGAATCCAACGTCTGACCAACCTGCCACAGGTTGCTGCCCGCCCACTCCTGTGACGGCGGACCACACAATTTCACGGGCAGGCAGAGTTGTCCAGCTCCCTAAACGGCTGAAAGACTTTATCATTGACTGACACGGTGTTTAACCCTCCCTCCCGTTTTCCCTCTTTCCATCTCTCCCTCTCTCTGATTGCTGCTTGTATTTTGTGTTGTGCTGTTTAGAGGCACTTAACTGCAGTATGTTGTCTGATCTGCATTGGTAGGCTATGGCCTTCGGCTAGAAATGGGGAGTGTGCTGTGTAGCTCACACTTTATTGTTATTATTATTATTTTGTTATGCATAGGTTGTTTTTTTCTCTTTCTTTCTTGAGAAACGAGGACGTTCCTTCTTAGAGGGGTGGACGAATGTAGCATTCCATTTTAGGGATTTGTTTATGTTACCATGGTAATGGGGGGGAATGTATGTTGTGGTTCCGGTGTCAGGAGTTCTCTGGTGTTCGTCATGCTAAATGCATTAAACGGAGAGTCTTCTCCAAAGATAATTAAGTTTCAGTGTGTTCTTAAGAGAGTCTTCCTCGGACGCTACACTTGCTCTCCTATTAACAAATGGCACTCCCAATAGGCACATACTTGTATTGTGTTGCAGCTTAATTGTTATCCCTCTTTTGTAAGTCGTTTGGATAAAAGCGTCTGCTAAATGCATAAATGTAAATGGAAAAAGGAAATGAAAATATATCAGTATAATAGGCTGTAGCGGAAAAGCACATTTGCAGTGATCCTATTCTCGAAAATAAAATGATTGTTGACGGATGTGGAGAAGGAGGCATGGGAGGCAATCGCTGAGTGCATCAATTCAGTGGAGGTTGGTTATCAGTGCACGAGGGAGAGCCTCAGCAACAAGTGGTGTGACTGTTCAAGTATCATTAACGGAGAAATCCAGTGTGAATCAGTTAATAGGCCTGTTATTACAGGTACCTGAATGCAGTCTTTAAGAAAAAAAGAAAATTGGATGCTACATAGACCGAATAACAAACCGATTACTATAGCTGACTGAATGGGGCATAATGAAATGAAACTGAGAGTAAGTTTTTATGCCCCCATTCACTTAGGGTGCATTGATGTTCACTCCCTGCAGACATGCACACAATGTTCCAGCCAACATTTTTCTTCACCCCCCTTTTTATCTCCCAAAATCCTGCCCCCTTCCTTGCTGTAGAAGGTGGAAACAGACATTATCTGGTTAACAGGGCTCACAGTTGGAGATAACATTGGAGATAGCATTTATTCTGAAGTCATCCAGAAATTATGTAGCTGCATTGGAGCGGATCGCCTTAATCATCAGTTTGTGTGTGTGTGTGTGTGTGTGTGTGTGTGTGTGTGCGCGCGCGCGTTTTATGTTTAATACACAGTCCACATTATTTGTATGATACATAAACTAATGACCATGGTGAGGGTTTTCACCTTGTCTTTGTCTCATCTTTAGTTTAGTTTCATGTTTGCTTCTGTGTGTCAGCGCTTCTAGTTTCACCTGTGTTCTGTGTCTGGTCCTCCCAGGGGTGGCCCTTCCCTCAATAGCTCTGGGCCAACACCCTGTCTGGCACCCGCCACAAACAACCCATCCCTCCCGTTGGTGCCCCTTCCTACTATCATCATGGCCTATACTGTAGAACAAGAGCCTTTATGTTTGGTCTACTCAAGTAAAAAAAGAAACGAGAAAACAGCAGATAAATTGCATGAGACTTTATGTACAGCAGGGTGCGATTTGTGAAAAAAACAGAGGGGGGGATGTTTCTGAAATGGTATTGCGTTGGTGACGTCATTACTACCGCCCCTGCCTGATACGTTGACATAATACACATTTCATATCAAACTTAAATTGTGCCTTTCCCAAACAGTTCGTTTTCCTTTGCACAAAGTTGTTCAAACAATGTGATAACATTATGAAGTTTCCTTTCGTTTTCCTTCTCGTCTATAGCTTTAGTCTTTCCAGTGAGAAAAAAACACCTGCGTTTATAGGATAAAGTTCGAGGCAAAGTGAGCCAGGAGTTGTCACGCACACAATTCAGGACACAGGACGCAATTTTTTTAATTTTATAATTCGCGGCACACTAGATGTTTGTTAGTCGCATTGCTTGCATACGGTCACGAGATATCAAGGGGGGATAAATGTTATCCCCACCGGAGATAAAATTATTCAAGCAGAGGCAGGGATACCAAAACCAGAGGTTAGGAAATCCGACCCATCCCCCCCACCAAATCGCACCCTGATGTACAGTATACTGTAAAATAATTTAATTTGTTCAGAGGAAGTCCCCTTCTCATGGAACAGTAGCAACTCAGGGAAAATTACCCTCATGTAAATAAAATGGAAGGGTAATGCATTTTCCACCAGAACAGAGCAAGCAACAACAGTATGACATTGTTTCCAATTTTTTTTTTTTTGGAGCTGGGGAGGAGGTGGGTTGCTGAAGCAGCAGGAGGAGTTACCCGAGGTTAACTATTTAAATAGTGCCTATATTGAGAGACGGCAGCCTATAGCGAGGGACAGCGGAATGAGCAACTGATGTGGGCTGGGCTGGCATAAACCAATTAGAGATGTAACAGCTGATAGCGGGCTTGACTACGTGGCCTGCCAGAACTAACGCAGAATGCTCCACAAAAACATAAAACAGACATTTTGCTCATGTCAGTATGCATACATACTGTAATACCTGTCATAATGAGATGACACACAATCCATTTATTATTATTTTTTCTGAACTCACTTATAGTATTAGTTAGTCTATTATAGGCATGTCTTAGCCTGGCTTTGGCCATCCCCTTGGGCTTTAGCTTCGCACAAGGGTCTGGGATTGCATCCATTGACGATTGCAAGCTGGAGGTGTAAACTGTAGAAGTTTGAAATGATTAATCTGATTTCACCCAATTCCTAACGCTATGCGCCATCTTGGTCATGAAGTAAGCTACGCTACAACAGCAGAAGATCCTGTAAAAGGTCCTGCTAGCTTTTTAGCTTGGTATGGAATTGATCAATGCAAACGGTACAAACTCGATAATATCGCGAACTCTTGGTTATTACATGGCACTCCAGCAGTCCCAAAGTGATTCCACCCTGGGCAATGGCCCGCCTCGACCATATCGAGAAATGAAACAGGCCAGAGTTATGGGACAGAACATCATAAGAGATCTGAGTATGATAGGCTGTTTGCGGTCACATGGTACATGTGCGACCCCGACGTTTGCGGTCACATGGTACATGTGCGACGTCAGCGATGATGGCGGAAGAAACAAACCTGCGTGGATGTGGCCCAGTGTCGATGTCTCTAGTAGGCTTGTAAACGAATTTTAATATTTTCTAAATTAGTTGTTTTTGGTGTTATCGATCAGTGCATGCATTTGTCTCGACAACTGTCTAAACTAAAGCATCTTTCTCAGCCAGTTTTTATCGCTTTTGGGCAACAATTTACAACTCATGTTTAGTAACGTTAGCTTGATAACTATCAGGCAGCCAGGTGATGATGGTAGGATTAAATGATCTAAAGTAGTGTAATGGACTTAATAATCAGATAGTGTTATAGACACAGACAGTGTTTTGTTATTACACTTAATTGTCGTTGCTAGAATGCTAAGGTTTTGTTGTTTTGCTTAATTGAGTTATTCTTTAGTTTACACATAGTATTGCTATGAACAGTGTATGTAAATATTACTTTTAGCTGTGTTAAAGCAAACAAAATTGACTATTTGAATATGAGGATGCTATTTTATTATAAATATGGGTTCATTTGGACGGCAAACATTGCAAATAGGCTATACCATATTTTTGAAATGAAGACTTCTGATGCAAAAACCTCTACTGTACTATATTAGTTTGGCCTGCTTTGTTTACTTGATAAAAAATTAATTGCAGTTCCATATAGAGATATCCTGGAAGTGATTACTAAAACAATTTCATTTTTTAATATTGTTTGGATTTAGAGCCTTTTGCATCTGAACTTTTCTCAAAAATCCCATAACAAAAGTGACGTCCAATGGACACCCTTTAGCAAGGGGAGGATTCAACCATGCATATTTTAATATGTTGTTATAATTTGTTTTTATCAGCCAGGATAAATCAATGTGTGGATGCTGGTCCAGAGAGGGTCCTGATGGAGGCCTTTTCGCGGAGAGGAAGCAAGAGTTACAGTTCGGCATGCATAGTTCCAGTGCTTTGATAAAAATTGAATGAGGTTACGTTAACCACCACTTTTTATACAGGGACACAATGACGTGGCGTATATCACACCTGCCCACTCAGGCGGTGTTGAAAATGCCAGCGAATCTTCCTCAAACCTGTACCCTTGTTTAACTGGGAAATTCTCCACGCCTGTGGCTGTACAGTGAACCATGCCCACGCACCACACCCAGTGGTCCGTAAATTTAATTTTAAAACTATTCGGACATAAAGTTGCTATACAATTTATGTCATAGGAGAACAGTCCTGGGGCCTCATTTCTCAACAGTGCGTAGAAAACATTCTAAATTCTATCGTACGAGTGAAATTTAGGATTTAGGGCCTCCTGCTTGGAGGTGGCCCGGTGTCGATGACTCTAGTAGGCTTGTAAACGAATTTGAATCTCTTCTAAATTAATTGCTTTTGGTTTTATCGATCAGTGCATGTATTTGTCTCGACAACTGTGTAAACTAAAGCATCTTTCTCATGTTGCATATTTTAATATGTTGTTATAATTTGTTTTTATCAGCCAGGCTAAATCATGCGGATGCTGGTCCAGAGAAGGTCCTGATGGAGGCCTTTTCGCGGAGAGGAAGCAAGAGTTGCAGTTTGGCATGCATAGTTCCAGTGCATTGATAAAAATTGAATGAGGTAACGTTAACCACCACCTTTTATACAGGGACACAATGACGTGGCTTATAGGTAGTTACTAAGGTAGGTGTGGTAGTTGCTTGGGTGGTTTCTAGGGTAGGCGTGGTAGTTGCCAGGGTGGTTGTTAGGTTGCAACTGTGGAAGTGGTTGCTAGGTTGTTGCTAGGATACTTGATGTGCTTGTTAGGCTCTTGCTAGGGTAGGCATGATGGTTGCTAGGTTAGCCCTGTCAGTTGCTGTATTGGTTGCTAGGTTGCAACTTTGGAAGTAATTGCTAGGCTGTTGCTAGGGTACTTGAGGTGGATGCTAGGGTAGGTATGGTGGTTCCTAGGTTGCTATTGTTGAAGAGATGTTAGGCTATTGTTAGGGTCCTGTTGGTTGCTATGTTAATTGATAGTTTGCAACTGTGGAAATGGTCGCTAGGCTGTTGCTAGTGTAGGTATGGTGGTTGCCTGGGTGGTCGCTAGGTTGTTGCTAGGGTAGATATGGTGGTTGCCAGCGTAGTTGCGAGGTTAATTATATTCGTTGCTATGTTGGTTGTTTGGTTGCAACTGGGAAGTGGTTGCTAGGGCACTTGAGGTGGTTGCTAGGTAGTTTCTAAGGTAGGTGTGGTAGTTGCTTGGGTGGTTGCTAGGGTAGGTATAGTTGTTGCCAGGATGGTTGTTTGGTTGCAACTGTGGAAGTGGTTGGTAGGCTGATGCTAGGATACTTGATGCGCTTGCTAGGTTCTTGCTAGGGTAGGTATGATGGTTGCCAGAGTGGTTGCTAGGTTAGTTCTGTCAGTTGCTGTATTGGTTACTAGGTTCTAAGGTTAATTATATCAGTTGCTACGTTGGTTGTTTGGTTTAAACTAGGGAAGTGGTTGCTGGGGCACTTGAGATGGTTGCTAGGAAATTACTAAGGTAGGTGTGGTAGTTGCTTGGATGGTTGTTAAGGTAGGTGTGGTTGCTAGGTTGTTGCCAGGGTGGGTATGATGGTTATTCGGTTGCAACTGTGGAAGTGGTTGCTAGGCTGTTGCTAGGGTACTTGGTAGTGATTGGTAGGTGTGATGGTTGCTAGGGTTGTTACTAGGTTAGTCCTGTCAGTTGCTGTATTGGTTGCAACTCTGGAAGTAGTTGCTAGGCTGTTGCTAGGATATTTGAGGTGGTTGCTAGGCTGTTGTTAGGGTAGGTGTAATGGTTTCTAGAGTGGTTGCTAGGTTAATCATGTTGGATGCTCTGTTGGTTGTTAGGTTGCAACTGTGGAAGTGGTTGCTAGGCTGTTGCTAGGGTACTTGATGTGATTGGTAGGTGTGATGGTTGCTAGGGTGGTTACTAGGTTAGTCCTGTCAGTTGCTGTATTGGTTGCAACTCTGGAAGTAGTTGCTAGGCTGTTGCTAGGATACTTGAGGTGGTTGCTAGGCTGTTGTTAGGGTAGGTGTAATGGTTTCTAGAGTGGTTGCTAGGTTAATCATGTTGGTTGTTACGTCGCAACTGTGGAAGTGGTTGCTAGGCTGTTGCTATGGTACTTGAGATGGTTTCTAGAATTGCTGGGGTAGGTATTGTAGTTGCTAGGGTGGTTGTTTGGTTTGTCATGTTGGTTGCTGGGTTGCCACTGTGGAAGTAGTTGCGAGGCTGTTGATGGGGTACATGAGGTGGTTGCTAGGCTGTTGCTGTTGTATCAAGGTCGCTACGATAGTTTCTAGGACAGTCATGTCGGTTCCTATGTTGGCTGCTAGGTTGCAACTGTGGAAGTGGCTATTAGGCTGTTGCTAGGATACTTGAGGTTGCTGGGGTATGTATTGTGGTTTCTAGGGTGGTTGCTAGGTTAGTCATATTGGGATACTTTGGTGGTTGCCAGATTGCAACTGGAAGTGGTTGCTAAGCTGTTGCTAGGATACTTGAGTTGGTTGTTAGATTGTTGTTAGGTTAGGTATGGTGGTTGCTAGGGGTTACTAGTTCAAGCTTGTTTCTATGATGGTTGCTAGGTTTCAACTGAAAGTGATTGCTAGGCCGTCGCTAGGATACTAGGAGATTGCTGGGAGATTGCTGGGGTAGGTATGGTGGTTGCTAGGTTAGTCATGTTGGTTGCTATGTTGGTTAATACTGTAGGTTGCAACTGTGAACGTGGTTGCTAGGCTGTTGCTAGGGTGCTTGAGGCGGTTGTTAGGTTGTTGCTAGGGTAGGCATTGTGGTTGCTAGGGAGGTTGCTAGTTTAAGCATGTCTGTTGCTATGGTGGTTGCTAGGTTGCAACAGTGAAAGTGGCTGTTGTGAGGTGAGGGTAATCAAGGTGGTTGCTATGTTGTTGCGAGGGCAATCATAGCACGCCCATTCCAGGTGCAGGACAATTTAAAGTGATATTTAAATAAAGAAATTGAATGTCTTCAATACTGCTTAAATTCCTATGCCAGAACAAAAGCAGTGGATGCTGGTTCGGAGAAGGTCTTCATGGAGACCCTTGTTAGGAAGCATGAGTCACTGTAGTTTGCCATGCGTGATTCCTGTGTATTGATGTTTGGAAATTCATTTAGGAAGGATTTTATGAATATGAGTCCTTAAGCTGTTCATGGACTGTAATTGTGATTGGACATGCAAAACAAACACATGAAAAGCAAAATTTGTTGTCACCAGTTATGTTAAAGCAAACTGAAATACTGAAAATGTTTATTGTAACCATAACAGTTGGTCTCAGATGTTAATGTTTAGAATTAACCCTTTGAAATAATTTCACTAATGTTGTGAATAGTTTACTGATATTATGTTGTCCAACCATATTCAGCTATGACTAAGCAAGGCTGGCCTCGAGGATGCAGGTTCTGATGGAGGTCCTGGATCCCGGTGAGGTGAGTCATGTAAATTCCATTTAAAAATAAGTTAGTTTTTTGACAAAAATATGATCGTTTTAGCCATCATCAGTACACAACATGAAAGACAATTAGTTTCCACACACCGATGTAGTCCCAAATATTTCATGCTTTTTCATTTCCTGCACTCTCATCCTGCAACTATTAGATAGTTATGGTGGATTATCACTGTGAATGTGGCTCTTGGAGTGTTGCCATGCAGGTTGTTAGGCATCTATAGGTACTATAATCAATTATAGTAGCCTAAATCATATATTTTAGAAAGGCCTTGGAGTTTAGATGCCATTTCATGTATTATAAGCCCCAGTCTACCTTTCTGTCTTCAAAACATCCCTATTCATTTGTGTTAGGCGGGTATTGTTGATTGAGTAGCACAATTCTGAGTCTGTGGTTTTTAGGGTGTAACTTTGGAATACATCAATTCAAGTAGCCTAAATCATATATTTGTAGACAGCTCTTGGAGTGCAGATGCCATTTAACTTATTATAAGCCCCATTTTACCTTTGTGTTTACAAAATATCCCCATTCACTTGTGTTGGGTGCGTATTGCTGATCCACAAGTACAGTTCACAGTCTGTGGTTTTTAGGTTATAACCTTAGGATAAACTAATTGGAGTAGCCTAAATCATATATTTTCAGAAAGCCCTTGGAATGTAGATGCAATTTCATCTATTACATGCCCCATTTCACCTTTCTCTCTGTAAAATATCCCTATTTGCTTATGGTAGGCGAGTATTGTTGATTGAGAAGCACAGCTCTGAGTCAGTGGTTTTTAGGGTGTAACTTTGGGATAAATCATTTGCAGTAGCATAAATCATATATTTCTATAAAGCTCTTCGAGCGTAGATGCTATTTCACTTATTATAAGCTCCATTTCACCTTTGTGTTTACATAATATCCCCATTCACTTTTGTTAGGTGCGTATTGCTGATCCACAAGTACAGTTCACAGTCTGTGGTTTTTAGGTTATAACCTTAGGATAAACTAATTGGAGTAGCCTAAATCATATATTTTCAGAAAGCCCTTGGAATGTAGATGCCATTTCATCTATTACATGCCCCATTTCACCTTTCTCTCTGTAAAATATCCCTATTTGCTTATGGTAGGCGAGTATTGTTGATTGAGAAGCACAGCTCTGAGTCTGTGTTGTTTAGGGTGTAACTTTGGGATAAATCAATTGCAGTAGCTTAAATCATGCATTATTAAAGGTCTTGGAGTGTAGATGCTATTTCATCTATTATAAGCCCCACTCTACCTTTTTGTCTACAATATATCCATGTTTACAGTTCAGAGTCTGTGTTGTTTAGGGTGTAACATTGGGGATAAATCAATTGGAGTAGTCTAAATCATATATGTCTATAAAGCTCTTTGTGAGTTTCACCTTTCTATCTGTAAAGTATCTCTATCCAATTGTGATTTCATCTATTTTGTCAAGTATTGCTGATTGTCAGGGGTTTTTAGGGTGCAACTTTGTGATCAATCAATTACAATAGCTTACATTTCACATTTTAATGTCCGTAAAGCAATGTCAGTTTCACAGTGACACAAAACTAAGTATCATAGTAATTAGGTAAAATCTCAGGACAATGTTTTTTCTGTATATTCATCTGCGTCTCTTCATGATTTCCAGGGCATTGCCAAGGCAAGAAAAGATGCTGCGAAGAATAAGAAGCAAGAAGACCCAGCTTCTGGGAATAAATGAATGTCGCCCACCAAAGTCATATGTGTTGCACTGCCTACTGATTCACAGCCCAGGATTGTGATACACTGGCCAATATGACTCTCATCATGAGAACTGTTGTCTATAATAATATCCGTTGTTAACACATTGGGAAGACAATATCGGAGGTTTCTGTACCAGCCAACCAGTAGAGTCTCTGTAGGCTGGGTAGTTATTTTGCTGTTCATTAATCCAAGTAATGCAATCCCTATTTAGATGGGAATAAGTGTAATGCTTTGTGTAGTCCTGCTCTGTGCCCTGTTTTCCTTGTGTTTTATTACACTGGTTGGATGTGCATGTTCAAATGCTCATGTTTTGACCTGTCTTGATTGCTTACATGCAAACATTCAGGAACCACTAAAGCACCGTTTGCTGAGCCAATCTCCTACATTTATATTTGCTATGTTGAAATGAGTCCAGTGTCAAGCCTCATAATCTAAGGCAGCATTTTGTTGATGTACGTTTTCAGGCACCCAATAAGGGGTGTGGATTTTCTTCAGATGCAACTTAAAGGTCCATATTTTGAAGTGACTTGATGCATTGATGTCCAGAAACACTTTAAGTATTCACATTTTCAGATGACTTCATACACTGTGGTTTGGAGTACTCTGATAAGTCCGAGGTTACAGAAATATTATGTTTTGGCACTGTCATCTTACTTTTACTGTATATTTAATTGCACTTATTTGATCTGATTGACATTGTCAGTAATATCACAGTGTGCTATGGTGATCAGTTTTATCTTTTAAAGATAATCATTCAAATAATTTAAAAAGGCACTAAATTGTCCATGTTATGAGTTGACTTGTATGTGCTGAAATAAATGGATTTTTACTGATGCAACATAAAAATACACTGTGATGATTGAAATGCACAATTCTGGCTGCCTACGGCGGTGATTTTTGATATTTACCATTCATTAAATAATAAATTATAAATATTTGGGTTTTTATTTATGCACAAAGGTGTAATATGTTGAAATAATTTTAATTTGACCTGCTGTGGCAAGGCTAGATTCTTGGAAATGCACAATTTTAGAATCCAGTGGCTGTGACTTTTAATACTTTTAAGTCATCAAATCATTCAAAATGCACTAAAACAGAATAAATTTGTGATTACATGATACAAGAATATGTTAATATGCTGAAATGAATTGAAATGTACCAATATCGCCTGCTGTGGCATGTCTGAGGGAACATAGATGCTTGGAAATACACAATTTTGGCACCTAATGGCTCTCACTTTTGATACTTACAAGTCATTAAATCATTCCTGAGACACTAAAACGTCTACATTTTGGGCTGACATGACACATAAATGTTTAATGTGGTGAAATAAATCACAATTTATTCATTTCACCTGTTATGGTAAGTCTGAGGCAACGTAAATGCTTGGAAATACACAATTTTCGCACCTAATGGCTCTGAATTTTGATACTTACAAGTCATTACATCATTCCTGAGACACTAAAACATCTACATTTTGGGCTGACATGACACATAAATGTCTAATGTGGTGAAATAAATCACAATTTATTCATTTTACCTGCTATGGTAAGTCTGAGGCAATGTAGATGTTATGAAATACACAATTTTCGCACCTATCGGCTGAGACTTTAGATGTTAACAAGGGATTAAATCACTCAAAATACACAAAAACATTTGTATTATGAGTTAACCTGATGCATAAGTGTGCAAAATGCAGAAAAAAATCAACTTTTACTGACCTCACCCAACATATCAGGTCTGAGCTATAAAACACCCTTTGAAAGTACCACTGAAAGACCCAAATGAGCCAAATGGTCCTGATTAGCAAAATTCCACATTTTTCATGAAACACCAACATGTGGCACATTTTTTGATTCAGGGGGTAATGACAAACTTCACTGTCAAATTTGACACCTCTAAGTGCTTGTGTGTTGCTAGGAGGCGGAGCCAAAAATCACAAAATGTGAATTTCAAGGGGGCGCTATAGAGTCTGTAAATGTGTGAGCTATAATTTGACTTCACTTTCTTATTCAGCATGTTTTAAAGATATGACATACCAAATTTGAGACCTCTAGCTGATTGCGTGTCACCAGGAGGCGGAGCCAAAAATGAGAAAAAATTGAATTTCTAGGGGGCGCCACAGAGTCTGTGAATGTGTCTACTGTAATTTGACTTCACTCACTTATACTGGGGAATACATACATGTTATATTTCAAATTTGAGACCACTACCTGCTTCTATGTTGCCAGGAGGCGGAGCCAAACATAGGAAAAAACATCACAAAATAGGATTTTCTAGGGGGCGCTATGGATTCTGTGAATGTGCAATCCGTAATCTGACTCCACTCCCATATTTTGGATGATGCATAGATATTACATGCCAAATGTGAGACCTCTAGCTGCTTGTGTGTTGCCAGGAGGCGGGGCCAAATATGGGGAAAAAATTTACTTCTAGGGGGCGCTACAGAGTCTGTGAATGTATGAACTGTAATTTGATTGTACTTACATATTTAGTGTGACACATAGATGTCACATGCCAAATTTCGTCTTTGTATGATGAATGGAAATTAGCTATGCTAACCCTAGGTCTCAATATGCACAAATTCCATCGGTCAATTGGGGCATGATAGGGTTAATCCAGTAATTGTTGACAAAAATGAACATGTGCCACATATATTGATAAGAGGGACAAAACAAGCCTCTATGACAATTTTGAGACCTCTAGCTGCTTGTGTGTTGCCAGGAGGCGGGGCCAAATATGAGAAAATTTGAACTTCTAGGGGGCGCTACAGAGTCTGTGAATGTATGAACTGTAATTTCATTGTACTCACATATTCAGTGTGACAAATCGATGTCACATGCCAAATTTGATCTTTGTATGATGAATGGAAATTAGCTATGCTAACCCTATGCCTCAACATGCACAAATTCCATTGGTCAATTGGGCCATGATAGGGTTAAACCAGTAATTGTTGACAAAAATGAACATGTGCCACATATGTTGATAAGAGGGACAAAATAAACTTATATGACAAATTTGAGACCTCTAGTGCCTCGTGTGTTGTCAGGAGGTGGAGCCAAATATGAGAAAATTACAACCTCATGGGGGCGCTATAGTGTCTGTGAATGCTTGAACTGTAATTTAATTGCACTCTCATATTTTGGCGAATACATAGGTGTCTTACGCCAAATGTGATCAATTTATGATGTATGGAAATAAAATGTTAACCCTATATGATCACACCATATATGAAATTAACATTACTGGTTACACCAATTATGCAATCAAATATTAACATGTGATACATATATTGAAGGGGTTGACAAAAAAAGTAGCACAATCTAAGACATCTGGTTGCTTCTGTGTTGCCACATCTGGTTGCTTCTGTGTCTGAAGATGATCAAACTGCAAACTAGTGGTCAGAACATGCAATAGGCAATCAAAAAGGTGTATTTACAGCATCACACATCATAGAGAAAGGTCACAGACGTTCCTTTGGGATCAAATGTTTTATTTTCATTCCATTAAAAACTGAGCAAGATAAAGCTTAAAATAAAGCCACAATCAGATGAATGAAAGAAGGTCAATAGTTGAAATACAAGTAAATACAAATAAAATCTGGTTTCTGCGATGTTTGGTAGAAACAATTGTAATTAAAATGGAGTGTAATTCTATAATTTTCAGTCCAGTTAATAAAAACAGACATTAGAATAATGAGAAAGGATGACTACAATAAAATGTATACAAAAACCCAAATTACCTACATCTGGAAACAAGAGATTTCAATGTTTCATTTAGATTGCCAAGGTTTGTTAGTCAGTAAAATGGCTCTCAGACACCTAGTAGCAGTACACCTATAGCCCACACCCATAGAAGGCAGCCCCACCCCAATGCACCCATAAATATAACCACAAGTACTATGTGTACAACGCCTGCTCTCCTGCTCCCTCTCCTCTGCTCCTCTCTCTCTGCTGCTTCTCCTCCCTGACCAGGCGCCAGACCTCCTGCTGCCACTCCTTCAGACCCTCCTCCACTGCTTTTAGGGGAGCCCCCCTACTACACACACACAACAGCACAATACTGATTACTTAACAACACAAGATTACAACAACATATCATAACACTGAACAACAATTTTGCCTGGTCTCAGGTTAGGTGAGGTAGAGATCTTACCTGGTTTCAGGTGTGTCTGAGGTGAGGCTGTGTGTGGCGGCCTGCAGTCGCTGCATTAGTTTGTCTGGGTGGATGACAACAGCTGAGGTGCTCTGCAGATGAGACGCCTCCTGGCGCAAGGCATCACTCTCCTCCTAAACACACGTACACACACAAGCGCAGGCAACAACATTGAACAACGTTGCACACATAACAACACTGAACTAGAAAAGTGCTCAGAGAGCGCAGACCTCCGCCAAGACAATGTGGTCACAGATGGTGTTCTGGATCACCAATCGCCACCAAAATCGAATCAGTTCTTACTTGTCCCAATACACATATTGTCCGAAAATTTGATCCAAATCTGTGCAGTACTTTTCGAGTTATGTTGCTCACAGACAGACACACAGACAGACACACACACGCCAAGCAAAACATAACCTCCTTGGCGGAGGTAACAACACTGCAAACACAATAGGGAAGTACTGTAGATATTTTGCCTGGCCTCTGGTTAGGCGAGGTAGAGATCTTACCTGGTTTCAAGTGCGTCTGAGGTGAGGCTGTGCGTGGCGGCCTGCAGTAGCTGCAGTAGTTTCTCTGGGTGGATGACAACAGCAGAGGTGCTCTGCAGATGAGACGCCGCCTGGCGCAAGGCATCACTCTCCTCCTAAATGTGTACACACACAAGCGCAGGTAACATCATTGAACAACACTGCACACATAACAACACTGAACAACGCTGCAAACACAATAGGGAAGTAGATATTTTGCCTGGTCTCAGGTTAGGTGAGGTAGAGATCTTACCTGGTTTCAGGTGTGTCTTAGATGAGGCTGTGCGTGGCGGCCTGCAGTCGCTGGAGTAGTTTGTCTGGGTGGATGAAGAAAGCTGAGGTGCTCTGCAGATGAGACGCCTCCCGGCGCAAGGCATCACTCTCCTCCTAAACGTGTACACACACAAGCGCAGGCAATAACATTGAACAACACTGAACAACACTGCAAACACAATAGGGAAGTAGATATTTTGCCTGGCCTCTGGTTAGGTGAGGTAGAGATCTTACCTGGTTTCAGGTGTGTCTGAGGTGAGGCCTGCAGTCGTGGGAGTAGTTTGTCTGGGTGGATGAAGAAAGCTGAGGTGTTCTGCAGATGAGACGCCTCCCGCCGCAAGGCATCACTCTCCTCCTAAACATGTAAACAAACATGTAAACACACACACACGTGTAAACACACACACACACACACACACACACACACGTGCGCACACGCACCCACCCACCCCCCACACACACGTGCTGCCCACTCCACCTGAACACACACACACATACACACACACACACACAAACACACACACACACACATAATTGGGAAGTGAGTGTGTGTAACTCTAATAATGTATATGTAGAGCATGTATATGTAATCAAACGTGTGGGACACAGTGTAGAACACAGAGCAGAATCACCTGGATGACCATGTGAGCGGAGGAAAACAATAATGTGTGTGTGTGTGTGTGTGTGTGTGTGTGTGTGTGTGTGTGACCTAAGTCTGCGGAGCTCTGCTCTCAGTTTGTCTGTTTCTGTGCTCCTCTCATTCTCCACTCTCTCTCACAGCTTCACACAGCTATGTGTTCTCCTTCCTCACAGCATCATGCTCCTATGTGCGCGTGCACACACAGGCACACACACACGCGCGTGCACACACATACATATATACACACACACACACTTCAGTGTTTCATTTAGACAGCACCCTCTCCTTCGCCCCTCACATTCCAAACATCACCTGGTCTGCTTTCTTCCACCTCCGCAATATTTCCAGACTCCGCCTCTCACTGTCCCAACCCAGTACAGAAATTTTGGTCCACTCATTTGTCACTTCCCGCCTAGACTACTGCAACGCCCTCCTCTCTGGACTCCCCACCAAGCTCATCAATAGACTCCAAATTGTCCAGAACTCTGCCGCCCGGATCATCACCCGCACACGAACACAGGACCACATCACTCCCATCCTCATCCAACTTCACTGGCTCCCTGTCTCCTACCGTATACAGTTCAAAGTCCTTCTCCTCACCTACAAAGCTCTCCACAACCTAGCCCCCACTTACCTCTCTGACCTCCTCCAATAACATACTCCCTCCCGCTCCCTCCGTTCATCTTCTGCTGGACTATTAACCACCCCCACCTCTCGCCTCAGTACAATGGGTGCCAGATCATTCAGTTGCATGGCACCCAGGCTCTGGAATTCCCTCCCCCCTACATAAAACAGTCAGACACAATCTCATCATTCAAATCACTACTCAAAACCCACCTGTTTAAACAAGCATTCAATCTTTAGCCACTGGTTTTTATTTATTAGAGTGCATTGAAAATGCACTCTATTGTTCTTCGTTTTCTTCTTATTATTATTATTTTTCTTCCACGCACCTAATTTGGCATCAACCATTTAACTTAGAAACCTCATTCAACTTTCATCATATAGATCATACTTGATAGTTTATTGCTATGTCTTTTCATCTTTGTAACTTTTATACTTTTTCAGCTATGGCTTATAAACTTTTAATAATTTTTACATAGTCTTAACATTAGCAACCTAGCAACTGCATAGCAACCCCTTCAAATATCCTAGCAACTGCCTAGCAACCACATAGCAACCACATCCACACTTGCAACTTAGCAACCACCATGGCAACTGACTTGATTTACCTAGCAACCACCCTAGCAACCACTTCACCTACCCTAGCAACAGCCTATCAATCATCTTAGGTACCTAACAACAGCTTAGCAACCACTTCCACAGACTACAATCCTCTCACTTAGGACTACAGATTCAATTCAACTTCCGGATGTCATCAACTATGCGTCCTCCTTGCCAGTTCCTGTCCGCAACTGTTTCAAATTAAAAGTCCTCATCATACTAATTTGATGGAAAATGATTTTACTATTCAACTGTTCAACCATTCCAACTGTGAACTGTCATCAACTATGACTCCTGTCAACTGTTTCCTCTGACAACAACTATATCAAAATAAAAGTCCTCAGTGGCGGGATGGCTAGTTAGCCTGCTAGTTAGCATAGTTACCATGCTAATTAGCATTTTTGGTTTTTCATGCAATTCAACTCAGCTAAGTCTTCTGATCATCATGTTAGCGTTATTAACATGTTAGCTAACATGCTAATTAGCATTTTTAGTTTTTGATGTTATTCAACTCGGTTAAGTCTTGTGGTCATCATGCTAGCACTATTAGCATGCTAGCTAGCATGGCTAACATGCTAATTAGCATTTTTAGTTTTTGATGTTATTCAACTCGGTTAAGTCTTCTGGTTATCATGCTAGTACTATTAGCATGCTAGCTAACATGGTTAGCATGCTAATCAACATTTTTGTTTTTTGATGCTATTCAACTAAGCTAAGTCTTGTTATCATGTTAGTCAACTTAACTGTCATGTGGCTCAAACTTCTCATCTAATTAACTGTTCAACCATTTAAACTGTCAGTTATCCAATTATGCCTCCAGTCATCTAAAAAATCCACTAAAAGCAGCAACTGCATTTTCAATGCACTCGTAATTTCTCTGAAATTGCATTCTCTAGTTCTATTTCTTTTCTGCACTTTTTTGTAATGACTGTTTTTTAATAATAATGTGATTTTATTCCTTGTATGGCGACCTTGGGTGTCTTGAAAGGCGCCTTGAAATTAAATGTATTATTATTATTATTATTATTATTATTATGGCACTTGCCATAACGACAGCCTAGCAACCCATTCCACAGTTACAACCAAGCAACCACCATAACTACCATAGAAACAGGCTACCAGCCATCTAAAGTACCCTTGCAATAGCTTAGCAACCCTTTCCGCATTTGCAACCGAGCAACCAACATAGCAACCGACATGATTAATCTATCAAACAGCATACCTACCCCAACAATGTTAAGCACCCTAACAACAGCCTAGCAACCACTTCCATAATTGCAACCCACATAGCAACCGACATTACTAACCTACCAACCACCATACTTACGCCAGCAACAAGTAACCTAGCAACAGCCTAGCAATCACTTCCACAATTGCACCCCAGCAACAAACATTACAACCAAAATAACTAACCTAGCAACAGCCATACTAATATGATACTTACCTTAGCAACAGCCTAGCAACCACCTCAAATATCCTAGCAACAGGCTAACAATCCCTTCCACAGTTGCAACCTAACAACCACCATAGCAAATTCATCTTACATTACCATGATATGACATTTTATTATTTACCTGTTAATTCAGAAGCAGGTGGTAGGCCTATGTCTTCTTGGACAGTGGCCAGTGCAGGGGTCAGGGCAAGGGCAGGGCCAGGGACAGCAGGTGCTGGTGCTAATAGCGTAAGGCAGAGTAAATGATGCAGAAAATATCATGTAGCTACAATATAACCCCCAATTAAAAAAGAAAAAAGAAATAAAAAAGATCATATTAAACTTACCATGTGAGTGCTCGAGTGGAGTACTATTTGGAATCCATGGTTTCTGATTAAACAAACAACATGATGATTCAGGCTAGCTTTACACGACAACAATCTGAACACAATCCGCAAAAGTGGCGTTGTGTTGCCACTTTTTATTTCGCGTTTAGACGAGCGTCTTTGGGTGGAAATCTGCATGCACACGGTGACGCAAAAGTGTGTGAAATTTGATGTAGTGTGCATGCCAGGTGGCTAGGTGGTACTGTGAAGCACTGGCATACAACAACACCAAGAGCGTATGCGTTAAAACTTCCTTCTCGCTGTAGTATATGGAAACCCGGTCGAACTCGAACGAATATTTATAACTCATTTTCGGGGTCGGGTCGAACTCAGACAATGATAGGATGAACAGCCCACAAAATTATTACTATTATTATTATTATTTTTAAAATGGTAGGCATATTATAGAAGCAAATTACAAAACAAAAGAAATCTTATCCCATCTAATTTAGGAAATCTTAAATGCACATCTAAGTGCGTTTATTCCCTTTACTATAGCAGCCAACCAGAAACGCATGTCTGCATAGGCTCCAGGCAGCAGAGCCATTTGTTTACACTCTGGGCTACAGACATGCAGCAGAATAGCCTAACCATAAGAACTTTTTTTCGTGTGGATGTATGGAGAATAAACAAGGAGATGGCTAATTCTGGTAGAGAAAGGAGAGGGAGAGAAAAGGAGATGGAGCAACGTTAATGAAAGGTGAGCTAGCGGATAAAATGGAACTTTACCGTCTTGTAGGCTACAACTAAATTAGCGGTAGCCTTGCGCTACTTCATTTAAATACGCTCATGTTAGTGATTTTACGTTGATGCCTGACATGACTGGGCCCAGTCACTTGATGCTCTGTGTGTGTGTGTGTGTGTGTGTGTGTGTGCGTGTGTGTGTGTGTGTGCGCGCGCGCTGATAGCTCCGTGAAGTTGAGTGATAAAACCGGACTTTCCACAAGGGCAATGTGTGTCATTAGCGGGGCAATGAAAATAGTGTGATTCGATGTTCGGTCGGACTCGGACACAAGTATGCTAATACGTAACGGGCTTGGTTTGGATCTGATCACTGAACTCAGACAGAAAAAATCGGCCCGCGTATGCAAGGATAGCCAGGGTGAGCAGCTCACACCACACTTTTGCGTTTTCAACCCTTTTGACGGGAACGCGACGGTGGAGCGTCTTTAAGATTTCCACTCTGGAGGGTGGGTTCATTTTTTTGCGTTTTTAAGCCCCAAAACTCCCGTCGCCGTCTAAAAGAAAGGCACATCTGATAAAATATTTTGTCGGTTTCACCCGGGAGCGTCGTCGTGTAAAGCCAGCCTCAATTTGCAAGGGCTTAGCAAAAAATTGTATTGGAAGCAAAAGTCAATTTAAAATTTAAAATTATGTCTGTACGACTTTTCCTCCTTCCCTTTAATTTTGGGATTTATTTCAAATCAATGTGCAGATCGTTGTTACCAGAACTTTGTTATGGTTTCTGCACTAACAAAGTCCTTACCCTGACACCAACAATGACACTTTTATATAGCCTCCACAGCATCCCTCTGCAAGATTCTATTTCAATAGATACAATGGCAGAGGTCTTCAACAGGGGGGTCAGGACCCCTAGGGGGTCCACGGAGGTACTACAGGGGGTCCGCCAAATTATTGTATCTGAAGTATTGTATTTGTTAAATATTCCACCCACTCAATTAGCTTTGACCCGCTACAATTAAAATTCATCCCTTTATGATTGCATTATCTTTTTTAGCCTTTTAGATTAGGCCTACAGTGATAAGGATCCTTTTCCGTTGTGTGTAACCTATGTGTGAAAACAGGCTTTTTTCCCTGTCTGTATAGTCTGCAATTGTAAATACATACGAAGGTATTTGCAATTTGTATAGTTGTATGTGGACCCTGAAACACAAGCCCTGTCTCAAAGGCAGATTGATGCATCTATTAGTATGTGTAGTGTGCCTGTGTGGTAGGCCTAGGCTACTACATTTGGGGATGGGGGTCCGCGAGCAGACTGTCTTGCAGAAAAGGGGTCCTTGGGCTGAAAAAGGTTGAAGACCCCTGTACTATGGGATACTTTTTTGAACTTGTTTTAAGCAACATTTTGGATCCTGGTTATATGTTGCACTTGTATGACTCAACTCAGACTTATTGCTAAATCAAACCAGTGGATTATTAACATTTTTCGTCTGAGCACATAGGTTCTGCGACCTCTCACGTCCACGTCATAACCGGAACCAGGACAATGGGATACTTGAGTTTCCTGATACCTCTTCTATGTTGTCTGTGCCTGTTGCAACCTTAACAGGACTGTATTTGTGTGTGTATTTATATGTGTATGTGTATCATGTTATAGATTCTATTGGATGCTTGAATTTCCAACGGGGATGATTAAAATACTATCCTATACTATACTAGATAAGCAAATGCAACTTTTATTTCCTCTTACTTCCACATCCAACTCAATACAACCACAACAACAATGTAACTACCGAGTAAATCTAACTGTGATGCAGAAACTCCAAGTGACACAAAATAAACTCCAAGTATCACATATTAATTAAGATGAATAATTTCAAATGGTTCTTGTGGATGGATGTTTAAAATGGTCTCAGCAGGTGACTAAGTGTGCATACACCCAAATCATCAACTCTACCAGCTATGCAACACTCAATTCCCTCAAAGATGCCGTAGAGAACCACAAATTTCTATCTGGTCTTTGGTTAACACTGAAATACTGGTCGAAATGTTAAACCCCCCTGCAATGGAATGGATCATGGGGACGGGACATGGAGGGGGACCTCTGTTCTATGGCACTGTCAATATATATATATATATATATATATATATATATATATATATATATATATAGGCTATATAGCCTATAAACCTGATTCAAGCACACAATAAATGTTTTACCCAGTTCACTAGGCTAAAGCTTTAGAAGCCTATGATTTATGCCTATGATACAGCCTATGATTTATCTATAAATAAAGACAATGCTCGGTAACATCATAATAAATCATAATAAATCAGAATTAAATAGGTTGTGCATTCACGCACAGCAAACTGATTAAACACACCGTAACACTAGGTGGCGAAACACTGGTTAAATTTAAATAGCCTACCGCAACATTAACAAACAATAGAAGAAACGTCATGATATAAGCTACTTGTGAAAACTTTACACCGCTAACGTTAGTATTGGATATTAAGTAGCAGTAACAAGAACATTTATAAAAGTAAGTAAGCTACTTGTACGTTAACAGTCTCATATTAACAAAATGCTAAAATACATGCGATATAATACCGCAACAGATTGAAAGACACCACTGAAACGCCACTCGAACCTACCCGCCATGATCGCTTATCGATATCCGGATGTGTGACCAATCAGGATCGAGAACTGTTTTAACCAACCACTTGCATTTGTGGTTCTGTCCCGTAGCATCGGACTGCTTCATACCTCCCATATCAGACACCGCCCATAGGTTCTCCTTTATTAATCCTCCTGTCATCATGTGCTTATGTTTACCTTATGTCTATGTCATGTCTCCTGTGTATCTCCTGTGTTTACTTTCTTAGCTCCCAGGTGTATGCTGCCGGCAGTTCCCGCCCCCAGGTGCGGTCAGATGCTGTCCAAACCAGAGTCCCTGTGCTCTCCTGCGCCCCCAAAAAATACACTTGAGAGTCCCCATCCATTCCAAAACCTGGCTGCCTGCCCGAGACACGTCTGCCAGTGAGCTTTCACAGCATAACGCTTGTCACTAAAAGGTAAATGTCTATCTTGAACTAGGTTTGTCACTGTCAATGTTGATGATACTCTTGAATAATTGATGGGCTTCATAATAGATACGTAGTAATTATTTGCTTGCAATAGGTCTAAAAAAAAGACCACACTTGAATCACAATGTTGCTTTGATAGATAATAAGGCTAAGCCATGTATGAGCACTTTGAAGTAACAGCAAAGTATAAATGACATTAATTGACAATGTGACATTAATTGACTCCCAACTGACCAAATTATCAGATAATGCAATTGAGTAGCCAAGACATTGTTAAAGGATTCAACAGTAATTAATATAATCTGGTAATATAATCAGGGTGAGTTACCAGGGCCCCAAGACAGGGTAGGTCCCTTGAGGAGACTGGACTTGTATTCAAGGTGGTGAAGGGGGCCCATGGCCACTGCTTGTGCACAGGGCCCATAATGTGGTGCTAGGGCTCGCCAAGAGCTATGGGGGTAGGGCTAGGGGTATGGGCTCCGCTAGGGGTATTTACGACAACCCTTTTTTGAAAAAAGGGTCCTATGTTCCCCTGCTCTGTCAGGAGGGAAACATTGATAAAAAAACATTTTCCCTAGTACAGTACAGTACGTGCGGTATCTTTGTGAAGAAACTCATGATGCTGCTGGTGTGGTTAACACCTCAGGCAGCCTGTGTTGTCCTTTACTACAGCTTTCACACTGAAGCTCTCCTCTTCTTTCTCTACTTTACCATTTCAGTTTCAACGCCCATGTCGTAACTGACAGTGACCTCTCCAAAAAGAGCAATGCCGTCATGGACTCATCGGCCTGTACTTGCCAATGGCATCTCAGGTAGAGTTGTACAGTGCGTGGTTGTAGCAGTTGGTTTTCGCTGTCCATGCAAATAGTTACCTATTATTATTACATAATCCATCATTACTATTCAGTGAAAAAGACGATCAAAGTAACAGCCACACATCATTATTGTTCAGTGAGAAACAGTAATCTATGATTTATTCATAGTGTTGCACACATGTTCTGAAAATTACTGTATTGCTGAATCATTTTATTGAGTCTTTCTAAGCAGAAAAATACCTTGACCTCAGCTTCAACCTGCAGAGTTGGGTCCAAGAACGACGAACCTTCATGTATATTGCAGTATTACCTGACACTTTAAAGGAATAGTCCACCTTTTTTAATGAAATTGGGTTATTCACCATCTTACCTGGAGTATATGTGGGTTAAAACATTTTGCTTGCGTTTTTCTAGTCTGGGAACTCCAATTTTAGCCAAAGAGTTGCTATCTGGCTATCTAAAACAGATTCCAGCGCTTATACTAAATTAAAGCTAAAAACGAGCTTAAATTGAGTTTGCCACACTAGGAAAATGCATGCACTGAGGCCAAAATGTGTATGTAACGTATGTAACACCAGGTAAGGGGATGAATAGCTCAATTTCATAAAAGGTATTAAAGTTAAAATATTAAAGTATGAAAGTTAAAATATGAAAGTATTCCTTTAACACTAAAGTGTAAGATTAGACGAGTGCTAGTGGTTTTTATGGAATCATTAAAAGTGGTTTTATTGGGATCAATAAACCAAACTATGAAGTTGTTGATATGAATAGGTGTTCAGTTCTGTCATGCATACAATATTATTTTGAGCGTTATTATTTTAATCAGATCAATTTAAGATAAGTGCTTCCAGTGTTTTACAAGCTGCACTGATATACCTGAAATAGATGAGATGTTGAGAGGAAATCCCAGTCACAGTTTCTGTCTCACACACTCTTCTTCCTGTGTCTGTCTGCACAATATAAGAGGCAACCTGCTTTGATTACCACAGAGAATTTACAACCTGTGATTACTGTACTGCAAAGATCAACATGAGGTCCATTATGGTCTTGGTCTTTCTTCTACCACTTTGTCTTGCAATGAACGACGAAGTTCTGCGCGAGCTTCAGAGGAGTCTCAGAACTCTAATGAAAGAAAAAATCAACTTCGTAAGTGACTGCTTATGTGACTTATCAGCCCGACTTGCATTGTCTGAGAGAGGATTATTGAGCATATTTATCTTTTTTTCTTTACAGACGAAGCTGAATGTGAGCATGACTAGTGAAGGAATACGAGATGAAACGGTATGTATTTGCACCAGTCCTTTTTTTTATGGATTCTGCATTCACATGAACATTGTGGTTTTAACACATACAGTATACATTTAGCGCTTGTTTAACACAAGTGCATACAGAAGTGTATTGACATTTTATGCATATGCACACACACACACACACACACACACACACACACACACACACACACACACACACACACACACACTCATTCACCTCCCCTCCCTTGTTGTGCTAGTGCAATTGTGAGACATCGTTTGTGGAGACCCTGAACACTACCTTGAATAACATGCATGCCAGTAAGAAAGCTGAGATGCACATCAAAAAAATTCAAACAAACCTGGGGGTAAAGGACCTTGACGTACAACCAGACAGGGTGAGCCCAAGTTCTGTCTCTCTATTTACATGTATGCATATTTAGACTTTGTGATTTCAAACATTTCATATTTGCTTTTCATCTGTCTGTTCCAGGTGGCGAATTGCACAGGGATTCCACCGAAAAATAGGACAGCAACTCAGATAATTCAGGACAGCATAAAATACACTCAGAAATGGTTTAGTAAACCATGCTACAGGTTGAGGCAGTAGTTTGAAATATGAATCTTGATTATTTTCATTTGACTGCTCTCACTCAGGTGTTTCATAATTATTTCAATTAATTCATTGATTTATATTAATTGTAAGTGCATTTATTTATTTTTATTTATTTATTATTTATCTATTTATTTAGGCCTATTTGGTTGTTTATTTATTTATTTATTTATTTATTTGGTGTTTTGACATTTGCAAAGCCTGATACCTTTAGGCTAAATTGTTGTAATGTTTATCATAAACTTAAATAAAAGTATATTTATTAGAGCAGAAAAAAAAAATCTGAATTTATTGGCTTGCTATGACCAAACGGACATGATTATTCACTTGCTGGAAATCACAAAAATGGAGGAGAGTGGCAATCACAAAACTGGGGAGAAGTTGACTGCTTGAAAGAAGCAACACATGCAAAGGGCCCTGAACACAGGCAATTCTGTGCATGCAGTGTATGTTTATCAATCTTCAATTCAAATGAATTACCGGTGGGGCATAGCTCACAGATTTCTCTATCAATCTTCTGATAACTGCAAGTTGTGGGTTCGAATCCCGGTTGTCACTGCTGTGTCCTTGAGCAAGGAACTTAACCCTAAGTTGTTCTAGGGAAGATTTGCCCTGTTAGACAAATAATGTACGTTGCTTTGGATAACAGTGTCTGGTAAATAACGTAGAAACTTCAGAAAACTGACCAAATTTGGGCCACAGACCCACGAAAAACGTTGAAACATGATCAAGAGTCTGACTGACAGACAGTTGTACATTTACTAAAACAGTTTGTTCTGAAAACTACTTTGGCTATGTTAAGATAATGTAGATTGCTAAAAGGGAAGCCCTGCTAGAACCGCTTGTAAAAAAAAAAAAAAAAAAATCTGCCTTGAAAGCCTGTGAATGATCTAGCAGCTATTAGACTATGGTGCCCCCTAGTGGTTCAAACCATAGACTGTATATATAGAACAGTTTAGACAGATAGACCAACACACACACACACACACACACACACACACACACACACACACACACACACACACACACACACATAGTGCAAGATAAGTAGGCTACTGGATGGTGGCACATGTGTCAGCATTGCTGGAGTGTGGTGAGGGTTTTGTTACTTCCTGTGAAGTAGGTGAGGAGGTACGCAGCAGCCTCCACAAGGCTGTTTAATGTGTTTTCGCTGCTTAATGCAACATTGCCTTCCTACAATGCAAGCATTAATTTGACCCCTAGACTAATTTAAATAGCCCATCATGTCTCTTAAAACCCTGCCAATAGGTTCAGTTCATGCATTTTTGAGGAATCAATGAACAGCCCTATCAAATGAAATACAGGGCAGGTTCCTTGGGCGGGGACCTTGGGCCAGGTTTGAGTTTTGTCCCCTCTTTTCTAGAGATTCAACAGAAAAACTGAAGAAAAAGAAATCAATAAATAACTTAGTGATGCCTCTCTGATATTTAGTGCCCTAAACAGTTGCCTAGTTTGTGTATGCCCAGAACTGACCCTTTCAATAGATAGACTACATTTTTAATGCAATTTTGGGGTATGATATCCTCATGATTTCTGATGCGCCCATCTCATCAGAAGTCTAGGTAGCACTTAAATACTTTCATGTCATTTGTATTATTTAAATAATTACATATTATTACTTATGTATTATTATTATTATTATTATTATTATTATTATTATTATTATTATTATATACTTATTATATTATATTATATATAATTTATCCCTTAAAACATTTTGTCATTTATTTCTTGCCTACGCTTCATTGGGTACTTAACACACAAATTTAAAGCACCATAGTCAGCGCAGGCAAATTATATACTGCATGTTGTTCCACTCATATGTTTTAGTTTATATGCTGGCTCTGATGTAGGATATACTCATGTAGGAGATATTGTCAGTATTTTGTTGTCAAGATCACCTGTCTGCTCAATGGTGTTTTTTTGCCCCCAACGGCACCTTCCAGGCAGCACAGCCTAAAAGGCACTACCCTTACCCTATTCCTAACCCTAACCCCCTCAACCCTCATCCTAACCCTAAACCAAGGGGAGTGGTGCCTTGAAGGTAGCGCTGCCTGGATGGCACCGTTGAGGGCAAAAAATACCAAAGACCCACCTGTCTGTAATTTTCCTCCTACTGTACGTTATGCTCACTGATATTATGATTACTAATAGCCTTACTTTTAAGCTTTGGGACTGGTAAAACAGCTGACAAATGGTATGATGACAAATGACAAATGGTACCGCTAATGCAATTTTAAGCACACGGGGATGTGACCAGGTGCCGACGTGTGTAAAATTAGGGCCCGATATCCTGTCATCACGGAAAAACATTTCCTTGGTGATTTCACCCCATGACCGGCACTATGACCACAACCGTCAGTGTTACAGTCTCACCTTTTTTTTTTCCAAACACCTTCATTAGCAGGGTGATGAAATGTGAGGAACACAGTGGCTTTGCACTGACTCATCAGAGTCATGCACTTGGCTAGGGCATCAAAGTAGTCGATTAGGTAGGCCTATCTTTCTCTCAACATTCACAGAAACTATGAAACCAAAACCACCTTATACTGTACTGTGTATCCTCTGCTAAAGTATGTCACACACTCACGCGGCTGGGACATGTTTGCAATAAACACGTTCCCATTTGATTCTATCTGTTTTCGAAACATCAAAACGCAGCAGAATATAATGATATGCAGTTCATCCGATCAGCTGTTCAGCAGAGTAAGGGTATATAAGTAATAAGTAAGGGTTAAGTTGAGACTCATTGTCTAACTATCAGTTAATAACCGATGAGAAAAGAAATAAGAAGATTTTAATTGAGGAATTCTGCCTGATGATCAATACCCTCTGTCAATCAATCACAAAATACATTTACGATATCCAAAGAGCCAGAGACCCAGTAGGCTATGCAATGGATTTTTTTTTTTTTTTACCACAGGGTTTTTCACCAAGCTAGTTAGAGTTTCTCAGTTGTGAGTGACATCATGGATTACACCCTCTCTTCCTGTTTGTATGTATAAATAACCTTCAGGCCTTGATAATAATCATTCACTCATCTTACTGCACTACTGAGAAGATTCTGATCATACACAATGTCCAACAAGAGCTTACTCATGATCCTGGCTACTCTGTTAGCCCTCTCTATGGCACAGAAACATGAAACATTCAGGGAGCTACAAAGAAATCTTAAGGATCTTAAGGGCAATATCTCTGCTTTCACCTTTGTGAGTATCCTCATGAAATGCCTGTTTTTGAATGCAGTGTAAGCCATAGCCATTAGGGTGATCCATAACTACTTTGAAAATGTAAGTTAAACTTAATTTGAGTTAATGTTTTGTTTTGGTTCATTTTCTGTAGGACAATGAAACTGTTCAAGTGTACATTCCAGGCAGTTGGAAAAATGTAAGTGTCTTTTTCAATCATTTTTGCAGTCCTATATCATATTTCACTGTAGTATCATGACACAGCTGGAGATTTTATGGCCTCTCTTTCAAGTAAATATCGACAGCGAAAGCTCATTACACGGGGCAGGCTAGACTATGATAATAGGAAATACATTTCTGAGGTCTGTCTTATTAAAAATAACCCTCAATTCACACCTTCGAGAGCTGCGAGCAGTGAACTGAAACCATTCTCAGTATAAGTGCTTCTTTTGCTCTAACTAACCCCTGTCTCTGTTTGTGTCTCTGACAGAAGTCTCAGCTGTGTGAATGTGAGGCAACTTTTGTAAAACTCCTGAATGACACACTAAACATCCTGAAATGCAACAGCAGCCGATGCAACACCACCGTTGGAAAGATCAGGAATAACCTGCTGCAGCTGAAGGCAGAAGAAGAGAAGGTGAGCTGGAATGTTTTAAAAGATATGGATTTCAGTCCTCCATTTTATGAAAAGACAGCAAAGTTTAAAGTTCTAGCATTAGTAGATAGGATGGTGAGTGAAAGTTAGCCTATATTCTGTAATCAAGCCCTGATCTTTTATTTGCCATCAGCACTTTGACTTTTTGTCATATCTTTGGCTTGCAACTTGGCTTGTGCTTATATCTTTGGCTTATAGCACATTAAAAAAATAGTTTGTTTCCATATTGTGGGGGTATGTTTGTCCACCATATATATTTTCCAAAAAATTACTAGTTGGAAGCTGTACTGTAAAATGCTAACTCTTTTTTTTGCTTCTCATCAGTTTTGATGGACTTGTATGTTCATGACTTATTCTCTGTTCCCCACAGCCCAATCTGGAGAAGTGCCCACCATCATGGAGGAGGAACCCACAAACTTACAAATCCAAAATAATCAGCAGCTTTGTAACCTACACAGAGAAATGGTTCTCCAAATGTTAATGGCCGCAGCACTAGAGATTGTAACATAAGTTACCACATCAGCGAAAAATGCACATTTTTCAATAACACAATATTTATTTATTTATTTAAGACTATTTGAATGTATTTATTTATTATATTTTATTTATTTATCTAAATATCTATTAATCTAAGTTATTTATTGTTGTATGCTATTGTTTCCGTTTATTGATTGATGGGTGTGTTTTTGTTAACAGAAGTCAAAACTCAGATTTTTGTTCCTTGATCCTTGTGTAGACTTCTGAACATTGGGTTCAGAATCAAACATGGTTGGTCTCATTCTCAGTGACCACTGCTTTGACATGCCCATATTAGGCCTATATATGTTTTGTAAACACTATGTGTTTAAAATGTATTTTATTGACTAAATAAAAAACACATTTTGCATCATGATTCTGAAATGTTGTCTGAATCAGTGTTCTGAATTGCTTTTCTTGTAGCGGAAGCGTTGTTTACGATTGTCCAGAGCCGATTATTGGGTGTTACGAATGTCTATCATAGCGTCTGTACATAGCTCAGAGCCAATACCAGAGCTACCAATCGAGGGCCGTGCTTGTCCCTTTTTGTTCTGTGATTGGATACCGAAAGCAGGCGAGAAGATTGGCCATGGTCACCATGTTGCTTTGCAGAGTGAAATGAAATTGAGCGTGCAAAGGAGCATGGGAACTCCCAGGGTATAATGTATGATAAACGTATAAATGTATAAAGTATACAAATATCTCTATTTTTATGGATTGTAGCAGTGCTGCCTCTTTAACCTGTCATAGCCTGTCATGTCATGTCAAACATGGTTGACAATTTTGTGTTAAAGGGGAAGTTCACTTTTTAGCACATTTAGCCCCTTTTCTGGAGTATCTTGGATGAAATAGAATCAGACACCTAAATTTTGACAAATGGTCCTGGCTCAGATATTTGGCTCATTTAGAATCCCCCCTTTTCTGCTTCAGAATGGCTTGCTTTGTGCATGTGTGATAATGTCCTTAAAACATCCTGAAACCTTTCATTTAAAACATGTGCAGCTCACCCAGTGGTGGTATCCATAGTGAAATACAATTCCTACCCAGCATTTTTTGTCTTTGGATTGTGCTAGTTGAGATTAATGATTCCAGAATTTCATAAAATGTGAAACAAACTGTACTTCGCTATGATCATTGTTTTATGTATGTGTCTTAAGAATGAATGTGGAGGGCCCCATGTTTGTATTTCGCCTAGGGCCCCCAAATGGCTAAACATGCCCCCGCATTTAAGCTAAATGTTTCTCTGCTTTCCCTCATTCTTTCGACCCATCCTTGCAGAATAGAAAACAGCTGCAGACTTGGACCTACACTACAGTACAATGTCACCAATCGACTTGCTTTGGGGTTGTTTTCGGAAACCTGTGCTTTATAAGTTCAGTGTAGACTCCAGGATGGCTGTAGATACTCTGGAGTCTGGACGCAAGTTGTACGTACTCAAAGCCGGGCCAAAGGTCTATTGCAGACCCACTAGAATGTAACAGCGCTATGGTGAATGAGCTAACCACTCTAAAAAGAAGCTTGTCAGGCAGTCGATCTGAACGCAAGCCATCGTCACCACAAGAGGAAGAGATGACTGTGCGAGTGAGAGCTCTTATCAGTCTAGACCCGCCTGCCACTGAGAGATGGAGTGGGCGAAAGCAAACCTACGGTATACCTAATTTAAATTTAGTTAAGACTGTGAAGTGAAGTGTCCCAACTGTGTGGTGTGTTCAACCTTCAACACATTCAACCTCCTCCACCACCCGCGCAGATCAGCAGCTCTGGAGAGTCCCTCAAACACCCATGCTTCAGTATTTTTGCTGTGGCCAAAACCTTCTTGCTTTCAGCCCCCAGCTCAATGGTGCCCTCTACCACTGAGACTGTAACAGCTGAGTCTTGTAGACATGTCACACACATAATTTGGTCATGTCATCAAGTAGTTTCAAAATATTTAATTAATTTAATAGACATTCAGGTCGCACACTTATCACAATGCCCTTACATATCATTTACTGTACAGAGTATAGTTTTGTTAGCTTGGTAAACCATTCAACAGCATTAAAATGTATAGTCTGGCATAGATAGATAGACTGAGCTCAATCGTGGGCGGAACAAGGCAGTTTTCTTTCAAACTGCTTTTCGCATGCAATAGGACAGCCTATGGCCAATCAGAAGAACAAACAAGATGTAAACTAATTCAAAAGACCATTGTTTTAGGCCAACCCCGCCCTAAACAGAGTGTTGTGATTAGTGAACACCAAAGGTGTGTAAACCAATCTAATTCCCCATGGCTTGCCACTAGACATATTGGCTGAGTAAATCTATTTGTTGCCGTTAGAATACGTCTAAATTTCTAGGCAACAGTTTTGTACATTTCAAAAGGCAACACTGAGATGCTAAATCATCACATACAAAAAAAAAGCCTATGAAGAATAAAACTAGAGTGAGCCCTCAGTGTGTATCTGTACTGCAGGGACACAGTGAAATGAGTGGGGGATACATTAAACCCTGGTAGGCTATTTGATTAATGGATAGAGACAGATTCAGCGTCATCCTAAGGTGACCCACCCAACAGACTGAAATATTGAAATGGTGTTAAAATGTGAACATTTCACATACGGATGTTCACAGGGTTAGAATCACATCAAAAGTGACACTTGAAAATGCACCAGAGACGTTTCAAAATGGTGGTGCAGAGTAAACTCACTGGCTGGTATACAGTAGAGGCTTATCTTTTAATACTTTTTAATACTATTTTATTACCTCCGCCAAGGAGGTTATGTTTTCGCCGGCATGTGTGTCTGTCTGTGTGTGAGTCTGTGTGTGTGACTGTGTACAACATAACTCAAAAAGTGAACTGATTCGATTTTGGTGGTGACCCGTGATCAACAACACCCCCTGGAGTGGATTTTGTCAAAAGTGAAACTAACATTTCAGCTGTCCCATACTTTGTCTGATTCACACGAAACTTGATACACATCATCTTACTTTGGACCATGTTTCGCAAAACGTTTCCATTGTTTTGTTCGGAAGTCTTAGTGCTCGCCTTCTACGGCCAATGAAATTTGATGGCAAAGTCGCCAAACAGGAAGTGACCTCATATCTAGGCCATGCTTTGACGCACCACATCCAAACTTGGTATATGGACTCTTCACCCGTCCACCTGTCCGGTCCAGGGGGGAAAAAAAAAAATGTTACACTCTCTAGCACTCCCCCTGGTCAAACATTATATCTCGGGTACGTTTTGACATAGTGCAACCAAATTTGGTATATGGACTGATGACCCGGTCGTGATTACGTAGAAAAAAAAATTGGTAAACTCTCTAGCACTCCTGGTGGTCAAACATTATATCTCTGCAACGGTTTGACGTATCATCAGTCCCAGAAAGCTACTGGACAGAAGTGGTGTGCAATTTGGAGAAATGATAGCTAAACTGATTGGCCATAGAGGCCAAAATAAACCAAACTGGAGCTACAGTACAGTTCCTCCTCTGCCATGCCACTGAATGATCCCACTCGTGCCCTCTGGAAGACTTGTTGGGTTCATTCAAATGCAAACCACACACTTCAGAGACAGATTCTTCATTGCAGCTCTCAGACTCCTGAAGAGGAAGTCAGAAAAGAGCATTGGTGTACATGGCCAAATCGCTAAAGGAGAAGTTCAGTGTGATAAGGACCCAAATATATTGCAACATCTTAAAAAGTTGGAACGTGGTTCTATGGTTTAGAACAGCGATTTGGCCACTAACACCTAGCTGGGTGCCCCTGGAAGCTACAACTTTTTATGATGTTACAATATACTTTGGGTCCTTACCACACCGAACTTCTCCTTTAAACCATAGAAAGGCTCTCCTTATCACACCAGCATTCTCCTTTAATAGAGAATAGTGCAAAGATAGCATATCAATGGTTGAAACATTATTGTTTTGAGGGGAATACGTGCGCATTTGAACAGATTTGAACAGACATGTAATGAAGTCGAGAATGCTTCCTTGGTAGAACGCTTGCCACGGAAGTGGTACACTACGGAGGCGAGGTTCCATCAGTGTATCCTTGATGAATCTAAATATAAACTAGCCTACCGCCCTCGATAAAATTTAGAAGTATCCTTGACAATGGAACAGACAGGGCTTGGTGACACACAGGTTTTCAAGCATGCTTCCTCGACTTTGAGAAACACTTGTTCAGCAGCTAAACTGGTTGGTGTCTTCATCGTGTTTTTCTTTCTGTTGATAATTTTTTAAATTATTTTATCTAATTTACTTATTAGCTCACTCCTTACAGTAACCAAGTTGTTGTACGGCAAGATACTCTGATATGTGAAGGTCTCGTCTATGCTATGTTTTGTCTTGAAGGGGAAACATCAAAAGTGTAATTTTGGGGACTTTTGCACTGGACTTCCAGATAACTTGTTGGCTAGCATGTATTATCTTGTTTTGGTTATCAATAAACAACTGATGAAATATATTTTTTTTGTTAACCTCTGGAGCTCCCCCTACAGGTGCTTGTTACGTTGTTTTCACATCTGTATTTGAGAACCAATTAGAAATTTCACACAATTTCAGTTTAATTTCTGCAGCTCAGCAATGATAAACTGCAAGTGCCTTTAACCATAAATATATATACAGTATAATGACTATAAACAGAGACACTTATACATGAGGAGACCCATCACTTTAATAGTTCTGCCATTGAAATGCATTACGGCTGTTCTTAAAGTAGCAGTATGTAATAGTCTTAGATTGTAAGTAACCAAATCGCTGTTTTAAACCACAGAAAGGTTCAAAGTAGCCTCAAACTTTGTTGATAGTAAGGAATTGAAAATGTATTAATTGTACAGATAGCTACTTACCACCTAGCTCGATGAAGTTACAGGAATCCTGCACAAACGCTTGCTCCCTGGCAAATGTAGCAACTTTTTATGATTTTGCAATATACTTGCGGTCCTTATCACACCGCCATTTTCCTTTAAAGCAACACCAGGCAACATTTAACATTTTTTGTTTATTTTACAAGCTTCAGGCATTTTGATAGTTGAATGGCTTATTACAATGTGATTGGAGGCTCTGATCCTTGAGCAATTTCCTTGCATAGCAAGATTTTTCTAAGGCCAGTCCCTTCACTTGGCCACCATATTGGAGACACCTCTGGGCAGTATTTGGGCTTGACAAGACCAGGCCCAATCAAAATTAATGGGGAGATATCCGAAAGTCCAGATTGGCTAGTTGTACTGACAAAAAATCGCAAATGTACTCATGAGCCGCTAAAATAAAGCTGATTATTTCAAACAGCAATTTGCTCACTACGCCTGCGCTAACACTTCCGGCATGGCTATCACCATGGTGACATTGTAAACAAAAAGCTAACCATCAGTCATACATTGTCCAACAATGTCAATGTCCAGCAAGTCAGGACATCCAATTTCTCTACTCCGCCATTTGAGTTAAAGAAATAATCTGGAGTGAATCAACACGTAGGCCTGCTGTTTCACAGTGCTAGGAGCTATTGGTACCCACCATAATGACAGTATTCTGTTCAACGCAGACCGAGATTGCAATATTGCTGCCAACGCTGATGTAAAATGATTAGGTTTCATTTTCCGTTTCACTGTTGTGTCGTCATGGGTATAAATAGCACTTAGCACTGTAACACAGCAGGGCTAGTGTTCATTGACTCCGGATAAATCTCCTTTCACTGCATCAGGAGTTTACAGCATGATGTAATTCATAGAAACTCTGATAAGGTGGGTGATAAGGGTGCAAAGGTTCCAGCATGGTTTCCGAGCGATTTCCTCAAATTGTAGGCGTCTCTCCTTGATTTGCTAGCTGTCTGACCCTAAATACTGTGAAAAACTCTGGTCTCGCAAGACAACAGAGGGGCTGTAATTGTCAAACGAACAAAACAAAATAACAATAACATAACAATGTTATTCCAAACAAACAAACAAAATATAAGAACCCACATCGCTCACAAGATCAGCACAATCACAAACATACTCCCATCTTTCCCCAAGCCATCTCTTACTGGAATTTGGCTTGTTATATCTTGATGCACATGGGTTTGTTTGACGATTACAGCCCCTGTGTTGTCTCCCGAGACTGGACCTATTCACAGTGTATTCAGGAGGTACATGTAGATAGTTAGCAGATCATGGGGACACGCTAAAACCATGCAGGAACTCATATTGCACCTTTAATGTTACTCTGATCTCAAAGACAGGAGTTGAGATGAAACTATCAACCTGGAAATAGTTCAAGGAAGTGATTTTCCATGAATTTCCCCATTGATGTTAGATTGGTCCTAAAGCTTTTATGGACTTGACTCCTTTAACTATAAATAGAGTTGACTCAGGTACATGATGATAACCAACCATAACAAAACTAATGACTCAGATATGTAATGTATCTGGAATGTCTGGATTGTCTTGTGCAAGGTGCTAGGACTGGAGGGGTAAGGATAAAGGTTGGTTACCCTTTGTCAACTACGGGTATCAGGGGCGCTGCTAGAAATTTTGGGCCCTATGACAAATCTTTTTTTTTGGGCCCCTCAAATATAGATTTTAATATAAAAATTTTGTCTGGGCCCCCCTGTCTGTGCTGGGCCCTTAGAATCATCCTAACTTTTCCCCCCCTAGCGGCGCCCCTGACGGGTATCAAAAGAACACCACTGTCAGTTCCAGTACCTCCCACCAGGGTTTGAGACTAGGTGAAGTCACTGTTCTCTTCCATTGCTACAGTTTCAGAAGAATTATTGTATGACCCATTGAACCCATTGAATGACCCATTTATTTATTTATTTATTTATTTTTCTGGCACAGGTCTTGTTCTGCTATTTTGAATTAGAAATATGATGCAACAGAACCGTATTGGCAGAGAGAATTTGTCACAGGATGAGTAGATGGGAAAAGTGGGGGAGGACAATAAAATCAGGGGCACTGGGTCCTCATGGGAAGCCTGTCTAGCTTTGTGACTGTGTAGTTACTCCATCATGCACGAGTATGAGATCAGCTTGACTGTCGCCTGTGACAAATTCATTGGAATAAGACTTGTTTGCTAGCGTGCAGTCTGCACAGGAGGAGCCCTGCACTGGCTATGAGTAATGATGTCAGTCTTGAATGCCAAAGATGTTTCATCATTTTGTTTTGTATTACATTTACATTGTAAGTCTATGTGTCAGGCTTGCATACACTGTACATCTATAAAAACACAGAATTTCCTCTATACCTCAACGCATACAAAGTGGTAAATGATTAATGTTCCACAGCTATTATTGGGACCCCTCGATACTACCACATGCTTTGGACACTTATTCATCAGAAGGGAGTTTCTTGATGATACTTGGTACTACCCCTAACGTGTACAAGGAGTAGGGCCGTTTCAAAACTGCCAACCAAAGAAATGCTCCCCCCCCCCCCTCACTTACTCACCACAACTTCCTCGAATGCATGTTGAAATTTGCCAACACACAACACTACAAATAGAACAAGAGCATGCTTAATCATTTACACGTCTACGGTTTTTAGTGGCCAAGAGAGAGAGACTGAGAGAGGTGGGCGGTGATGGCAAGCCACAAATATTCTTAACAGGATATTTCATCTTATCGTCTGAGGACCAGGACCTGAAAAAGTCATATGATTGGTATCATCTAGTTGTAAACTTGAATGATTTTTTGTAATTCTCTGTCTGTGGGACATGTTTTGGTATGATAACCTTTTTCTAAGTGGTAGCTAATAATTCCCATAGCATATATATAATTCCCATCTATACTGTAATACCAATAATATGTTTTACTAGATAAATTATGTTGTAGCTAGGGGAGCGTGTCTATGTTCCCAAAGCTCTATGTTCCCACAGCTCTATGTTCCTAGCCTGACATAGCCTGACCATAATACTGCTGTTCATCCGTATTCATGGTCTGGAGGTTCTTTAACCTGACGCGATTATACTGCGGAGGGGAGGGCATTCACTTCTGGTTTGAAACGATTGGACAGCTCGTCTAATCAGCTTCGCTTATTGGCCGGTAAACTCTCTACCGATGTAAACACCCCCCAGAGGACCGTTCCCAGACCATGGATACGGATGAACATTCGTATTATGGGCGGGCTATGTCAGGCTACTATGTTCCCACAACTCTACTGTATGTTCCCACAGCCCTATATTCCCACAGCCCTATATTTTCACATTTCTAAGAGGTTTTTTTTTTTCATTCTTTCTTCAAAGTCAGGTACTATAGTCCCACTTTTTTAACCCCTGCCTGGTAAACCTTCTATGTAAGTTCAAGCAAGATTCAATCTTTGGTATTATGTGCTCAATGCTGTTTTTTGCCCCCAACGCCACCTTCCAGGCAGCACAGTCTAAAAGGCACTACCTTTACCCTATTCCTAACCCTAACCCCCCTCAACCCTCATCCTAACCCTAAACTGAGTGGGATAGTGCCTTGAAGGCAGCGCATGCGAATGGAAGGGCTAACTGGGTAAATATTACCTGTGTTGGTGTGTACATGCCCTTATCAGAACATATTGCTGAGGGAAAATAGGGTCCAATTCTTTTTTTTTTTTTTTTTTTTAAATCTTTGTAATGTGAGAGCATGGGGCTGTTGGAACACAGGGCCCAATTTCCCAAATTTCCTAAGAAATGTGGGAACATAGGGTTGTGGGAACATAGGGCTGTGGGAACATAGAGCTATGGGGACATAGAGTTGTGGGAACATAGAGCTGACCCCATAGCATTAACATGAACATTAGAACATTAGCAGACATAAACCTTTTCAGGAACAAAAAGAAACCCTGGACTCTTTATTTTAAATAAACATTTTATTCATTAAAAAAAAAAAAAAAAAATCTTGTTAACTTTTTGTTCCTCGCAAAATGGAAAAAGCTTCTGGGGTCTTAATTTTCATTTAGTGAGGCACACAGTAGGCTACTCGGCTCACACTGCCATTTAGCAGTATAGCCACCATTTTGACGTCATGTCTGAGACCGTGGTTAACACCTCTGACTTCATTCAGTGGCCAAGTCAGTGCACACTACTGCCCAGTAGACTATACAATGTGGAGCTCCCCAGTAGCTTTCCAGTGTGACACACTGCAATTCATAGTTTTCAGTGACATCACTCGAATGGCTACCTGCCTGGCAAGAAAGCTCTAATTTGGTCATTTTTAGACATTGAGGTGACACATCCTTCTACTTCTACTCCTTGACCTCAGTGCTGCGTTCGATACCATTGACCAATATTTTGTTAACACGCCTACATGACAAAGTAGGCTTGCAAGGCCCAGTCCTGAATTGGTTTAGGTCCTATTTTGGCTATGTTCAGACTGCACTCCAAATCTGATTTTTTGCATATCGGATCAACATCTTATCTCTCTATCGACCGCGTTCACACTGCTTGTCATATCGGATCTCCATGTCCGCTAATCACCTACCATATCCACGTGGGTTACTATGGTACCCTAACGCATCATGCCCACAAATAATAAACAAAACCGCGGAGGGCAGAATGTTGGTTGTTTCTCTCTCAGATGGTTAAATGGGGCCGTAGCACACAGCTACAAGTAACAAGGAAGTGTCAGAGATGGAAGAATAGCGTTACTCATCTTTATTTCAGTGCATCAATGCAGTCCAGCACAGCTGTTAGTTGCCTTTCTGATGCGTGGTTGAAAACTTTCACTGACGTTGCTTTCCACACGCGAGGTAAACCTTGCTTTCCACACGCGAGGTAAACTCCAACTTGCGGCAAATCCATAACGCGCACTGACGTTGTTATAGCAAACGATACTGTTTTTAAAAAAGGAGATTTAACATTGATCTCTCACTTCCGTCCATCTGCATTCCACGTGTTGATGTTTGTGTCACGTGACAAATGACGCAAGTGACACGGTGAAATCTTATCCCATGTGGAAAAGCTGTTCAGATCGCAGCATATCCGATATGAATCGCAATTGACACCACATGGGTATGTAGGGCATAACAGATTCGGAAAAATCGGAATTCATGTGGTTTTCTGCTGTTCAGACCACCCGAAATCAATTCTAGATACAATCTGGATATGCAAAAAATCAGATTTGGGATGCCAATCTGAACGAGGCCTTAGAGGCAGCCAGTTTTCCTCCATCGATCCGTGTAAATATGGTGTTCCCCAAGGATCTATTCTAGGCCCCTTGCTCTTTTCCCTCTACATGCTACCTCTGGGCTCTATCCTCCAGAAGCACAACATTCAATATCACTGCTATGCTGATGACACTCAGCTCTATCTGCCCTTCAGTCCCAACTGCACTTCCACCGTCAACAAACTGTTCAGTAGAGGTCTGCACTCCCGTGGGAATCCCGCGGGACCCAACGCAAAAGTATGCGGAGCGGGACGATTGGTGAGCTCCACTTGTGGTCACGGGTGGAAGAGAGACTTTCGCGGGTGCGGTAAAAGCAGATGGTTCGGGGCAGTCCCACAAAATTAAATAAAAATAAAAAGTTGCCCTAAATCTCCCCTAATACTTTAACATTTAGCACCATATAGGCTATATCATTATACATGGATATGTTTATCATTACCACATTTATTTTTCATCAGGAAAAAATAAGTATCTAAAGACGGCAATCACCCATTCGAGTGAACAGACATGTTTTGAGTAACACCACGAGACAGGTGTGTGCTGGCCTTGAGGATACTATTTACAAATGCTCACGCCATGAGCACTGTCTCTTTGAAATACTTCCAATAGCCTACCGATTTTTATTTTTCATTTCTGACGTGCTACTTCGATAATGAAACGTCTTCACCAAATCAAACTATTTGTAGCCTAGGTCATGAGCTGGGTGCTCATCCTATCATTTGAAATGAGCAGTTAATTCTGACGGGGCTCTGGTGATCCTGGCGGGGCAGAACTTTAAAGAAAAACGTCGTCATGAGGATAAACCTTTCAGGGGACTTGTCGCGGTAATGTCTCTAAACTACTTGCTATGTCACTTGATTTTCTGTAATAAATGCATGAAGGCTACTTCAGCAAACCCATAGGTTATTGGCTGTAGCATCAGTTTTGCTTTTAAAATGTAACAGTGTAGCATTAGAGGAAGAATGCCTGTTGCGGGCTATTGAATTTATTGCGTAAGAGGGCATTGGGAGCGCAATCTATGGACCAGCGGCCTATTTAGTTGCATTGTATTTACCCCAGCAACTAGTACGAATAAGCATCATCATCAATTACAACAATTCAGCAAGATAGATTTGGCCAAAAGTGGGTTCCAGTTAGCCGTGGGCCTGGAGCGACCGCTCCCTCTGCTCCACCGCTTATGCTTGCGGTATTTTTGTGGGCGGGAGCGGGACGTGATTGTATAGGTGCGGGTGGGAGTGGGATAAAAAAATATAATTTTCATTGCGGGTGCGGGAGGGCGTGGGATAGACTGCTGCGGGAGCGTGACAGAAAATCTAGTACCACGCAGACCTCTACTGTTCAGCTGTCTTGAGGAGATAAAGTCCTGGATGGCATGCAACTTTTTGCAATTAAATGAAAGCAAAATTATTTTATTTGGCTCCCCCTTCCACTGCTAACCTTGGCAATGCACTCGGTCCTCTTACGCCAAATCTGCAGAGCCTAGTCAGAAATCTGGGTGTTCAACTAGACAGCTCCCTAAATTTTAACCAGCAGGTAAGCAGTGTAGTCAAAGGCAGCTTCTATCAATTAAAAACCATAGCCAAACTTAAACCCATCTTATCACAAACCAACCTTGAAACAGTTACCCATGCCTTCATCCTCATGGGTAAGATTACTGTAACTCTTGCTTAGATTACTGTAACTCCCTGTACATAGGAATGTCCCAGTTCAACCTCAACAGACTGGTGCTGCTAGGCTCCTCACGACCACTAAAAAGAGGGAGCATAATCACATCTGTCTTAGCTCAGCTACTCTGGCTTCCAGTCAAACTCAGAATTTAATTTAAAATTTTTACTTTTTGTTTTTAAAGCCATTAAAGGTTTTGCACCACCTTACATTTCAGAACTTCTGTCCTCACACTCTACAACCAGGTCACTCAGGTCACAAAACTTCAAAACAAAACAACTTCTTTCTGTCACACGTACACGCCTTAAAACCCGCAGTGATCGCGCCTTCTCTGTTGCTGCCCCAAAATTCTGGAATACCCTCCCTTCACATATCAAATCCTCCCCCACAATAACCTCTTTTAAATCCAGTCAAGTCAAGACTTACCCTATTTTTATTTTTCTCCGTTTTGTGTTTATGTTTTTGGTTGAGGGTTTCTGCTTTAAACAATGAATTTTGTACATATATGTACACATTGTACAGCACTTTGGCTCAGCACTTTGTTGCTTTTAAATGTGCTTTAAATGACTTGAGTTGATACATGGCTGAATGTTTCATAGCACACAGAACTACGAGTAGGTGATTGGCACAGATAAATTATATTTGTCCGACTAGCATTTAATTTATCAGTGTTAAAAACACTGATACACAGGCCTGCAGAAGCAGTGGTCTTTGATACCTTTCCTATCTCTCTGTCCCAGTGGTTTCTTAAATACTCATCCAGATGTGCCTAGACGTCCAAGGCTATCCACTAACCCTGCAGCTTACTTAGGAACATCAAAAATAGACCTCTATCTGGGCCTGGTCTAATGGACTCAGAAGCCCCAGTCTGTAGCCACAGTGCTCCACTATCCTCTGTGGACTGTTACACCACTTCAGCTGCTTTATTTATACTTTTTTCACCCCTATATGCAGTGGTAGGCCACAGTGCTGCGCAGAAAATTGCACTGAAATCCTTCAAAAAAAAAAAAAAAAGAAAAAAAGGAAATTAATGGAAATTATTAACAAGTTTGATGTGATTTATATGTATATCTTTGGCTTGGCCCATCCATCTGATAAACAGATGTTACACACATTTCCTCTCAGTGTACATGCTGTTATTCAAATGTTGCATGTACAGAAAGATGTCTTTCTTTTCAATTTCTTAGAACAAGAAACAATTTGGGAAGCAAATAAGTACCATCAACAGGGGGAGGATAGTAGACTATCACTTTAAGTCCAAAAAAGGGCTTAGAGGATGCATGCTTTTCAACCTGTACTGAGTACTTTTTTTTAAGCACTTGGGAGAATAACACCCTTATAGTGATAAGGGTGTTAGTGATAATGCTATCTCCCATAGTTACAGCCAAATATGGATGTTAATAAATGTCATTATAGCCTACTACTTTGTAAAATGATCTGTTCCAAGAAATAGGGGGACTCCATACCTCACCATCTGACACCCACCTCACCCCTAATCTTATGCTCTTCTTAGCGCAGTGCAAACACTCATCTGAAATGTCATCTATGTTTGTGGTGCTTTTATTTTCCATAGTTACAGCAGCCAATTTCACCGTGTACTACTATCACTTATCATCAGAGAGAAGTAAAAATAGCATTATTTTGTGTCAAACAGGGCAGGATTTCATAGACATTTGAACTAGTTTGATAACTTTTATGACTGTGTTTTAAGATGAATTTATATTTCCTTTGAGTCTCTCAGGTAAGCCAGAGCTTTGTTGACAAGCCTTCATCACTGCCATTCTTTGCCACGCCTTGTCCATTATTCTCCTATATTAGAACACCTTGGTGGACATTATCCAAATATGGAACACATGGTATAAGTTCCCCTAAAAGGTACACTAGGCAACTTTTCACCACTGTTTGAGGTATCCTTTTTTATATGAGAATTTGTTTTTGTAATCCAATTAATGACATATTAGCCATATAAAGGGTGGATAGATGCTACTTTTATTCCCACCATCCATCCAGGATGTACTGTGCAGTTGTGTGGAGTGTAAACCACCTCAAAGTAAAGGAAAACCTAGCCACAGGGCCGGCCCAAGCCCAAATGGGGCCCTAAGCAGAATTTCATTTGGGGCCCCTCACTGCCACCACTGTCTAAAATCTAAAAGTCGTCCAGAATACGCCCGCCGCCCCCTTTCCATGTAGCTACTAGCCAACACCAGCTGAACTTTCTGACTTCGCACCAGACAGACCTAATAGGCTACAACCATGCCAATCCTGCTTTCAGAAATAGCCTACTGCTGATTACATTCCCTATAACTTGGTTGCCTTCACTGTAAATATGCTGCCCTTCTTGAGTGTGTGGTTACAACCTGGATATATGTAGTCAACTGCCCATAGGCTACTCAACAGGTTTCCCAAGAGAAAATGGATGCCAAAATTATCGGTAACACTTTGCGGTAAGGGTACATGAATTATCATGAATTCATGCATGATTTCATTCATGATTCATTCGTGAATCATGCATTACTTCATCTATGAATATCTAATGACTCATCAGGTATTAGCATGAATTCATTGTTTATCATGAATGACCTCCTGCTGAAATAGCAGATGATCTTAAGCATTAATTACTCTGGGTACATCATCATGAGTCATGACTAATTACACATGATCATGATGTTTTTGTTCAAAAGAATTTGATATAATTTGATATAATAAAAGTACTTATTTAGCCTACTTTGGCCTAGTTCCTCATATCTATCCCATACATCAACTACATTTTTACCAATTTAACCATGTCAACACTTGATGAATTCATCATGATCATGCTAATAATCATGACTCATGCTAATTAATCATGACTCATGATGATGTACCCAGAGTAATTAATGCTTAAGATCATCTGCTATTTCAGCAGGAGGTCATTAATGATAAACAATGAATTCATGCTAATACCTGATGAGTCATTAGATATTCAGAGGTGAAGTAATGCATGAATCACGAATGAATCATGAATGAAATCATGCATGAATTCATGATAATTCATGTACCCTTACCGCAAAGTGTTACCAAATTATCTTCTAAGCTTAAATAAAGACTCACAGTAAAATTATAAAACCAGAAACACGAAATATATTGGTAACGCTTTAATTTACAGCCCCTGAAGTACTGGGTAAGTATTAGTAAGTATTAGGTAAGAATGGTGTAACAAAAAAGAATCAAGGGATAAATTACTGAGTACTTACAGCGTAAATTTGCGGGAATAACACACATTCACGCTTTATTTTACAGCCCGTGAAGTACTGGGTAAGTACAGGTAAGAACAACGTAACAACATAGAACTTTATGTGTAATATTGCCATAATTACAAAATAAGGGGTAGCGTAGTATAGCCTACAGGAAAGGCATGTGTGGATTCACTTCATTTTACAGCCCCCACATCCAATATTAGGGTGTAGTTACAAGTAGTTTTGGGGTATTTAGGTAATGGCACTGTACTTGTTCTTTACTTTTCAATAGGGTAGCCTCAGTGTGCGCGTCCTGATGTAGCCTCAGTGTGCGCGTCCTGATGTAGCATCAGTGTGCGCGTCCTATCTATACAGAAGGTGCGTGAGGGCCGAGAGCGGAATTGCAGACAGATATAGATTATCTCGCAACGGCAGCAACTCTGTTGTTTGACCACTAAGTTGTTTGTTCAGCGTTAAACTAATGAAATAAAGTCTACCTTATTTATATAGGCTCACAGACAACCGCAAATGATGAAGGGTAAAATCTCCCGCGAGTTTAGAGAAATAGTCTTGTTCCATTTGGAGTAGAGTAATCAGCGCAAGCGAGGGATTTATTAGTTTCATTTTCCATGTTGTAAATAAAACGCTGACTATGCATGTTACTGTACACCACTTACTGTAGGTAGGCTACCCTATTGAAAAGTAAAGAACAAGTAGCCTACAGTGGAATTACCTCAATACCCCAAAACTACTTGTAACTACACCCTAACATTGGATGTGGGGGCTGTAAAATGAAGTGAATCAACGCATGCATTTCCTGTAGGCTACACTACGTATCTAGGCTATACCCATTTTGTAATTATGGCAATATTACACATAAAGTTCTATTTTGTTACATTGTTCTTACCTGTACTTACCCAGTACTTCACGGGCCGTAAAATAAAGCGTGAACGTGTGTTATACCAGCAAACTTACACTGTAAGTACTCAGTAATTTATCCCTTGATACTTTTTTGTTACACCATTCTTACCTAATACTTACTAATACGTACCCAGTACTTCAGGGGCTGTAAATTAAAGCGTTACCAATATATCTCTGTTGCATTCAATTTCGATTTCGGAGTGAATTTACATGCCTGTAGGCCTATCTGAATCTAACCCTCGGTATAATCGTTCAACATGTGCGGGCCCCATTAACACAGCAAGCTACATGCTACAGGCACGCATAAGCAAAGCATTGAAGTTTCACTGTGGTTGTGCCAGGATACAGGGCCATTTCAAGGTACTTTGGGGCCCCCAAGCAAACAGGGGGCCATTCACTTGGGGGCCCTTCACTTCCCATAAACACCTAGGCTACATGATTCACATTGTTATAATCTTCAAGCATCTTTCATTACAGTTACTATTTTTGTTGACCACAACGCCACAAAATAAACAACTAATTACCCCCTTTCAACCTGGGGCCCCAGGCAAATGCCTGGTTTGCTTGTCCTGCTGCAATGGCCCTGCCAGGATACATATATGGGGTGAATCTGCTTCGGCTTGTCCCAGTTCTAACTTTATGGAGCCCACCTCTATACGCTTGCACATCTTGTGGTTGTGGCACGATTTCCCCCATGCTTCAGACAGGCACTTGTTGAAGACGAAGATGGTGTAAATCAATCTATAGGCTTATTCCAGTTGTTTCAAGTCACGGGTCGTTGTCAGTGGAAAGACACACACACACACACACACACACACACACACACACACACACACACACACACACACACACACAAAAAAAAAAAAAAATCAGATAACGATGTTGTGGCCAACGTTCACTGAATGGGGCACAAAAACTTTCAGTTTCATTTTTACAACCGAATACAGATATCTGCTGATTATTTCTTTCTTTCGACAGCAAGGATATACTGTAGATTGATTCGTACTAGATTTCTCCTTTAACAACGTTTTATATTTCACATTTTATTTGTTAAATTATGGAAGTATAAATGGCCACTGGGGTAATATCATTGGCCAAAAATGACAATAAAACACAACAGAAAAGGTATTGATACCATGAACCAATGAACACCACTAACAACTTCAATTGCACAGTTTTTGAAACAAACGTTTAAAATTGTCTTCAAGACAGGATTTAAAATGCTCATAGTACAGAGGAGGGGAGAGGGGAGATTGTAAATGAACTAGAAAGCTGTGACAAGAGCAGTCATGAAAATATTGGTGTCAACCATTCTATTTCAGCCTAGACTGCCCCAGAAAAGTGGTTAAACATGCTAAATACTGGAATATACCTTTAATTTAATAGAGCAGGTGAAAAGCAGGTTATTAAAGAAGGAAACCAACACCTGCATAGAAAGCTGCATACAAGCACAAACCTGGCAAAGACTGAGGAAACAGGAAAGCATTGATAAGATCAGGGTTCGAGTTAGGTGGGAGCCAGTGGGAGCTGAGCTCCCATAGAGAGAGGTCTGGCTCCCATGAAAGCAGCAAACTCAAACATCTGTGGGGGCTCTGACAATACAATAGTATATAATATTTTACTGACAAATAAAGTTATCAAAAGCGGGGATCAAACCGGACCGAGGTATGGGAGGTGGAACCTTTTTATGGATTTGTGAGCGGGCTCGCGCTGGGAAGCACTTACAGGGGTGTTTTTGATAATCTTTTCTTTTTGTGTTATTGCCTTATTGGCATGCTGTTATTATGTTCTCTGATGATAAAGGGGTACTGTATGCTTGCGCAGTTGCAATGTATAGGTTGTAAACATAAGTCAATGTCTTAATTGATTGTAAACCATGATTTGGTTGTGACCGATAGTAGTTACCGTGCGTAACAGTCGGGGTTCGCCTCTGACGCTAGAGGATCTAATGATGGTATGTTATATTGCCTAGTTTGTGGGCCTTGCCCCTGATTATTTTCAGTTTGATCAGTGTTTTGTTTGTTTAGTGTGTTTGTTAATTTGTTATGTTATGCACCCCGCCGGTGGCCTAATATAAAATAAAAGAAAGACGTCTGCATTATTCCGTTTCCATGCCTTGAGTCTACCACCCGCCGGATACAATGCCACTGAAAATTTGGCCGCTTGCTCGTTTCGGTTTTAGCCTACTTCAATAAAGCCAAACATAGAGACCTACTGTAGCTCCAGATAGTAAGATAATGCGCGGCTCTCCCTAGGTCAACCTCTCTCCTAGATATTGCTTTAACCAGGCTATTCCGATCATGCTGCGCATGATGTAAACTTTATTGAGGATTTCGTGCAAGTAGCATATTCACCGAAATTAATAAGTGTCAGTTCACCGTTGTGCATAACATTCAGCCAGAGGTCCGGGAGAGAGAGATAGAGAGAGACATTGTCAACTTCTCACATTGTAAGGTCAGTGCTTGCTCCCCATTACATTCAAAAGTCCGCAAAGCCTTTACTGAACTCCTGCGCCGTTGCGCAGACTGGAGAACGAAAAAAAAAAAAAAAAAAAACCCCCCCCGCAATTAATTCATGGGCTCCCACGAAGATGGAATCATAACTCGAACCCTGGATAAGATGAAGCATACTCTGTCTTTGGGGAGTGCAGGACAAACAAACAGAATAAAAAACAGCTTCAGCTTTGTGAGTGCAGGCTGAACCACAGCTGTGGTGATATCTGTTACCAACCTCACTTGTGTTATATTGCTTATATTGCACATTGTCCATCATTAATAGATTATGTAAGTGATAGTGTAATGTATGCATTGTAGAACCTATATACAATGTACAGTACATAAGTAAGGGAAACGGCCGTCGAGGTGTCCCAATATAAGAAAATAATGGACAAGGCGAAGGCGAAGAACAGCCCGACGGCGCAGCCGAAGCCAAGTACATTATTTTTCTTATATCGGGACACCTCGAAGGCCATTATCCCGCTTATCACCCGCTTGCAACTAAAGCGTATAGACGGTAAGCAAGTGTTTAAAACATAAAAGAAACATGTGGCTCCGTTTTGAAAGAAGTTATCCTGTTCGGTTGGGGTACTAGTGTATTTTCATATGCAAGAAGAACCACAAGACTGCATTCTAAAGAGCATCGATATGGAACGCTGGTGAAACTTTTTAACCCAACAATGCCTCAGGTGTCCTGTTATAGCCAATCAGAAAACAGCATTCCAATCCACCGGGTGATAAAATGTTATATGTTTATGTTATATCATATGTTCAGAGAAGGCAGAACGTTTTCCAGAAAATGATGGGCACTCCTATTGTCTAAAGCTGTCAGTCTGCTGTGTGTGTGTGTGTGTGTGTGTGTGTGTGTGTGTGTGTGTGTGTGTGTGTGTGTGTGTGTGTGTGTGCTTTGAAGAGGTGATTTATGAACCTCTGCTGGCTAGCTGGCTGTGAATCCTGTCACAGGCTGTTGTGTCTTTGATGCTTTTTTAAAGTGACTGCATCTATCACCACAGCAGCCACAGAGGTGAAACGCAAAGGCTGTTGTACAGAAACTACAAAAATAATCTCTCTCTCTCTCTCTCTCTCTCTCTCTCTCTCTCTCTCTCTCTTTTTCTCTCTCTCTCATTGTGTGTCCAGTAATCAATAACAAAACATTATGAATTAAAAATACATTTGAATCACATCACATCACAATCACATTCAATGTGACATAAACATTGTTTGAATGGGTAAGAACTGTTCTCAGCATCGTTGTCTATTTAATTACAAATGCATGTTAAGGGCCTCTTGTTACTGCAGAGTCCAGTCTTATGAAACTTAGGACACAACTATTGATCACTTCCTGCTGACTGAATTGCTTTTAAAGGAGCACGGTTCTCTGTTTTGCAATACTGGAGATGCTGTAATAAGATGACCCTGCAACAGAAAATAAATGACATCATGACCTTTTAACTGGTTTATGTTTCATCGCTTTTCTGCAAGCAATGTCTGTTAAAGAGCTTGTATTTTCATGGTCTCATAAAGATATTTGTTTGTTTTTATGTGTTAGCTTATTTGAGTCTTATAGTGTTCATGCACTGAAGCCCTGACTCTACGCCAGATCTTGCCTTGCCATGTCACCTTTTGTGAACTTTATTTTGTGTACCTTTGTTGAAAATGTTGTTTATTCATTTTATTTGTGGTCCAAGTTACGTTACATATGAGCAGATTAAATATCGTATCCACCGGGCAAAATGTGGCATGCTTGACTAAATGTTAATGTAGAAGAATAATTGAAAAAATAAAATAATATAAAATTGAGCAAATGAATAACAATGATAATGATAATAAAACAAACAGATCCATGTTTATTTATTTATGCATTTGTTTACTTGTTATCACTGTATCCGAGTATTTGTCATCCTAGTATTGTTCTACCATCTTGATCCAGCTCTAATAAAACTCCAATCTTCCAGTAGAAATTATGGCACAACAGCAAGGCTCAAAGACAAATGAAGAAAAATGGCTTCATAACTTCATAAATGCATCTTGCCCCTATTTAATTAGTAGGCTATTTATAGCAATAGTGGGCTTTAAGACAAGCTCAGTGGCATGCTGAGGGATCATATGGGGGGATGCATATGGCCTTGGGGCTGCCATCAGAACACATTGCCTTTTATTTGCTGACTGTGATGTCCCCGGCTTTCTTGTTGACCTCTGTTATGTGTGGTCTCTCGCTGTGTGGACATAATATTGGTGTCCCAGCAGCCGCGTTCATCCACCATCTTTGGTCTAAATTCTGCATAGTGATTATAAATGATGCATCATAGTGCTTTAGTGAGGCTCAGCTGATCTGTTAAAGTGGATGAAATTATTTTGTTTATGTAATATATAATATGAACATTTATTTTGTCATTGAGAGTTTAAATGCATTTGTGTCTTAAATAAAATACTCAAAACTCATAGTGATGATCATTTTGTAAAACTAGGCTCTAGTTCTCCTCTTGGGGACTTCTGTAACTTGTTGGACATGTAAGCCTAGATATGTAGGTCAAGCATTCATAGTAGTGCTTTTCTAGGTCAACCAATTGTAGTAATATTTGCTGGTAAAACCAAGACCATAATTGCAAAAATGGAAATAAAATCTTGCCGGTGTGTATTTAAAACCATATAAAACAATGAGTATTAGTCAACTGTGTACTAGTCTAAACAAAACATTATTCTCGTCCTTGTGTGAACAAAAACATAGTTACCCTTGGAAGGACAGGTAATTTGTTTTCGTTAACAAACTGTGACAGAATACATTGGGGAACTCAAACATTTATTTCCAGCCCGACGAAAACGTTCTGTTGATGATTTCGAAAAAGACGACAGCATCATTCATTAGTTATATGTAAACAGCCGGTGCGGTGCGGTGCACCCAGAGAAAGGGAGATGAAGTGCGTTGCTACTCCGCTGCTTCTGTCGCTCTGACAGACACTCATTTCCCTCCCAAGAGCAGCAGCGATACAAACTCATAAATCATTATTTCCCGGCCATCACCCGTCATGCAAAAGTGCTGCACACCTTACAGCAGCTGGACCAGCATAGGTCATGTGGCAATAGCTCAGTTAGTTTTGTGTTGTTTCATAATATAGAATTATCAGCCTACAATCCAAGTGAAATACATTATAGAAATACATCACGACAAATAGACTGTACGCGAATGATTAAACCCCTCTGAATTCTATAGGTTATGGCCACTGTCCCCACTTGACTACAAGAGAACAGTCTTTAAGGCTTCCGAGATCCAGGTAAAAACTGAAAGCTGACGGCACCAAATCGCTGTTCCGACTCGAGATACGTGGGTGTTTTACGCATCACTTCAGAGCCTTTAATATTCCCAATAACCATTAGATGGCCCCACTCACAAATAGATGTCATAATTGAATGACTCAGTGTTCATATAAGAAGATAGATGTGCAATTGTGACCTTAAAAGACAAATGGTACTTTATGTTCAATTCTGTTCAAACATATTAATAAAAAAATATGTAGACTATAAAAACCCTAGGGTATTTAAAGATTAGTCTTTACTGGTCCACAGTTTCAGAGCACCAAATTCGTCCAATCTCTTAAACATTAAGTGACGTCAAATGGTCAGTGGCCTGCACTCTGAATGATTATTGAGGATGGGAGCACACGTGTGCATGTCTTGTGCTTCACCTACATGTTGCTGTTGAGCGCTACTATCATACTTGCAAAACTAGCCTGTATGGGGAGGAGTCTGCCGAAGACCACCAAAGCAGTAGGTTAAAGCTTATGTAGTTGCAAATGATGGATAGTATTTCATACTTACACGAGTGCTGCGCTCTTTGGGACTCGCAAAGTGTAGCGAAGTGAAACGGTGCCGTGCATCACAGGAGCACGTTGGAGGGATACGGTAGGCTACATTTCATCCTTGCAACAGTTCGTTCAACTCCAAAAAACTGCGCGCATAGCAGGGGTCATTACGCACGTATTAGTTCATTTACCTCAGCTGTCTTTCGCTGCTCTCACATAGATTTTCACTCAGGAAAACGAATGCATGCCTTTTACACAACCAACAACCCCTCTTGATATTTTGAATAAGCGAACTTCAGTCGTGTTGTGATGTAGCCTGGACTAGGTGGAACGGACGAAAGTCATCTAAGCAAAATGCTTTTCAAGAGGGTACTCTCTGAGAATTTCGATGACTCCTTCCAAGAATTATATCACAACGTCTATTATATAAAGGGGTGAGTATCGTACGACCATAGGCTATTAAATTATCTTTTTTATACCCTAACAATGATTTATAATGCCTTCAATAGGTCTGCATATAACTTAAAACAATGCAGCCATCTGTTTAGAATCTAACATAGGAATTATAAAAGGTTTTGATTTGATTTTTTTTTTTTTGTAAATTGATGATATGAGGTATGTTTTGTGCTGTAATTCCTGAGAGGACTTTAAATGTCTTCCAGTCAGCAGCATACATTTTTTTTAATGATAGTAGGTAGGACCTAATTGATTTGTTATAATTAAGTACCGGTAGTTATAATGAAGACTTTCTCTTGATAAGATTAGATTATATTAAGATTAAGTGTATGACCTAAAGGGATTAAACAGATATTTTCTTTTTGTAATTTTTCCAGTGTAAATCCACTTTGCACAATGAGCTGATATCTGTTCCGACAAGTGTTAGATGATGGATGCCAACCTGACGACCGTGGTCGACAGTGGATATCTAGAGGCTGATCCCTCCTCGCGCGTCCTGACTGGATGCTTCCTCTCTCTGCTCATACTGTCTACACTGCTGGGCAATACTCTGGTCTGTGCCGCCGTCACCAAATTCCGTCACCTCCGTTCCAAGGTCACCAACTTCTTTGTCATCTCATTGGCCGTGTCGGACCTACTCGTGGCCGTGCTGGTGATGCCCTGGAAGGCCGTGACGGAGATTGCCGGCTTCTGGCCGTTTGGTGCCTTCTGTGACGTGTGGGTGGCTTTTGACATTATGTGCTCCACGGCTTCTATATTGAATCTGTGCGTCATCAGCGTGGACCGTTACTGGGCTATCTCCAGCCCTTTCCGTTACGAGAGGAAGATGACTCCGCGTGTGGCCTTCATTATGATCAGTGCCGCCTGGACACTGTCTGTCCTCATCTCCTTCATCCCTGTCCAGTTGAACTGGCACAAGGCGGCCCAGCATCCTCATCACCATCTTCAGCTGGACCAGTCTCCCTCAAGCTCCTTGTCAGAGGTGGCGGCAACGACCAACGGCTCCATCAAAAGGCCCATCGCAGCAGTGAACTGTGACTCCAGCCTCAACCGGACGTACGCCATCTCCTCCTCGCTTGTCAGCTTCTACATTCCCGTTGTCATCATGATCGCCACGTACACGCAGATCTACCGCATCGCCCAGAAGCAGATTCGCCGTATCTCGGCGCTGGAGCGCGCCGCAGAGAGCGCCAAGAACCGTCACAACAGCATGGGTGGCAGCTCCATGGCCGAGTCCGAGAGCTCTCTCAAGCTCTCGTTCAAGCGCGAAACCAAAGTTCTCAAGACCCTCTCCGTTATCATGGGGGTGTTTGTGTGCTGCTGGCTGCCTTTCTTTGTCTTGAACTGCATGGTGCCCTTTTGCCGACGGGAGGGAGATGGCGAGGGCGGTCGAGGTGGTCGGACTGACTTCCCTTGCATCAGCTCGACCACGTTCGACATCTTTGTGTGGTTCGGCTGGGCCAACTCCTCGCTTAATCCCATCATCTACGCCTTCAATGCCGACTTCCGGAAAGCGTTTGCCATCCTACTGGGCTGCCAGAGGCTCTGCCCAGGGAATGGAGGGGTGGAAACGGCCAGCCTGAATAAGACTTGAAGGGCCATCTGCTCTATACTAGGCCACCACCACCACCACCACCATCATCAACAACAACAACAAATAACAACAACATCAACAACAACAATCCTCCTGCACCCCACCACCCCCGAGCACTCTGAAGGCAAGCTTTGCCAAGTGCGTGGAACATGGGTAAGATGCAGGCCAAGCCATGCTCAGGCGAGCCACAGATTTCAGAATACTATTCCAAGAAGAAGAAGAGGGTGAAAAACACAAACAACTCCTGGCTGCTCTTGGTGACTTGGATCATGTTGCTGATGGTACTTTACAGAGGATAATCCCCCCCCCCCACACCCAAACAGAAACAAGTATCACATCGACTGGGGGCTCTGACAAGCAGAGCAAGCAGAAGACCTGGCATAATCAGAGCCACAGTTGTGTGCAAACAACTGAGACACTCCATCCGTGACCTCGGCTGTAGTTCCTGTTTTGTATAAATACTTCATACATCACAAGGGACCTTAATGTGGATGTTTGATTTCAGTAGAATGTTTTTTTTGTTGTTGTTGTTTTTTTTGCAGCAGAGCACTTTATAGCATACACGAAAAGTCATCTGCAAAATGTAATCAGCTGTTTTGTATATGTGAGCAGAGCACCCCCACTGAATCATAAAGCCTTGTCGTGGACCATTGCTGAACATCATGTTAACATGCAAGTCGTAGATTTTGCCATTTAACTTGCAGATCATGTCCATTCCTCTTGATTGCGGTCATTTGGCCTGCAATGATGTGAACTGAAATGAATAGAAGCAGCAACCAATTTCTCATCCCATGCATTTCTAAAATACCGCAATTTGACCAATGAAGTAGACATGAGGAGGGGGTGGGGGCGGATCTAATTAAGTCTGCTCCAGATTAACCTTTCATTGGCTTTTTTTTTTTTGTCCCAGGATGACCATGCTATCTGCCTCCTGCTTTTGTTCATGAGCTGCTTGCTCGGCCGTCATTACTAAATTCATGGGAGCCATTTCTTTTTTCAATTTTCTTTTTTTTTTCCAAAACAAGCAGCCAGGTGGTCTAGTATTCAACAGGCTATCTTGCGATTGCCCCCTACGCCCCCTCCCACATACACACACACACACACACACACACGCACGCACACACACACACATAAATACACACACACACACACACACACATCATGACCATTAGTCTCCAGGTCTGTGGCTGCCATCATCGGTTTCCATTACTTCAGGTGGGGAAAAAAACACACTGAGCACCATTAAACAGATGCCCACCATAAGTAGCTGTACCAGAGAGCTCAGAAGTGAAATAGTACCTTTGATATTTGTCTGTATAGGAGGATTTGTGTTGCAGCCATTGTGGTCATTAAGGTAATGATGATCATCATCCTTATGTGGAGAATTGATTGTAATTGTAATGAAGTATTGTTTTTCATCCCCCTTTCGGTCTTTGGAAAACAAGACATTTTCATCATTTGGGAGATACTGAAGGAGTTTGATGGTTTTAAATTGTACACTATATTGAGATGTCTGTTGTTGGAGTGTTACTGTAGAAACACTAAATGTGGTGCAAATCTTGAAATGCAATGTAGTCCTGTTTTAGTACTGCTGCTGCTGCTGCTGCTACGTCTGGGGAGAGCCTCTCTCACTGACAAAATCAACCACATCGTCCCTAATCAAAGCTCTCGTGTGCTATCAAGTCTTGCTATCAAAACCAACGGAAATATCGAAAAGATAAACTTCCTGTGTGGATGAATGTGTCTGTAAGCTTCTGCTGAATAAACGTGAGGGTTTAGGCAAGTATGCATTGTTTCTGTCAATGTGTCGTGTTTGTGTTTTGACCCGACAGTCTTCAGGTTCCCTCCTCGACAGTAAAGATTAATGACGATACATTTGCCATCTGACAGTGACACAGATCTTCCTCCCTACAGTGTTGGTTGAAGCAGCTTTTTAAGCCACGGATCATTGGGCTGTTTCCTCTTATCTTCTCAGTGCTTTCATCCACCTGTTTAGTTTCTTAAACCTCAGAGTGAAAAGAAAAAATAAATTGGGAGAGTGTGTCTGCTGTAATAGCTCCCCCTCCCCTCCCCTCCCCCCGCAACACACACATTTTTACCTCCGCCAAGGAGGTTATGTTTTCGCCGGTGTGTGTGTGTGTGTGTGTCTGTCTCTCTGTGTACATCATAACTCATAAAGTACTGCATGGATTTGAATGAAATATTTGGACAATGTGTGCACTGGGACAAGTAACAACTGATTAAATTTTTGGTGGCAATCCGTGATCCAGAACACAATCTGGAATTTATATTGTGCCTGTGACCATATTGCCTTGGCAGAGGTCTGCACTCTCAGAGTGCTTTTCTAGTTTGTTTTATTGTTCTTGAGCAATCTGACACTACCAGGGGTCTGACACAAGGTAATAGATAAGGTAAAAGGAGAGATGGAATTGTGTGGAAGTATTTTACACAAACAGCATGTGTGGGAGGCCAACATCTAAGGGCTGTGCGAATTCTATGTCTCCTCAGAGGGTCTGTGCTAAAAGGACAGCCATGGGCATCTTGGGCTATACTAAGCAATTCTGCTTCCAAGGAATACAACAGCAGGGACCTTTGGCATATAGCCATTTTATGTGTGTTTTTTTTTTTTTCTCCCTGTCTTTTTGTGTTGTGTATGATTGTGTATATGTATTTGTGTGTGTTCTTATTTTTATATATTTTTTTATTTTTTTTAATGGTTTGCCAAAGTTTTTGTTGGAGACAACAACTGGAAGAACGGATGAAAGAAAAAAAGTCCAAGACTTTAAAAGTCATGGAAGTCATATCTATAGCGTGTCAAGAAGAATCAATCACGCCCGGTTCCTGGAGAGGTTTTCTTTTGGCATTAACATTGAGGTTAATGACTCGATTTGAAGCCCTGTGGAAATAATTTCCCCAAATTAGACTTGCGTAACCAGTCACAGCAGAGACAGCTCAGAGGCCACACATTCACACCTCAGGCTCACAAAACTACATTTAACCCAGCTTTTACAAACACAGTTTATTTTCATGAAAGGTGAGACCTAGGAAAAATGTCTTGGCAAATCAAAGCACTCTTATCATACTACTACTACTACTACTATTACTACTACAACCTAAGCTTTATTTACCCCGATTGCATGATACCTTGTTCATCTGTCATAGATGTGGTCTAGAGTCCATTGTTATTGCCCAATCAGTGATGGAAGAGCAGCCAAGTGTGTAGTTTAATTGTAATTCAGAGTCATTAAGTAGCCTATTTATAATAAACAATTGTTACCGTGGTAGTACAACTGCTAATGCATTTTTAACGGCTCACATGAAATTGCCATGGCAGTTCAATTATTTAAATGAGTGGCTAGCTAGCGTCTTCACCAAAGCAGGCATGAGTCAGCCCCAAAGCATATTGACTGATACATAACATCATGGGCTAATATGATAGCCTACTGCTGATGTGTCTCTCGCTCTTCCAGCTAGTCAAATCTCTTACAGTGTTGCAGCACTGCACATAGTACAGTAACGTTGAGTAGAGAGCCTTTTAATGCCCCAGTTTCAGGCTTCTCCGAATTGTGTCATATTTTTTCACCTCTTTGTCTTTCACGTCCAATTTTACTCTCTCTCTCTCTGACAATTGGCACATGCAACAGTGCACTGTAAAAAACGATTTGTAATGGTTACTTGAAAAATGAGTGGAAACTCGTTGCCTCAAATGAATTAAGTAACTATAACTTTTCTTTTTCAAGTTAAAAGCCCTTTACATCTAAAAAGATAAGTTATAGTTACTCAACTCATTTGAGGCAACGAGTTTCCACACATTTTTCAAGTAACCATTACAAATCGTTTTTTACAGTGTGAGATGTTTCATTTTCCCAGGGTTTCAGCAGCCATACTGGACTCAAGACAGCTCACAGTACAGTAACAACGAGGGCCTTTTAATGGCCCAGCTTCAGACTTCTCAGAAGGAGTGTTTGTGTCAGATTTTTTTATTTTTTATTTTTTTTTGCCCTCTTGTCTTTCACGTCCAATTTTTACTCTCTCCGACAACTGGCACATGCAACAGTGAGATGTTTCATTTTCCCCTTTCATTCTTCTCAACTCCATGGAGACGCTGTCTGTCCGCGCGTCCACCACGAGGCGGGAGGGGGCTCAGGGCAATAACACCAACTCCCCGCTAAGAAGAATCACAGTGGCCATCAGACAAACTTCCTCGCTAATCCCGCCTAATCCGTGTGGCCCCCTCCCGTCCACATGTCAGAGCCAACTGCTCTTTGCTCCTCTTGCGAACCCCAAGGAGGCCTTCGGAGGGATTAAAAAAAATCCCTCTGGAGTAAAAAATAATAAAATCTGAATTATTCACAAGCTGCTCAGAGATATGATAAAAGGACAAAATGCGATGCGTGCAACGGAGAGGATTGTCAGACACTACAGAGGGACAGCTATGGCTGACATCTAAATACAAATCTTATTGACATTTGTTACTAGAGTCAATTGATTGCGATTCAAACATTTTTTTTTTTTTAGTAATCTTTGAAAATCATGGTGTACAGTAGCCCAAGCGAAATCATCACACACTTAAAGATAAAGAGACATCTCTGTCGCTTCTTCCATTCATCACTGACAAAAAGCACAGCCATTTACAATGATAACGTTTTTATTTAGCATAGTTTGCCTTTTCTTTTTCTTTCTCTCTTTCTCTCTCTCTTTTTTTTAATCCCCCACCCCACTCTTGTGTACAGCATGAGGTGGTGGGTGTTTAAGTGGGAATCCTAAACGTGTGGAGACTTAAGTAGGATGCTTGCTGATGGATTGTCCCCTTTCAGAAGCAGTAAGCCTCAGCTTGTTGAAGGACGGCGTTAGCGGAGGCCGTGTCAGGTTCGGGTGGGAGGCATGCTAATGTTCACCCCTTTGGGCTTGTCTCTGAAGTGGTGGCTGTCCAATCTGACCGATCTCATCACGTCAGTGTCTCTCACAGACAGATGCCCTCCATCAACAGAGAGAGGGAGGGAAAAAGAGGAGAAAAAAAGGAAAACAGAGTTGAGAGTTAGTGCTTGTTGTTTGTGTCTGTGTGTGTGTGTGTGTGTGTGTGTGTGTGTGTGTGTGTGTGTGTGTGTGTGTGTGTGTGTGTGTGTGTGTGTGTGTGTGTGTTTGTGTGTGTGGGCGGTATGTTGTGGGAAATGCCAGAGTGAGAGCTTGTTTAAAGTAGGGGAGGGATTCGTAATATACAGTATATACTTTATAACTATGTCAAAATCCTTGCCAAGTAGGTGACAGATTAAACAAAATTTCTGGTTTGATGTTTTCCTTGAATTAAAAACTGAGGAAAGTGGAAAGTGACACGTGTGTGTGTATGTGGCACTCCAAGGAGAAGGTGTGTTGTCAGATGGGTACTCGGCGCCACAATGACATTCGGCGCTGCTGCGAAAGAAGTTTGTTGGACACACCCTGGAGGACTCCGCGCAAGAGAGCGACTCAGACGACTCAGACACACACCTGTGTTCCAGTCTTGCATGCATCAACAGACACACTCCCCTGTCAAGATGGAGATGACGTGCAGGGTGCCTCTGATGTCTATTGGTTGGCACCCTAAGGGGCCAGGGTCAGGGCCTGGGTCTCGGGCAGAATGCTACATAACATGCAACATCTGGATCTCCTCTGGATGCAGAGATCATATCATAAAGCATCATTTAAGTTTGCCACGGAGGGGCTTAGTTGACACACCATGCCTCTTTAAAAAAAGAGCACTTTTATGGGACTGCTACTATACAGGGTTAGTGGAGGTTTTTAAAGCTTGAGTTATCACAGACACGGATTAGTACACAATGAAGTTTTATAACCCTGCTCTTTTCTGCGCTTTTCGCCTGTGAAACACAAGGATTATCAGGGGCTGGAGTAATTGCACAGGCGACGGGCCCTCGCGAATGCGCTCCCGATTCTCTCCTCATCACACACAAGCTGTGCAAACATAATTGCATTTGAGGAGAGGCCACAGGCTTCTAAATGAAATAATCTGTCATTATGCAACATAGCCGATGTATCAGACACCACCACCTACCAAAATCCATTTGAAAAGCAATGCAAACCCAAAACACAAGCAGGACTAAAAGCATCACCAAGTATTCATGGGAAAAGAGGGGAAGGTCTTTCCCCTTTTTTTTTTTGACGTCTTTGGAACGCTTTTTCGTTGGAAGCCTGGCAACTGTGTAAATACCAGAGAAGACTAAACAAAAACCTTCCAAATTAGGGCCAGAGCAAAAAGGTGAGATACTTGTAGTGTCCAAGTATAACAACTCTGAGCACTGTGCTGGATGCCAAGTCCTCTATTTTACTCCACTGTGTCCATATCAGCTGACTAATTCACAGTAGTAAAGGTCAAGACCAGTAGCTGTAAATGGCTGAGACAGAGTAAGGTCAGAAATTCTAAGAATGAAGAATAAAATGCAGTAGTTCTGCAATTTTGAAAGTGCCATTTGAGTACCTCTTACCAGACCCGGTTCTAGCCTTTTTGATGCCCTAGGCCAGATCTGAGTTTTGCCCCTCCTTTTTTAAAAATATAAGAGAAAAACTGAAGAAAACAAGTGAGAAATGTATTGTGATGCCCCCCTCATATTTGGTGCCCTAGGCGACCGCCTCGTTTGTCTATGCCTAGAACCGGCCCTGCCTCTTACCACAGCACAAGACAGGTAATGAGGTAATGTTTTATATTAAAGCCTGTGAAGTACTGGGTAAGGAGTAAGTAAGAAAGGCATAACAAAAAGGATCAAGGGATATAACTTACTGCTAACCTGACAAGCCAGACTATCACATTAAATGTATAGTCTGGCCACGAGTGATACACCCTCGGGTAAGACAGCTACAAACAATCAGAGCAACTAACTAGTCGATTCAAACAACGCTAAGCCAGCTCAGACACCACCGATATCTGAGTAAAACCTATGGCTGATAGCTAGACGTAATCGCTGAGCAAATTCAATTTGCTACCGCTAGAGTGCAGTTCTAGGCTAACTTACTGCAGAAATTTGCTAGAATAACAAACAATATGTAAGTAGTTTGAGTTCTGTCTAAACTATTTCTGATTAGACTGGGTGCATCAGAAAATGAAATGTAGTCTATCTAATGGTAGGTCTATTCACTGATTAAACAAAGATGTATGACATAAACTTAACCTACAGTATGTAAGAAGCAGAATGAGTTATTTTCATTAGTCTAGGGGTCAAATTAATGCCTCTACTGTAGGAGGGCAATGTTGGACAGATGTTGGCAGTTAACTTACAATACAGACCAAAAGATTGGACACACCCCCTCATTCAATGCGATTCATTTATTTCCAGGACAATTTATATTGTAGATTCTCACTAAAGGCATCAAAATTATGAATGAACACATATGAAATTATGTGCTTAACAAAAAAAGTGTGAGATTATGACAAACTTTTGGACCTGAACCTGATCAAGATGGTTTGGGGTGAGCTGGACCGCAGAGTGAAGGCAAAAGAGCCGATAAGTTCTTAGCATCTCTGGGAATGACTAACTCTTCAAGACAGTTGGAAAACCATTTCAGGTGACTACCTCTTGAAGCTCATCCAAAAAATAAAAAGAGGACAAAGCACTTATCAAAACAAAAAAAGTATACTTCGATGAAACAAGAATATAAAACATGTTTTCAGTTATCTCACACTTTTTTTTATTAAGTACATAATGCCACGTGTTCATTCATAACTTTGTTTATTTTGTAGAATGTCACTGAAGGCAACAGTCATGAAAATAAAGTAAATAATTTAATGGGAAAGTGTGTCCAAACTTTTGGTCTGTACTGTATATGTACAGTAGTTTGTGTTATTCCAGCATATACTGTATACACACTAAGTACTCTATAATATATCCTTTGATAACTCCTTACCCAGTGCTTCATGGGCTGTAATCTAAAGCAAGGGGTAAGGGTTAGAAATGGGATTTGGCCTAAAGCATTGCCGGCTTTGTCAGTTTGCATACAATCAAGTGCAATGGCTCTACATTCGTTTATCATGTAGGCTAGATATCACTGTATGTGAAACATGTTCTCACTTGAGTAATCAGTCTTAGATTTACTAAGACATTTACAACCTAGTCAATCAGGCAATGTCAAGGGCAGCTGTCATTTTGAAGGACCACTTGCCACATTTCCCCTCAGCAGAATACATCAGTGGCCGAGGACTCTGACTTTTTTATAGTGCTAAATCTTCCAAGTCTTCCAAGTCCCTACCATGATATTTGTATATAAATTTAGACTTTCTATTTCCATGGAAATTTTACATATATTAGAAATACATTCTGCAATGGATTCCGACATAGTAGACAGAACAGACTTCAACACCGTCATATTACATTGACCCTCACAAAACTAAGACCCACTTTTGATGGAGACAATCTGAACCAAAAACACATAAGTGCCGTTTCGTATTCACTTTTAACTCTGAAAGGTCGTTTAACATTTTTGTGCTTTCAATTCCCAAAAAACACTGTTGTCGTCTTAAACAGGAACTTCTGATGAAATATTTTGGATGTTTATCCTCCAACGTCCAACTGCCAGTAAAGCCTAGCCTGGCTTGCGCAACCACGTTCAGAAATAAACTGCGGTCGCTAGCACTTTATAATAAGGGTCCTCTATAAATGGATATTAAATAGATTATTAACATCAGTTAGATGTTAATTGAAAAGTTAGTGGTTTCAATCAATGAGATGAATAAATTCCATCAAGTTTTACCAATTTTTAGTTTAGCCATAACAAACTGTAAACTAACTGTTTGCTTACTAACTTACTAACTATGTCTGTTAATTACCGTTACGTAACTGTTAACTGTTATCTATTAACAGTTAAATAACTTACTGATGTTAATAAGCTATTTAATAACCATTTATAGAGGGCCCTTATCATAAACTGCTACCCTGTGGTCTAGCAAAGCTAGCATTATCTGGGACTTCTGGGCGGGATTAATTTACATGTCTATCAAATGCTATCAAACTTCTATCAGTGTTATGGAACAGAGCTGGAGTCATTGTAAGCTCCTCTTCTTCAGCCTGCTTGTTTCTCATTGGGTCCTGATTTTCTCTGGATTTGAGAGTTGAGGAAATTGCCTCCTTGGCCATACTGACTTGATTACATTATGTTTTCATGCAGTTTAATTAGGTATGGTCTAAATGAGAAGAAATTAAAAGTGACTGATAATGCATAGGATTAATACTAAAAGAGAGTGATAATGCAGAAAGAAGATTAATACTGAAAAATAGAAAGGTATGCCAATAATTCCAAAGATAATTGTTCTCTGTCAGGAAATACATTTTATACCCCTGTACCTACTAAGTAAATCTGGCAAATGTAACAGACATTCACTTGGTGTGTGAGCCAATCTTAAAAATATACAAGTACCTTACTGAATGATTTCTCTGAGACTGCTACAGGAGATTGTGGAGCTATTTTTAAACCCCTTATTCAGAATTGAAGAGTGCCTGGAACAGTCATACCAGGCTAACAGCAAGAGGATTTGTCCTCAAGAAGACCTCTGCATCTGTATGAGTACAAGGTCCATGCATGATCTACAGATTTAATAATTAAAGAGCAAGCTGAAGAAACATCTGGGTGATACTCTTAACATGTGATCTGGCATGTATGACAGCATGATGGAACGTTATGTGACAAGGTCCTTGTGATGATATGGACAGAATGAAATGCAATACATTTTTTAAAGTCCTGTCTCCAGTCGTGTCATCATTCACGTCACATTTATAGTATTCTGTCAGTATATTCCATGTAACAATACTTCATACACTGACTTAAAGAGATGGTAGCATTATAAGAAATATATACAATACTTGAAAATTCATTTAGGATTTCTACCCCACTATATTTTAATAGAAATAGCCTATATCTGAAGTTTCTACTCCTTACATTTTCAAAACAGATTTGTTACTTTTATCTTAATGCATGTATGTATAACTATACGTATGTGTATAAATCTGTTGACTTTAAGGCAAAGACAATAAGGTCTGGCTACCCAACATCAAGAATACAAGGCTAAAGATTTCTTCCTTCACCAAAAGCAACAAGCAAAATAGTCCTTTTATACTTTTTTATACTTTATGTACATTTCAGAGACTATACTTTCCAATTTTACTCGACTAAGAAAGTCAGTACTTACACTTTTAATACAGGCTTTATTTTACATTTGTATGAATAGTACTAGCCCACTTGATTATGGAAAGTGTGTAGTTCCGCCATCTTTGCTGTCTTGGAATATGAATTTCAGAGCCGTATGTCAAACACCCAGACATGCATGTGTGTGTATGCCACTCTCTATCAGATTAGCACCTGGTCTGCATTCTTTGACTGGCTTAGCGCGGTTCGCTGCCCTGTAAATTAAAGCTTATTAATTATGCTGTTCTGCCTCCACTTAATTAAATGCTAAGCTTCAGTGGGTTATAGTTGACTAACACACATTTGAGATAGAGAGAAAGAGCGAGTGGGAGGAGGAGAGAGAGATGCAGAGGGGGGAAAAAGAAAGATAGAGAAAGAAGCCCAGAAAAGAGAGAGAGAAAAAAAAAAAACACATCAGCTCAGAGAAAACATCTGCTTTATCCTACAGGCATGGAGAGTATGCAAAGATGCATACTCTTTTCTTGAATTTCCCCTTGGGGATCAGTATGTATGTATGTACGTATGTATGTATGTACAGTACGTATCTATCTATCTATCTACCTATCTATCTTCATAGGTCTGGGATTCCGGCTATTGAGAAACGATTGCTTGCTGAAGATGTTTAAATTGAAAAAGATTGGACCAACCCTTGATTGATATTGCATTCTTGCTCTAGCCTGGCGAATGCCAAACTAAAATCACAGGTGATATTTAGCCTGGGTACAAATCCCTTTTTGTTCTGCGATTGGATACCGAAAGCAGGCGAGAAAAACGGCCATGGTCACCATGCTGCTCTGCAGAGTGAAATGAAATAAGTGTGCAAAGGAGCATGGGAACTCCTAGGCTATTCTTGCTCTGCAATCTTAAAGTCTTCTGATTGGATAGGACAGGATGCATCCTATGTGAACATGGCCAATGGTCAGGCTAGTAGCATACTACTGTAAAGACATGGACAGAGCAATACAGTATAATACTGAATGTAACTGAAATCGCATTTGTTACCGGCTTGTTAGTCAATGTAAAAAAAAAAAATGATCATTGGTTCCTATTGTTTAGTTTGGATTCACAGTGTCTGTATAGGAGAGCTCTGGAGATAAAATAAATAACCTAAATTGACTGGTGCACCTTTAAAAACTGGATTGGATTCCACTGACAGTCAGTTTTAATTATAGACAGACTCCTACAGAGTACATGACAGCTATTCCTCACTTTGGGCCTCCTTATCTGCCCAAGACATGCTGAAATGAAAGACAGTGACGGACCCGGGCTCTATGTCTGCTGGGCTGGGAAGGCTGTTTTAAAGATTGTGGTCTGCCTGTCAGAGAAGCACACTACAGGCTAAAAGCCTCACTGATGACTCTCTCTCTCTCTCTCTCTCTCTCTCTCTCTCTCTCTCTCTCTCTCTCTCTCTCTCTCTCTATCTTTCTCCTCTCCTCTCTTGTCTTAGACGGAGGGTGTGCTGTTGAAGTGTGTGCACGTGCACACACACACACACACACACACACACCCACACACACACACACACACACAAACACAGACACACACAGACACAGAAAATCAACTGTGTAAACGGCGTGTTTGTTGTTGCTTGAAAGATAGTGTTTTAGGCCGATATGAGTCATTTGCATCAGATAGATTGCCACAAGTCAAGTCCAAATGTACCACTGGAGCAGATGGAATTACTTTGCTGGAAGACACACATAACCACTCTAACCCCCTCTCCCCTCACACACACTCACACACTCCCCCCCTTCCTCAAAGCCATCATCTTCCTCTGCCTCTTCCATCTGCCTGTTTAAAACGCATGTCCCAGTCCCCAATGTGTACATGAGCCCCGGGGCACGAAGACAGACTTTTGACTACACTGACCCGCAGAAGCCTCGCTTTCCCAAAGCCCTTTCCCATAATCGTGGACCGCAATAGACACACACACACACACACACACACACACACACACACACACACACACACACACAAATGCACCGACATGGCTGCCCTCGCCTTTTCCTCCACCCCCGCCTGCCCGCCCGTCCGCCCTACCGACTCCAAGCACCCGCACTCTCCCCTCTCGCCTGTCCAGCGAGGATACAAACGCGCCTGCTGATCTCGCCACGGTAGCTAGCGTGTCCTGGAGGCTCCTATGGCAACCATTCCGCAGAGGACACTCTCTCTGTTCACTGTCCGAGGCCCATCAACACTCTCTCTCTCTATCTCCCTCTCTCTCTCTCTCTCTCTCTCTCCACACATATGCACTTCACTTCCCCCCTATTCACTGCTACAGCCTCAGTAACTGCTGTGTGATGTTATTTACACTCATGAATGACTCTCTGGTGTTCGCTGGTGTGGGGGCATTTTGTACAGTGTTATTTTTAAATGCATTTTTTTCCCTTTTTTTTTGGCCATCTATGGCTTTCTTTTGCAAAGACTGTGTATTATGTATGCTGGTCGCAACCTCCTGGCTACTGTGGGACCTTGCAACCTTGCACTGTGAGAGGAGGGTGAGGGTGGGGGTGGGGGTGTGTGTGTGTGTGGGGGGGGGGGGGTCGAGTGTGGAGGGGAGCAGCGAGAGAAAGCTCGGGCACATGAGAACATTCGGTGCCCTAGGGAGCAGAAGCCAGTGAAGTGCAAGCTCGTTCAGCAAAACAACGTCCACACCACTGACATCAGTGAAATGCAACTGGAGTCCGCACTCTGAGAAGGGCCGGCTGAGATGTGGCTGGCTTTTTCAGACGAGACAGAAATAGCAACGTGGGGGAACAAAGTCTGTGTCTGTGTGTGTGTCTCTGTGTGTGTGTGTGTGTGTGTGTGTGTGTGTCTGAGAGAGACTGAGATAAATTTGGGAAAGATGGGAGAGAGTGTGGGAGATCTATTGTAAACTATGTAAATATGTGCTAAGAGGGTCTATCATAAACATTCTTTGAACTGCACCGCTCTGCATTGGTTGTGTGAGTAGTCATTTTTTCCTGTCTGTGACTCAACAAGTGAACAAAAATTTTCTTTCGTGTCATCATTTCAATGAAAACAAAACAAATCAAAACAGAATAGCACAAAGCCTTAAAATGAGAGTCACCAAAGTGATTCTAGTAATTTCCGCATTTCCTCTCCGTTCTGTGGAAACTGCTGTAGTGTGGTAAATATTCTAGGTGTGACAGTCATAGCACATTTTTGTACTGTAAGCCTTTGAGCAAACTCTGAAGTGGCAAAGGCATCAATAGACACTCGTCTTTCACAGTTTCATTCCAGCAAAGCACATAAGCAGAAACAGGTCATGAAATCGACACCTTCCACAACACACAATAGCTATTGGTAATTTGTTACCAACAACACCCCCCCCCCTTCCACACACACACACACACACACACACACACACACACACACACACACACACACACACACACACACACACACACACACACACACACACACACAAGAAACTGCACCAAAGCACAACTTTTAGAGGTTGGGACTTGGACACTGCTGAAATGGATCACTCTGAGAACAATGTCACATAAATTCTAGTGTCTAGTTGGCCAGTGAAATAAATATGCTGTCTCCCATTATGCTTGTACCAAAAAAAAAAAAAAAAAAAAAGAAAGAAAAAGAAAAAAAGAGGGAGATTCTTTTCTTTCACAGTTTTACATTTCAGTCACTCAGCAGACCTTTCATGTTCATGACCTTGATGCTGTTTGGTCATCAGTCCAGCTGTGGGAACATTATTATACATACAAGTATTATATACAAGTATTAATATGATTTTATTAAGGAACACAAGGAAATATACTTAGTTTCCACCTCCTCTAGACTTGAATAATTGAGGTTTGCCTTTCCCCAGTTCAGCTATTCTCTCAGTCAAACAGTAGCACTTTTAGCTCCTGCCTAGCATAGATCATTGAATCTGATAAGACTGTTAGCATCTCGCTAAAAAGAATTCTGATATTTTTCCCTTTTAAAATTAGACTCTACAGTAGTTGCAAAGTGCATTAAACTCAACAGAAGGGAAATGTGGTGATTTCCTAGGCTGATATCACATGGAATATGGCGTAATAATCAAGGAACTTTGCAAACTACCATGAGATTGGTGGCTTGCCCTATACTCCACTTGAAAACATAGAGGGACAATTTTTTTTTAGTTTTAGCAAATTTCCATGATTATAAACTGAACTTGGTGGTATATTTCCATTGATTTATAGCAGAGACAAATCTGCTATTACAGTAATGAGATGAAATCAAATTGAATTGCAGTATTTAGAAAGTACTTGATAATGGATTAGGCTATCAATGTGAAAGTTTTCTTGGTTTGGGAGAAATATGAAATATGCAGATGCACTACACTCCATTATCAAA
>JAODXP020000030.1:8871129-8911129 GCA_027497455.2 Sardinella longiceps
TATAGGCGCACAAGTGCATGTGCATGAGTGTGTATCTGTGGGTGTTCTCATGTGTTTGTGTCTCTGTGTGTGAAATCTAGATTATTAAAACAAATCATATCACTTCTTCAGACCTCCCCAGTTAGCTGTTTTCAAATGCATTACTTTTCACTGCATATAAAAGCCTGTTTTCATCATGAAAAGAGCTTCCTATGGGGATTAGACCAAAGGAGTGAGAGAGAGAGAGAGAGAGAGAGAGAGAGAGAGAGAGAGAGGGGGGGGGAGCTCCTCTAGGGCCAGGAGGCAATTTTAAATCTCCAAAAGATTTGCTATCGCGCTAATGCTCAGGCCTGTTTTCAAAACAAAGGCCATGGAAATGGGCTGTGAAATAATCGCTAATTGTAACGAGCGGTCCGTGGGTACGCGGAGACAGGGAGACTGGGCCAGCAACAGACACAGCTAAGTGAGTAAGAGAAGGTGAAGCCAATCATATAATGCTCTGAGCGCCTTATCGCCACGTTCTGCACACTCACACACATTCAAACACACACACACACACAATCACACTCACACGTACAATTTCACAGCGGTGGAGTTAAAATTGGATGCTAAGGACAATTAAGTAAAGTTTGGGTTGACATGGAGCCTGGCATTTCGAGAAGTTTCAGTGTGCACACTGGCCGTCTGTTAACACTCTGAAGAAGTCCTTTAGGCCAAAGCCTTCAAAAAAATATGATCATTGTTCTGTGTTGCTTGTTCTGCTAATGAGCAAGAACTTCATCAAAGGCGCATTTTGTGAAAAACTGAAATGGTTCTGCAGTGACATTGCATGACTACAATAAAGAAGTTCTTAGAACTGTAACAAGTACAGTGTGTGTGTGTGTGTGTGTGGGTGTTTGGGGAGGTGTGTGTGTGTATGTGTGTGTATGTATGTGTGTGTGTGTGTGTGGGGGGGGGGGGGGTTTAAAAAGTATGCTTACACACCCCTGGGGGATTAGTATGTTTTAATGGGTGCCTGTTTCATCCAGAAGGACCATAAATCTATTGTAAATCATTTACCATTAAAGGTGGATTTAGCCCGCTTCGGAAAATTAACAGGTAATGGCATTCTTCAGGTCATGCACATGGTGGAGATTAAGAAGGGGTCTAGGCAACACGGTGGCCACCCCAGCCAGCCAGCACGTCATATAATGACATTGTTTAATTAATTTCTCCTAAGACCACCGGCATGAAAAAGGAAAGCTGCCCAGGTCAAACTGAACATTTACAAAGATTAGCTGCTTGACTGCTCGAGGACCGCTTTCTCGCTGGCTCAATTTAAAAAGAATTAAAAAGGCCCTTGCACGACAAGCGAGTCGATTTCCTTACCCTAAACGGTCCCTTTTTTTGTTTTTTTTTTGCTTCCTCAAATATCACACCTTATCACAGCAGGCAAAGCAAGGCCTGTTACAGGCATTTCATTTCAGTCTGCGCAAGCAAAAGGCAGACACACTTGTGTCTTTGTGTAATACACTTTCATTCACTATGTGCTTGGAACTTTCTTAAAAACGACTTACTGTGTTTTATACTGTATTTCATTTTACATATTTTATAAGTAACTAGTTTTGGGATGAAGTTAAGTGTGCGTGTGTGTGTGTGTGTGTGTGTGTGTGTGTGTGTGTGTGTGTGTGTGTGTGTGTGTGTGTGTGTGTGTGTGTATGTCTGCCAAGAAGTACAGTTCAGATCAACACACTTGTTGACCCTTCAACAATGCATTGGTTTTGTGGTCTGGGGTTGACCACTCTGAAAATGCAAAAAAGATTTCACAGTAAAACATAACAAATGTTATGTTTTACTGTGCCCAAATACACCTACAAAGATGTTTGCAAAATGTTATCAATAGGCTACCAACTACTGTATCATGTTATTGTTGTCTCTATATATAGTTAGGGAAGGGGGCTGGAGTTCCACTTGCCATATTACCGGCATTTTATTATACTGCTTTCCATTAGAATTAGAATCCCATACAACAAGGCCGTTTCTAGTCTTTTTGGTGCCCTAGGCCAGATTTGAGTTTTGCCCCCCCCCCCCCCCTTCTAAACATATAAGAGAAAAACTGAAGGAAAAAGGTCAGAAATGTATTGTGATGACCCCCTGATATTTGGTGCCCTAGGCGACCACCTCATTTGTCTATGCCTAGAACCGGCTCTGCCATACAAAAAGCTGAAAGTAGCCATCTTTCTCGAGTCAACTTTGCCACAACACATCATCATTTCTTACCATCTGCAGTGTAGAGGGAAAAGGGCTTTCCGATGCTAATTTGCTCTGTGTTATAAACGAGGGCAATAACAGATCACCGTTTTCTATTCTCAGTGGCAAGGGTGTACGCCGGCCTAATGGTAGGCCTATGGTATCCAAACAAACACAAGACTCGCCCACTTCCCAAACGCTCTATCAACAAATCAAAATTGAGCCATTAACTGTATTTGACAAACATACGGTAATTTGCAGACATCCATGGTTATCCATGGCAGTAATCCATGATATCAACATGAACTTCAGTCTCAAACTGAGTTGTTAATTTTGTTTTGGGGTCTTTGCTAAACTAAGATATGCACTTGAGAAATAATGTATGTACTTTACAAATAACATAGAGTACAGCAAGAGAATGTCAAGAAAATATTTAATTCATCAGCACATGAATCATTCATTTACTTAAATTTAATATAAACTCAATATAGCATTCATCTTATAGTACAACTCCTCTATATAAATAATATGTTTATAGTACTGTGAAAATCTAAGAGCATATTCCACATAAAGGTAGGAGAAACAAAACTTTAACACAAGCCCTTTCAAAGGGCATCAAAAAATCCATTCCTTGTTTCCGTTAATTTTCTTTTAGTATATTATTGGTATCAGCTTGTCCACGGTGCAACCTTGCAATTATGGCAACAACACATTTCTTCTGATCTGATGAAGGCCTTGCGCAGAAACATTATCACCTTTTATGAATTAAACTTCTTGAATTTTGGAATTTGAGTGTGTGGCACCTTTTCTCTCATACCTTCGGAACAACACATTTCTTAACATTGTATATAACGTTTCATGCGTAAAAGACCTTCCTTTTTCATATCCATAAATCTTTTGAATTATCTTTTTTTTAAAAAATCAGTTCTTACTGACAGGTTGAATACTTTAGGTGAAAAAGAAATACATTTTACCAGACTACTCAGTGACAGTGACAAATGACCTCAACAATTACCTAGGCGACTTCTTTGCCCTGTTTTTTCTTGAAAAAAAATGATCAACGGTCACTCGGCTGTCATCTTAATGAAGAGGTATTGAATTTGACATTGTCTGAACATAGCCACATTAGAAAAAGATACACTATAAGTATTTGAGAGCTGGACTAAATGGTGTTTGTTATGTAGGCCATCGTTGTAAGGTGCATTGTTGTTGCATTCATGCGGTCAATCAAACAGCAAACAGCCTACAAAGAAGTGTGGAGTGATTAACTGTCCGTTGACTCTGTCATCAGGAAAGCACCTCTTGAGGTGCGGCCATTGGGGCACTCAGGAAAGATGATAGACACTGTATCCCATTGGGCTTCCGTAGAGTCCCATAGGGGGCAAGGGAAGCACATGCCGGCGGAACGGGTACGTCTGTCCATAGAGGGATCCGGAAGCCTGGAACTGGGATGCGAGGGGGAAAGGTAGAGCTAGGCTTGGATGCAGCACAGGCTTGGAGGCCATCTTGAGCTTCTCCAGCTCGGCCTCTTGCAGTCTCTTGGCTTTGGCCCGGCGGTTCTGGAACCAAATCTTCACCTGAGTCTCAGTCAGGCTGAGTGAGCTGGAGAATTCGGCTCGCTCGGCGATGGACAGGTACTGCTTCTGCCGGAACTTCCTCTCCAGGGCCAGCAGCTGTGAGGTGGTGAAGGGGGTGCGTGGCTTGCGGTTTGTCTTGTGCTTTCGAAGAGAGCATGTGGCAGGGCTCATTTGTCCTGTGAAAGGACATTTACACTTAAATCAAATATCCACATTGGGAGCAACATGGTGCAAGTGTAGCCTATTACACGTGGTTTTCCATTTATTTTTTCTAAACAAATGCTTTTAATCTTTAACAAAAGCATTATACTGTATGTTTGGTTTAATAAGCTGTGTAATCTTGCAAGTATGATTTAATTTTGTGTTTGATTAGGAGGAATGTATGTTACTATGTTTTTTTCATATATTTTCTATTAAACTAGAATGTTTATAATAGCCTACTAGATACTATTATTATGACTTGAAATTATATGGCTATCTAATCAGGCAATATTAATAAAATAAATTTATGGACAAAAATATTTACTTAAAAAATTTCCTTCCGTAGTAGGCTATACTTTTTTCCCCCCACAGAGTAGACCAAAAAAAAAACCCCAAAAAAACAACAACAATCGTTCAGTAGGCCTAGGCTATATGAAAGGAGAACAAACGTTACATAGCATAGGTCAGATCACTTACTTGGGGGTGATGATAATCTGGCTCTCGTGGCCCAGGATGGGGCATCATCGTGTTCTGAGGTTTCGGACTTCACAGGCGAAGACGGAATGAAGTGCTTGGGAAATTCTTCGGAGCCCACAGTGTCTCTGTAAATCGTAAAGGGAAGATCCCTTCTCGTAATACACGGCAATCCCTTATTTTGCTGTGCCAGGTCGCTCCGTGTGCCTCTATCCGACATCAACGTTTCCACACTAAAAGGTAAGCTTGAGACTGATGTCTTCTGGTTCTTCGGAGATGTCTGTGAGGTAGCTTCTTCATCTGAGGAAAACGTCTCTTTTAAATCGCTGGTATCCATGTTTCTTATTTTCTTCAAACTTTCTATGCGCACATTGAACTTGAAAACAAAAACAGGCACGTAGAAGGCAACTCTTGCCCCCACTCTGTGAACTGGAACTCTAACATGGGAAATCGTTTTGATCTATACAAACTTCCAGCCAATCGCTGCTCAGCCAAAAATAGTTGAGGAGGAGGCCGTCTCATTGGCTTTGAGTCAGAGGACAAGGGTGAGGCGGGATGGGGTGGTGGAGGATGCCCTCGAGTACTTGTCCCATGTAAACATGAAGGCGGCCAATTTGTTGCTAATTGCCTGGAGAGGAGAATGTTTCTAACATCAATTAAAATGTTTGTCTTCAATAAATCTGCTGAAGGATTTGATCAAAATAGTCACATCTTTTTAAAAACAGTATTACAGTAAGTGCAGTCTGTGCTATAGACTACTTATTTCATTCATCTAATTGATCATATTGGGCTACTCCTCTAAGTTGGGTAAGTAGGCTATCACGATGAGGATCAATTCAACAGTCATGTCAACTGAAATTAAGAAATAATTTTAGCAAAATAAATGTGCGAAAACACCCACCACTGATTAGTCATGCAGAAGAAACCGGATCTACCTGAACAGGCCCGTCCCGTCCTCCCTGAGAGCTGTGAGAGGCACTTGGGGTTGGATTAAAGTTTTGGGCTAGCATGAAAATTACTGTCATTATATTGTTATTATTAACACCTTGTAATTAGGCCTTAGGAATCCGGTTCTTTTAAGCGGGATTTAACGGTAATGACGGAAAATTGCTACCTTCCTGAGGTGCATGGCGCCCAGTCTGATTAGCGCGAGCCTATCATTTAAAAAAAAAAAAAAAAAGTCTGCTCTCTGTGTTCACGTTATCTTGTACAGTTCATGCTGAGTGACACAATAGGGAATAGGGCTAGGCTATGTGAAGGTGGTAGCCTATCACTTTTCAGAGAGGAGCAGTTGTTCTCAGGGTCAAATTTGAAGGGTTTGGTGAGTTAATTGGTGGTAAAATTAGCTACACCTGAATGTCACACAGAACAAAAAGAGCAAGAAGACAAAAGCAGCTTTTATTTTCTAGAAATATACAATCCACACAATTACATTATCAGAACAGGATTGAATAAAATCTCAACTGTTAATCTAAGGAAGAAAACAAGCTGTGACATCTGCTAAAAAACACATTAACTGAGGGTCTCTTTTTCCATTCTCGCAACATCGCACGCAGTCAACAGTCCAATTCCACCAGAAGGCAGCCACGGCAACACAAGCCCAGTAGGCTCAGTCACCTCAGTTAAAAGTAACACTTAAATGCCTCCATGCTGTCTATGCCGTTGCCTTCTTATTACAGGTCTAGCAGGGCAGCTTGCTCTGTGATCTTGACAGGTTTAGAGTCATGTCGAGGGGCCCGGCTTATGGGTTCATTAAGCTTTATGAATCACTGTGCTCACAGCTTGACTTTTCATGTAAATGCTTGCAAATCAATTAAGGAGCAGCCTTTTTCACTCCCTCTCTTGGTTTCCCACAGCAAAGGCAGTGATTTTGTGGGCAGGAGTGTGGGGTTAAAAATCAGAAGAAATATGTTCACCCTCTGAGGGGGTTGACAAATAAACTTTTATTGGTATTTAATTAACTTGATGAGTGGAGATAATTAGCTTAAAATGTAATTAAGGTATGAAAACAGTTTATTAGACATGGTCTTATTGGTCATGGAAAGATACCTGCATTCCTAGTGGTTAGTGATTTTAAATGGTGTTTCACATGACAACACTAGCTAAAACTCTGGCTAACGGCAGTAGGCCTATTGCGTGGTATTTCTAGTTCACTATCTGTCTCTGTCTTTCTAAAAGGAGCTAGAGGGTGCAGAGAATAAGCAACATCTTAAACAGAGACCTACTGAACCTCTTACTCTAAGTTTGACTTTGACTTGTAGACTTGTTGAGTGTTGACCCTTGCCTACTGTATACACCATCCTAGAAGTGGGTCAAGTAAACCCTTACTACAAATGCTACAAACACACAGTGGTTAAAGTGGGATTTGGCACGAGGGGGGAACTCTCAAATTTTGTGTCGGCACAAACAAAGAAAAATTAATAGGAGAAGTATAGGGTGATATTCTTCATTTATCAGAGCTGCCGGAACTGCGTTCCCCCGCGTTCCCCCTCACTTTAACCCCTGCAAACACACAATTATTTGACAACAGGCTATTTAATCGTGTCTCTACCAGCAACAAAACACCATCTTTGCACCTAATGCTGGTAAGATATCAAACGTATTTTGCCAGGGCACTGTCAAATAACATGTTTCATTATTTTGCCAGCATTTGATTAAACAGGAATATAACTATGTTTTAAGCACCTGGTTCTTAAGTCATGACCTTTCGCAAAACACCATTTCCTACAGGACTCGCAGGCAATAATCAGGTGAAGTGGAAAAATAAATTAGAGAGTGAGAGAGAGAGAGAGAGAGAGAGAGAGAGAGAGAGAGAGAGAGAGAGAGAGAGAGAGCATTCAGATTGTGCCTTTGATAAATGAGAGACCAAAATGAGTTACCTGCCCAACAATTACCCGTCCTCCTCGAGCAAGTCAGGCAGCAACAGCCGAGGGAGGAATCACAATGACCCTGAGTTCAGGAAGACAAGACTCTGCCACTCAGAGCAATATTACAATGTCAACGCAGCCTACAATCTGTTTCCAATAAATCTTGAATGGCTGCCATAGGGTTTAGGGCAAAAGGGGAAAATGACAGTTTTTTTTAAAACTCAAGAGTTAAGTGCACAGGTTCAGCTTGTTCACTGTAGTCTGGCGTATGATTTAGTTGTAGTAACAATGGTATGTGAACAATTATAGGTGGTTTGACTCCACATACTGTATAAGCCCTCCAAAGGCATTTCACAATACATCCAAAAACGTTGGAGTCACAGAATGTTTTGTCACTGTCTGAAATGTCACAAGATAGGTTAAAAATTGAGCACTGAAAAAATTGTGCTCACATCATGCAAATATTAGTTAATTATGACTGAAAAAATAAACAAAATAAGTACTAAGATAAAAAGAAGAGTGACCAATTCTGCCACCGTCAGTGTAATGAAGAAATACCAGGGACAGTTGCAGTGGATTTTCTATGAATATACAACTTTATTTCGTTCTTTTATTTCTTATTTATTTAGGTTTTCTGTTTCCTTGCCTATCACTATTTTCTCTCTTACTAATTTACGCAATTTCACTACATTTTATATTCGTATTACGATGTATGCAACAAGTAAACCCCCATGAAACCTTACTGTAAGTACAGGAGTTTAGACCTGTACACTTGTTTTCCCAGTTATCAAGATCAAACAACGTTAGTTTTTAATAGTTGTGTATTATTTGGAAACCCTTAACTCAAAAGCTATATAAACTGTAGAGCAGATTTGTTGTTGTACTCACTCAACATTTTTAACCCTACAGGGCATCATGATCAAAATGTCCATGCTTTACTGCGGGAGAACAAGTGAGAGAGGAGTTTGTACTCGTCATGATTAGCAAAAGACAGAATATAGCTAAGCGACTTCAGTTTTTATCTAATTGGAGACACGCTTTAGACACATTCAGTTGAATTATTGCAAGTAGATTAAGTCAGCCAAACTGCAGACATGGTGAGGCTGTTAATACTTAAATCAGCGTGCAAGACCAACAAACATGCAAACAGATGAGCATGCCCCACTGTGTGTGTGTGTGTGTATGTGTGTGTGTGTGTGTGTAAGAGAGAGAGAGAGAGGGAGAGAGAGTAAGAGGGGCAGGGGAAGAGACAGATAGAAATAGAGAGCGCGAGACAGCGAGAGAGAGAAACAAAACAAAACTAAGAGAGAAACAAAAATGTTCAAAAAATCTCACACAAGAGCATTCAGAAATTCAACAACTGAACGTGGAATAACACCAGTCCTTGCTGGACTACAGAAACAGCACAAAGAGGGATGGCATGTTACTGATGGGTAATTGAAATAAATTGCTCTGATTGCATCCACTTTCCATAGGTCCTGAGGAACTAAGTCACTTGGGACTCATTTCTTTTTGACCGGATTTGTTTTTCCACTGTTTCCTCCGCTGCCACAGACGGTCAAATTAAACAAAGGCTCTGGGCAAGAAAACAGGGGAGGAGGGACCCGAAATTGTAAACAAAATCAGTCCTCATTTCAATTTAAGGATTTGAAAATAGGAATACCACTAAGTATATCAAAACAATTACTCTGTTTGGAGAAAACTTAGGATAATGGAGTGTAATGTAAACCGTAAGGCCTCCGTGTTTATTTAAACGCACTATATGTCCTAAAATGCTTGCCCTAGAGCCCAGAGAATAAGCTTTTAGAAACAGCATAATAGGGGAATGAATGTAATTTAAGTGTAATTATCTTATGGTGAGTTTCAAGCGGTTAGAGACGGTTTCTCAAGATTTTGAACTTTTTGGAGCATGTTTATGGTTTAGTTGTTTTTTTGTTTTTTTTCTTCTTCTTCTTCTTCTTTTTTACAGTTTGCTTTATGGTTAGTTGATGGATCCTGTTGGTGCTTCTAATTTTTAAGCACTCCCATTAATCTCAACCAGTCTACTCATAATGCATGAAACCCAACACAAACAATTCTACGGGGGCCCTGGTTGATTAAACGTTTATAGTTCAATCACAGGCACACCGCAAAACTTCCAGTTCCGTCTCCATGTAATGGGCTTGTGTCGTTGGTTCTGTTTGGGAACGCTGTCTAATTTGCTCTTCCAGCACAACCAAGCTTAAGTCATAAGCCGTGAGTTTGAGAGACAAGATGCTTTTGTGTACCTATTCAGCATTTACAACACATTTTATGCAGTTTGGGAAAAAAAAAAAAAAACTGTCGGCAGTTTCTTTAGACGTTTACATTTCACAGTTAAGAAACCTTGATGTGCATAGCTGTCCGATGCCCTTGGCAACAGCAAATTTCTTCTCCCGTCAGGCTACAGTGAAATGTAAGCAGACCATTATGCGCCATTCAAATCATCAGAGACAACACATTAGACACACACAGACAACATCACTTTGAAGAGCAGATTACACTATCGGGGGCAATTGCGCTCCCCCTCCCCAAACAAACACAGAAACATCGCTTAACCCTGTGTATCCGCTGCCAGTGACAGTTAGCTTAACGACAGCTCTCGTCTGACTCACTTTCCCACATTTCAGAGTCTATCTCCCAAGAAACATATACACAGGGGAGGCATACCATAAACACAGCCACTGAGAGCTTGGTAACAAGACAGAGAGAAATACAGCCTGTCCCAGGTAACAAGGTTAACATTAAGGAGTGGACGTGCTAAAGTGCTGAGTGAGCGTGTAGTCGTGGAATCTATTTCCTTGACACAGTAGCGGTACATGAAAGCAGGCTGTCCCCTCTCTCTCTCTCTCTCTCTCTCTCTCTCTCTCTCTCTCTCTCTCTCTCTCTCACACACACACACACACACACACACACTCTCTCTCTCTCTCTCTCTCTCTTTCTCAGAAGCCCTAGACCAGGCCCCAGTGCATTCGGCTGGCCTCCCTGCCTCTTGGCTGTGTGGCTGTGTGTGTGTGTGTGTGTGTGTGTGGTGGAGGGGATCGGGACTGTGCTTATCACAGCCTCATCAGCACTTGTGCAACTCCTGGCGCCTCGACTGAAGGCCCGACACTCAGCAGTAGCTACCCTGCGGGCTTGGGGCAATTATACCTGCACTCTGTAGGAGGGACAGCCTCCAGTGCTGAGAGAGAGAAAGAGAGAGAGAGAGAGAGAGAGAGAGAGAGAGAGAGAGAGAGAGAGAGAGAGAGAGAGAGAGAGAGAGACAGAGAGAGAGAGAGAGAGAGTGTGTGTCAAAGTAAGGTAGACAAAGACAAAAGGCTTATTTTGCATCGAGGTCCCACAATAACAACAAGAGAGAAAGAATAGAGAAAAGTCAACATGGAAGCAAACCAGGGAATCTGGGCGACAAAGCAAAGAGCGAATAAGAGGAGGGAGTGTAAGACTGAGGAAAGCCTCAGAACTTGTTCCCACTTATGCTAACCTGTCATGCTTTTGGAAGAGGCTATCTAGGTGAGGGCAGGACTGTGGGAGTTTCTGCTGTCTGTCATAGACCTGAGTCAGACGCGAGACTCACCTATCAGCTGACTTCATCTCAACTCAAGCCTTCAGAGGGACAGTCTCTCGCCGCTGATTTATGAGAGCATCTGAGATCTCACATAAGATTTGCCCAAGATAGCAGTTTTTCCGAAGATCACCGCCATTAACCGAGACACTTTTTGGCCATTGATCTTTTCCTGAGGTGACAGCTTCTTGTGCTAAGGTGTTATTACACTCAAAAGGGCTTCAGCTATCTGGTACAGATCATACCGATTGATACTAATACAAATGCTGAATACATACAAAGTTAACATACAAAGAAGTATGTTTCGATGTAACGCACATCGAAACATTAGTCATTATGTTTTGCACCATTTAATAAAAGTAAAAAGTTAAAGAGTCATCTGTGTTGCACCGACGCTCTCTCCTTCATAGTAATTCGTCCTGCTCTGGTTGCACCAGATTTGACTACCACAGAGGCGAAGAACACTTCTCTTTGTTAACATACAGTACAAAGCATCACTTTACCAAGAAACTATTCATCTAACATCCTATAGCTTGTGAATGCACCCTCTCCTCACTAATTCTATACAGTTTTGTAGGTCACTTTATAAAAGGTCAAAGCACATACTGGCTACTTAGGTTGTAATGTGCTTCAGCTGGGACACAAACAAAATTCAATTCACATGTCAATTTAAGGGAAGATCATGAACTAGATGAAGAGACATAAAGGTACCAATCACTTTTGTTCAAACAACACAATTAGGGAGGAAACGTTGAGTCAGGCCCACCCCAACCCCAACCCCAACCCAAACCCCACAAGCCCTGGTTCTGCTTTTCCCCTCGCTGTTTCCATCAAGAGATCTACCTAATGCGCTCTGGTGGTTGCTTTCATGGAAGAATGTGTATATTGACGCAGTGTGGTCCCTAATTTGCTGTCTATTCTCGTTCCCAAGAAAGGTAATTGCAGTTTGTGTTTTTCCTATTTCTCTAAACACCATTATACATTGAGCGCAACTTGCTTGTGGCTCTGAGGTTGTATTACCACAATTAAGGGCAAGGTGTGGCTTTATTTGCTTCGCATGTTTCAACACATGATGCTCAAACGAGTCTAGTGGCGAAAATAATTACAGCTTAATTCACTGCTGGCGTCTTGGTACTGTAGTAGTGCTTCAGAGTACCGTAGAGGAGAACGGCTGTGTAATGTTCTCATCAGCTCCTGGCCTCTTCTAGCCACAGGGTTTCATTTCTCTTATGTTTTACGACATGATTTAACGGGTCTTTTCTTACAAGGCTGAGACCATAAAACATGCTAACCTTTCTGTTGCTAGCTTCTTTGGGTGACCGTGAAACCATAGCGATACATTTTCCCTGATTGTTTGTTGACTTTACTGAGGACATTCAATAAGAGGTTGTTAACGTTGGCCATTTTAAATTTGCAGTAATTTCTACACTCTCTCTCCTTCTGGTCTGAACCAACCTTATTCAATCCAGCACAATCTGAGACATACTATTGCCAGGGTAAAGTAAAAGTTGTTGATGCTGCTAACTTTGTCACAGAAGTTGTGACAATCATCGTTCAAACAATTGTTGTTTTGTGTGCTTGACTGTATAGGCTGCTTTTTAAATGATGTTTAATGACAAATGATGAGTTTTTTTTTTTTTTTTAAACAAGATGTAGATGCTTAATGGGAGAAAATCAGAAAAACAGAAGATGAAATAGTCTTCAAAATGCAACAAATAAATAAATAAAATCTGGAAACAACCTGCTGGGCCATAGCCTCTAATCAAGTCTAAACCCAAGGGAGGGTCCTGAGCTTTAAAATCACTGTGTGTATAATCCATCATGGCAAATTACTGGCCAATCACATATCAGCATCAGGATTGTTGTCTGTCATCATTGGCTCTTGTTGACTGTGTGCCCCATCACGTGCAAGATCTGATGAAAGTTCTACCCCTTAGAACTTAATGGCAGATGCCCTTATTACACTCTTGCACACACACAATGCTTCAATGTAGCGGTTTTAAGCTTCATGCGTTTGCATGTGTTTCAGATGTGCCCAGGTTTTTAGTTACTTAAAGGAAACTGTGGGAAATAGGGAGTTGTATATTTTGACAATAGTTTTATGTCAGGAGAGATGATTAGCCAGTAAGGAACTATTTCTATAACTTTCAAAGTTCAACTAAATTCACAATAAGTCTGCCCCTCCCCCCAAAACAAACACACAAACAAACAAACAAACAAACAGACCAGACATATTCTGTTAAAATTATATTGTTTTGAGGATTTGGTTTCCTTTCCCAATGCCCAATGCATCCACCACCACAGGGCCTGTGTATCGCCTTACTGTCTAAGGGACCACTGAGTCTGTGCCGTCACAGGAAAATAAACACAAAACAACTTGGACAACAACTTAGGCACAGTCCATTTCCACCTCTCACACACTCAAGACACACACATGCCAATTTTATAACTATTTCAAGACAAAACTCCCGGACCCCGAAACCACTTTGTTTGAAAGAGCAGCCGTGTACAAAGGCCTCTGCATATAAACAATGCATGTACCCACATGGGAGTGAATTTGGATGAGAGGCTGCCAGGCAAAACTCACATTATTCACCCGGCTCCGTTCAGTCCATTTCAGGCCACAGCGCTGATTAAAAAGGGCCTGTTTAGTCGCTAATCATTTCTCCTTAAAATCTGTTTACCAGAAACAAAGCATCAGCAAATGCCATGTTTATTTCCCCTCCTCAAGTCAAAAAATGTAATACTGTACATAACAAAACAACAAAGGTTTACCTCTGTTTTATAGTTAATGAAGATGAAAAGTATTTTTTAAAACTTTCACTTTGTGAAATCATATTGAATAAACCAAAAGAAAACAACACTACAGGTATGGAAAGAGGAGTATGGCTACGTTCAGAAAACTGTGGCTTTACAATCTTGTTAACAACAGCACTCCAGAGAAAATGACACCACTACCACAGTAATCAAACTGCTTTTAAAACTAATGTGAGAACACATTGTTCCATGATAGCTTGGTTAAGAGAATACCTCATTTAAGAGGATGTCTTATAACTTTTGGAAACATTATTCATCAGAATAAATAAATAAATAAATAAAGATATAGCCCAAGTTTACTGTATGTATGGTATGTATGTAACTGTACAGTGCATGTGTGTATGTATGCATGTCTGTATGTATATACAATGCAGCAATTCAGATCAAAATGCATCTTGAAAATTTGATACTTTGACTTGGGATGATTGATTCTTAAAATGATCCTTTTTCTACAAAGACATTCTTTACACAATTCCAGGAAATTATATTAAATTGTTGCAATTGTGCTGCAACCTAGATGGTCAAACATCTCTCTTGACATGTTAATAAATGCTGCTAAAAAAATTAGTCATTGTACCTGTATAATCAGGCTATACAGCTTTATTTCTGTAGTAAAACTAGTGGACTAGCTACTTACAAGGCACACAAAACCTATAAATATTTTCCACAGCCTTATTGGCACTTTGAGAGGAAGCTAATTGGTGTTTGATGGCAATACAGTCATGCTGTAAAGCTTTTCCTTTTATGTTGTGGTTTCCCGCTCTCCACTAAGAACTACTTGAATGTGTATCCTGGATGGCTGGTGGAAATAACACCTGCGTTTATTCAGCCTGTGCTTATCTACCTACCAACATACTGTATGACCTCATGCCAACCAAATTTGAGGTGATAAAAAAACTGATAGTCTGGTAAAGGGATACTGCTAATAGTGGTTATATGGAGTTACTTTAAATCTGTCTTAATGACTACTGTATTGACATAGGGACAACAAACATGTACTGACTGACCATGACATACAAGTAACTAATTGTTTAATGTTTATTAGCATGTTTGCCATTTATCAGATCACAACAACAACTCATCCACTGTAGACAACGTGTCTATAAACATGAGGGAATTTACTGGCCTTGTCAATGTACTTTATTAACTTGGTTTCTATTTAGTCAATATGTACACAGCACATGTCAAATATGCACATGTAATATATGTAAATAAATATATATTATGTATAAATATGTAGCATATGTATGTACAATAATCTCAAAACTTGGTATTTTAAGGCATTAACAGAAACTCTTTAAAGGCAAAAGTGAACATTCAACTTCTTATGTACTCAAGAAAACAAGAGAAAGAGAATAGGCTCTTCTCATTTCACAGAAGGTTCATGTGAAAATGTATGTAGGCTACTATATGTGCGGTTTTTATTAAGTCCTAGGGAAGACTAAACAGTCCCCACTGAAACTAATTTTACTGAGATATGTGAATGCAACAGTCCCCAACTGAAACTTACATGTGAAGGCTTCACAGGAATATTAATGTCCTGAGAGACGGATTTGAGCCTTTGAACTTCCTAAGATTGCTTTAAGTATGTTTTCCTCAACATGGCAGGAGGTTGTAAGCTTCTGCTTGTGTTTTTTTTTTCAAGACAGAAAATCAGACTGCCTCCTCCAGCACACTAATGGAAGGATGAGTAGCCTTATCTCAGGCTTAGAACAATTTAAATCTACATAACACTGTCAACACTCCACACTGCCTGTCTAACTGAAGTATGTAACCATCAACTACTTTGTCAGCTTTGTCTGACAATTCTGCCTGTGAAACTGAGGCAGTGACCATCACCTTTTACTGTATTTCACTCAATCAAACAAATGCTTGCAGACATCTCCCTCTGCTGGTTAGTTTGCCATATGACAAAAGCACAGCTGCCTGAAACAATGAAATGAAAAGCCTGAGTTGAACTTGACCTGGTCCCTGGTCTGTTGTTCATTTCTGTCCAGTCAGTTCATGCCTGGAAAAAAGACAAAAAGAAGAAAGAAGGAAAGAAAATATGAGTGGAAAAAAGGAGAAAATCTGATTCACCAGTGTCCACTATTTACCATTACATTTGCTAAGCAGGCTATTACCTGCCACTCCCCACCCCCACCCCCCAACCTGATGAAAGAAAAGCCCAGATACAAAAACAGCACAGTACCTTTGACTGCTTGACTTTGTTGTGAAAGAGTCACCAGCCTCCTCCTAATCTGTCTGTTCTCTAGGAGCATCCTAGAAATTGTTCTTAGTACACTCTCCTTGGCCTTTGACTATCACAAAGAAAACATATAGCCTACTTTAAGGTTTATTTATGGGCATTTATGTTCGGTTCTAGCCTGTTTGCCAAATTTGGTTGTTGCTCACTAAATATAGACACTACATACTTTGAACAATAATTGACGAGCTCTTTTCCACAACGCTGATTTGTCCTTACCCCATTAAAACAACAAAAAATTAATTTTATTGATATTAAGTGAGAGGCACAATAAAAACATTTTTTATAATTTTGAGATTGGATATACAGCAAAGTTTTGGAAAAGAGCTCTTCAATTATAAAAGCTAAAAAATACAGCAAACAACAACCATGATATCTTAGCGTATTATGAAAGAAAAAAAGTCTTGAGGCTAACACAGTAGGTGGTCAGAATGTGTATTTGGTTTGGCAAAGCCTATGCACAGCTGCATTTCCATCCTTGGAAATGTGTCTGCTCCATGAAGGCCCCACCCCAGTTCTATAAACTTTGAGAACCTCTATTCTAAAGGTCTCAATCAAAGACTGAAGGCTATGTGATAAAGGCTGCAGTAGGCTAATTGGTTTCAACCACTCGAATGGAGGGCAAATGACAATCGTTAATGTCAACAGTGTTGAAAGAAGCCTGTTCAAGAATTTGTGTAGCATTGTTTTGTGTGATAAGGTCTGATCGTATTAGCATATAGCACATCATCACAACCTACCAGTTTGCCAGTGGCAAAAGTGTTGTTGTTGTCGTCAATAAAACTGAAAGCATCCCCTTCTCCATCAGAAGTAGAAGTACCTGCAAATTAACATAGCATCATGAGCCTGCTGACTGACAACAAATAATAACTTATAACGCTTAATCTTTACAAACCAAACTGGAAGATTCACCAAACAGTTAATGTGGGGCTACAGTTGGCCAATATGAGGGTGGGGGCATTCTTCCACTGGGCCATATGCAGGTCAGTAATGCGGGTACTTTCGGTAACAGTTTAGAAAAAAATGGCTAACATGTAGCCTAGCTGAACTCTACTGTTACAATGTCATCATAACCCCTGAATTGTAATTGTAACTTATCGTTGTAATTGTATCTTAATTGTAACTACCAGAGCGGTACAGAAAACTGTCTATAGCTCTGGTAACTACGGACAAACTCACGATTTTCTAATGGGTTTTCTTATACAGTCATTTAATTGAGGTAGACTACTAGCATAGGTAGGCTACCCCTAGCCAAGAAGCTAAACATAGCATAAATTTAGCCACCAAACTCGAAAGAAATCCTACCTTTGGGAACGGTGCAGTTGAGTGGTGCCTCTTTTTCACAAGACGATTTACTACATGGTTGGTGTGATTTCTTCATCATCATCCGACTCGGTTTCTTCACATTGTTATGTGGAAATACTGGGCTCACTTGCATTTTCGCGATGACATTTTTCGGCGGTGAAAGCCGCACTTCCTTGTAGACTGATTTGACTTTGCATTTTTGTTTAATGTTAACATCAGTCTGGTGAGAATCCTCCTGAGTTTTTCTTGAAAGGTTATGATTTGATGACTGGGACCCAAACCGTGGAACATACACTTGCTTGATCTTTTTGGGAGACATCTTCCATCTACTACCCCAAACCGAACTTTGATAGTTCACCGCTAGTCTCTGGCTAGTTCCATTTGACCATGAGCGCACGCACGCTTCCCACACATTCTGCTCTGTGCAGTCCTGTAGATGTAATTTTTGATACTGTCACCAGGTTGTGCTGCTTCCTCGTTTCCTGGCTCTTTTTTCTTTTGAAAACGAGGCCTAAGCCTATTTCGTTGTTGTTAAGCATGTGTTAGGCCTACGAATAAGACATTGTACACTACAGTATGATGGTATGTTTATCCTATCCATAATGGCCATATTTCTGAAATGTCAGCATGTGTAGCCTAGACTATTAAATTAATGAATAGGCAGTATGTTACACCACATTCTGTATTTCACAAACACACACACACACACACACACACACACACACACACACACACACACACACACACACACACACATCCTATAGGTCGGCCTGTATGGTTCTGCTCCATTGCTCTAAAGCCAGAGGCCTAAATCTAATGTAGGCCTACCACATGTAACAAACCATTCTACACTGCAATTTGTTTCTCTATGAATTTGGAGGTGATCATACACAGCTATTAATGTAAATGCTTCCATTTGCATGTAGCCTACCAGAGTTAACATTTAGGCTACAAACAATTCACTTTAAAACACACATGGTAACACCACCATGACAGTCAGCACAAGTAAAAAAAGGGAAAGAAAGGAAAAAAAAAACGTTTATTAATATTTATCTCAGTATCAGTAGGTAACACGTTGAGTGACTTAGATATGTTTTAAGTGAGATTTTAACCTAGGCTACTAGTAATAGAACCAAAGCTCATTCTGTTGTCTGGTGGTATGCCATTCCACTGTAGCATTCACTGCAACTGCAGACTGTCCAAGAGTTGTATGGCGAAACTGAAAGGGTATTAGGCTATAGTATGTGATTGTGAATGGATGCTATTCTTGTCATTTTTAGCACGAGGTGTCTGGAAATAGTGCTCTGAACTTAATTTGCCAGAGGCCTGCAGATTGGATCTGTTCAATATCCTTGTCATTACAGCAGCAAACCATGTACTAGGCAAGCTACCCTATAAATACTCCTGACCTCAATGTGTGTGTGTGTGTGTGTGTGTGTGTGTGTGTGTGTGTGTGTGTGTGTGTGTGTGTGTGTATGAGAGAGAGAGAGAGAGAGAGAGAGAGAGAGAGAGAGAGAGAGAGAGAGAGAGAGAGAGAGAGATGTCAATGTCATAGCAGACAGAAGTATTCACAAACCATTGGCCTATGAGCAGTAACAACATCAGCAGCACAATTCTATGTACAGTACATGGTGGAAGTGACTTGGTTTATTTGTTCAGATGCCACAGATTCATTCTTTTTACTGCAGCTCTTCCTCCAAAGATGCATCATGTTTGAGGAATATTCCCATTGTCTGTCATGAGGGCCTGACAGCTCAGAAAAAAATCAATTCTACCCAAATATGCAAATGCCCATTTAGAGCTTAGACACAGCCTAACCATTCCCTACCTCTAGGGGGCAGACAATGAGATCTGGGGCCAATGTACCTGTAGTTGTCTGAGGCTGGTCTGAGGTGGCAGACATGTTGCTGTGGCGACTGCTGACTGGTGAATGAGTAATAATTGCTGTGTCACTTATTCCTTCATCTCAAAATTACAATGGTGGGTAGAAGGCCATTTTTCATTTCACCTGTTTTATAGAAGGCTATATGGTATTATGGTTTTTTTTTTTTAAAACATACAGTATATGCTAGTCTGTTAACTAATGCTCACATTATGCCATAGCCTACCTTCTTATGGGCACTAGTGCAAACACCCACAAAACAGTAGGGTGGCGGTCACTGTTTAAAGATCTTTGATGGGGATATACTGAATTGCATGATCAATCTCGCCATGTTCAAAATACTAAATCGTTCAAGGAATTACCATTGTTTCGCAAATATGGCAGAAAATTGCATACCATGGTTTCTCATACATGTACATGTAGGCCTAATGTGGCAGAAATGATGGAACACACCGTACAGCATGTCTAGCAGTTGAGTTTTATTCATTCAACATTTCACATTACAAATACTTCAAAATTATGCATACTGCTATAAATAGTTGGCTGCAAATAAGACATTAGTTTTTACTACAGTAGCACATGAATAGACCAACTAGAAAATTGAATTGATTTTTTTTTCTAGATAATTTAATTAGGAAGAAAATATAAAACCAGAACTTAGAAATGACTTAACAAAAGGGAAAAAAAATCAAATGATATCATAAGTAAAAAAATCTAGTAATAAATACAACCTTCCCATACACAGTTATAAACTATTTTGCCATTAAGTAACATTAACACGTATTTCAATAGTTTTCTTTTCCTTCTGAAAATGCAGAGCACAATATGGTGATTAATAAAAACTAGTCACTCTTAACAAGTTAAACACTTCACCTTAGAAATATAACAAAAATCTGATCAAAATGATAAAAGTTTTACATTCCAATTAAAAATATACCAATACATGTTTGATACATTATTGACCTAAATATTTACATGTTTTCAATCACAGTAGCATGAAATTAAGTAGGAAAATAAGTGGATAAGCACAAAACAAATGTAAAAATAACTTTCATTATTTATATTAGATTTTATTTTTTTACTTTACAAATACCAGCATGAAAAACCCATGTAAGGACAATAGAAAATGACAAATATGTTACCGTTTTATCATTAAAAATGTCACTAAATTCTTCCATTGAAAATGTTGTTGTTTCTGGAAGGGGAGGGTTGTATTGCACATAACCTGAAGTTAAACTTGCAACATTTATCACATTCAAGTCTTAAAAGTCCCCTACTGATGGGAGAGATTCTTTATTGTGACTCTGGGAGGTCTTATTGAGTTTAGGACTAGGGACCAAAATGCAAAGACGAGTTATTGGTCTAAGTGCACAGCAACGTCTGTGCACGGGGAGGGCAGACATTAAATCAGAGGCAAACAGAAATCGAAAAGGTTAACGGCAATTCCATCATGTTTAGAACTTATGATCTTTATCTTACTTAATTGTAGGTCATGCATACTATGAATTAAGTAACCTAGTTGGTGTCCAGGAATATATATATTTTTTATATGAAATAGTAATATTTTTTCTTACACATAACATTCATAGTGATACAAGGTGCATCCTAACATTACTCAAATTGGCATTGGACCTTGATACAAATAAAAAGAAAACGGTTATGTGGGAGACATAATCATTTCAAATAGTAAGAATAGCCATGTGCTGAAAAGATATCACTAAAAGTCACCATATGCTTATTAAATTAAGTCTTTGACATGCCATAGCCCAATACTTTCAGAACAGCTGTGCGCATATCTCAGTCACAAATTCATCTACAGTAGAGATGGGAGTCACTCTGATGCATGTGACAATTTAAGAGTTTCAGCACTTAAATATAGAAAAAGCTAAACTGAAAATTATATCAATCATTTATCAGTTTTCCTTAAATTATGTTTACCATTTATCCAGGTCGCTTAGTAACAAAGGTACAAAATCTATTTCCAACAAGTGAAAAAATGAGGTATTGCAAAAGGAGTAATTTTCTTCCCATCTGTGAAAAAAATGTGCCTAAATGACTGTTGAAAAACAATACTTAGAAAAGTAGTGCATAATTTATATGTATATGTTCATGACAAAATAATTGGCTATAAAACACTGTACAAAAATCAGCAGGCCATGTAGAAAATAATATTTGTTTACTCTGACAGCATATTCTTCGAAAACGTGTTCAGCTACAACGTTCAACCAGAACACCAACAAGCTCATTGCAAAGACCGTGCAAAGGAACATCAAGACGACACAAGGGTAGTTTTATCATTATTACCTCACAATGAAGTTACCTTTCAACCCTATTCTTCCTAAAAACCATCCCAGTGAGCAGGGTAAAGTATGACCTACCCTTTATGTCAAGAACTATCTCAAGCTTTTCTTTTTTTTTTTTTATCTCAAGCTGTTCAACATGATGTCATACTCTTCTGTCGACTGCTTTCCATCATGTCAAGGCCTATTCTTTGGTGTACCCTTCTGAACTCCAAAGAGTGATCAACTTAATTTCAGTTTTAATTTCATTTACTTGAGTTTTTTTTTTCCTTTAAAAAAAATAATTAAAAAATAAAATAAAAATAAAAGAATCCCCCCAGAAAGAAGGCATCCCTTAACACAGCTGCAACCCATCTTTGGTTGAAGTTTCTGAAATTTTTTCTCCATTCTCGATTCCTGATTTGTGATTTTGCAGTGAGCTTTGCACACAGTAGTATTTGGGGGCAAATCCAACACGTTTAGCATTAATGGCTCACCATATTCATCCCTCAGTATATAGTCAGACATAGGATTGCACAGGGCCTTGGGGGGGATTTTTGGGCAAACTCCCACCGGCCCTCTACATGTCTACACAGCACAATGTAGTCCAGTTGGATTCCCGCACAGTAGCAACACATATAGGAAAATGCCAGAGGTTTGAGAGACTTGCACAACCTGTGCCACAACCACCTGCAGTAAAGACAGCCCTTCCATGTAAACCAAAGCCTTTAGTGAGTGAAACATGCGAGGACCTGTCGCTTTAGCTTTGGATGGAAATCCTTTGAAACAAGTGTGTGTGAGTGTGTGTGTGTGTGTGTGTTTCAAAAAATAAAATGGAGGGGGGTAAAAATGCGCCCAAGGGTTCAAAATGAAATCACGTGGGAGAAACCGAGCAAATGAATGAATGATCTGTGTGTGACCATATAGCTGTAGTCTATGAGATTCATTACCACTTTTTTTCCATGGAAGCTGTGAATTAAGCTTAATCTCTGTGGAAATTGATCCAACACCTTAACACTAAGGTAAAGAAGTTAAGTGCACCAATCAGTAATGTCTCTCCTTGCCACAATGTTTTGTAGTCAACCGCTCGATTCGCTGAATAGGAGCCTCCATTATATAGTTGGTTAATGCTTCAGCCACTGAAGCAGGAGAAAGACAAAAGTAAACTACAGGAGAGTCAGGCGAAACATCTACTTTTTTATATATATATATATAAATCTAATGCATTCAAGTTTTCATGCGCAACCAACTTAAATTATCAACAGGATTACGCTAATTCTTTTTTTTTTACGTTTTCCACTTTCTCTTTTTTTTACATCTCAGGAGAAAACAATAAAAAAACTTAAAATAAAATAAAATAAAATCTTAGAGTATTTCTTTTCTTTTTAAAAAAATCAAAACAAAAAAAAACTTCATCTTTTTTTCTCTTTAAATTAAAATTAAAAAAAGGAACCAGCAAAAAGGAAAAGTGCATGTATGCAAGTTAACATGGCATCCCATCATCAACCCCAATCCCAGACTCCCAACCCTAATCCTAACCCCAATCCCACCCCTCCTCTCCTCCCGCCGCTTCGAGATCCTAGCGATGGTCAGTTCCAACGGAAGGAGATGTGGCGAGGCCGATCTCCGCCTTCTTTGACCAGGGGCTTGTGGAACTCCCGTCCTGCGCGCGAGTGGATCGCAGCCCAGCAGTATTCACAGTAGTACTGGAGGCAAGTGACGTTGGCGCAGAAGAACGGCGCAAACTTGCCGCCGCAGCGCGTGCCCTGACACTCGTCACACAGCTGGTCGTCCAGCACGTATGGCTTCACTTCCACCTGGAGGGGCATTTGGAGGAGGGGGGGGGTACAGTAGAGAGACATGAGATGATTTAAGGAGAAATCCAGTGTAAATCAATCCATAAATCCTGTTGATAAAACTCACCACGTGCTGTAGGTAGGAAAAAGAAGTGAAAGCTTATGTCTGTTTGTGCATGTCTATACATATACATGTACCGGTTTGTACGTGCATTTGTGGCAGAATATGATGTCCATCTGTGTGTGTGTGTGTGTGTGCGTGCGTGTGTGTGTGTGTGTGTGTGTGTGTGTGTGTGTGTGTGTGTGTGTGTGTGTGTGTGTATGTGTATATGTGTGTATTACAGAGTGTGTGTGTGTGTGTGTGTGTGTGTGTGCACGAGCGTGCATGTGTATGTGTGTGTATTACAGAGTGTGTGTGTGGAAGAAAGAGCACGTATGGTGTCACTTCCACTCGGGGAGGGAAGTTACAACATGGATGAAGGTTAAACCACAAAATGTGTGTCTGGTTCGTGTCTGGTTCAAGAGGCAGACAGACGCAGCAGTTACTGAGCTGAGGGGAAAAATCAATAGAGGACAATGGTAGGCTCAGGGTCTAAGTGCTGTTCCCTGACATCTAAAAGTTTGGGGTTGATCGTAATGGCCCTTCAGTAAACAAGGAAAGAAAAGCTCTCTCTCCATCTTGGCATGGCAAACCATAATATGCCCTGGGACAGTAACATTTTTCTGTTTCAAACATTTCCTGATTCTTCCCATTCTTCTTTAGTCATATTTTCTTAGCCACATAGTTTTGGGGAGGATTCATGCAGCAGGAAGCAGTGAAAAGAACCAAGACATATCAATCTAAAATGGTTAGATTGTAATGCACCAAGTCTCCCATTAATAACTACCCTTGCGATACAGACCACCATGACCATAGGGTTTCAGCAACTGGTATCTCATCAATCAGTTCGGCATGACATGAATAAAGATTCTGAGGTGTATTCTATTGAACAGTATCCAAGGAGATGCGTTGATAAACTCCAAATGTAATGGAATATTCGGTTAAATAATCAGATTATTCATGTCCATGGAACTGTACTGAATGCCAGAATACAGACAATAACCAGAGAGGATTCAAGCGGATTCCATGATCTTTGCAATAACTACCCCTGCAATACAGGCTACCATGACCATAGGGTTTCATTGACTGGTCCCCCATCAATGCCAGAATACAGGTAATAATTACCCCTGCAATACAGACTACCATGACCATAGGGTTTCATCAACTGGTCCCCCATCAATGCCAAAATATAGACAATAACTACCCTTGCAATATAGACGACCATGATCATAGGGTTTCAGCAACTGTTCTTCCAAGTTTGGTCAGACTAATAACAATGCTCTACTCTTGTGGAGAAACGCTGGGTAGACTTACGATGAGGAAAAGACTGCAAAATCTAGAAGCCTAGAAATCTGGATAAGATAAATAGCAGTAGCTTGTAAGACTACCTATTGCATGCAGAGGCCGTTTGAAAAACAACCGCAGATTCCACCCCTTGCATTAAGCCCAATCTACCAGTCACAGCCAGATTAACATTTTGATCATTCTTATTTTTCCAAGACTGTACCTGACAAACTGACCAACTCTTTACAGTGGAGTTTTAGCAATACCATCTGCAAAGGCTCCCATCAAGTCAGTAATGTCCACCATTTTATATGTGAGCAAGTGAGGATCTCTCAGTGTGTCGAGATCAATACTGCTGATCCTTTGACCTCCTACACACACACACACACACACACACACACACACACACACACACACACACACACTTGCTTACCCGTTTATCGATCTCTCCATGCTGCAGTTGGACGAAGCGTGCGCTAATTGCGGCAATGTAGCTCTGCTGATTGGAGAAGGCCACTCGGCCCGCCCCTTTGGGGTACTTCAACTCTGGGTCAGTGTCGATGCCCGCATAGCACACTCCCCCATACAGCCGGTCCATGATCATCGCCAGCTCCACTAAAACACACACACACACACACACACACACACAGTCATATTTTTAATAAAAATGACACAGGAAGGGAAAAAAATTAAGTGCTGATGTCATGTGGTGCAGCATTAAAGAGATATTCTGGTGCAAATCAAGGTCACCTCTACTGCCATCAGTAGGACAAGAATGAGTAAATTTGGCATGGACTAAATAGCAAAATGGCCGCTAACGTTAACCAGTGCACCGTTCAGTTGTCCTTGACATAATCAGTTCGCTATCAGTTTGCTATTCTCTTCATGTTGTAACAAATCATCCATTCTTTTATCTGCAGACAGCACTTGGTGCCTTTGAAGTTGATTTGTACTTGAATATTATATTCCTTTGATGCAACATCACCACACAATCCAAGTATCTAATAAGAGATGCCCTAGGTAAGAATACATTAACCTACCTGCACGCAGAGGGCGAGGGACACCTCCCACAAAAATGGTTTTCCTGGGGTCAAGAGGCTGAGAACCATCCATAACAAAATCACTGTCATTCAGGTTCCAGGGCCTGATTTGAACCTATAATGGATTCAGGGAAATGCATCAGTGTTTGAACTGAACCAAAAAATGCCCCGAGTCGTCCTCTGGATGTATCTTTCCATTTAGGCACAATCGATATTGTGTAATACTACAATAAGCTACAATAAGCAAATAAGCTAAAAATATGCCATCTGCCAGCACTCAGTGTAAATAGATAATGATAAGAAAGAAGGTAAATTTAAACCCATTATTTACAGTATAAGCAGACTTAAGGGATGGCGACACCTGGTACATAATGGAAACATTACTGTACATCAACGTCACATCTGCCGTGACGATAAGTTTCCACTGTAATCTACACCACATGCAACAGCGCAACAAACATTCTAACATACTGTATCTGGTGTGGCCCTAGACTTCTCCAAATTCTGCAGAGCTCTGATATTCAGCCCTTCTTAACTCATGTCTGCTGCATGGTCAGTTTTTATGCAACACTCAAATAGAGGTAAAGTGTTACTTTAGGGACAGCAAGATATTATAAGGCAGAAAACAAAGCATCATGATTACCCCAGTTACTCACATTCACACACACACACACTCTTGTTTCTCAACTAATCGCTCACTGTTCTGGGCAAACATTAACAGTAACCCATCTGTGATTATCCATTTGTGATTTTTTATGTATAGTAACACGTACTTAAGACTAAACAGACAGGCCTCGCATTATGCTGCCTGCTCTGAGAGAGAGAGAGAGAGAGAGAGAGAGAGAGAGAGAGAGAGAGAGAGAGAGAGAGAGAGAGAGAGAGAGAGAGAGAGAGAGAGAGAGAGAGAGAGAGAGAGAGAGAGAGAGAGAGAGAGACCCTCTAGCCCTCACACACACACACACACACACACACACTCACGCCAAATATATTGTTTTTCACTGAGACGCTTATCAGCTTCCATCAGCTCTTGAGGAAAAAGTGAGTGAAGGACAGGCTTGTATGTGGGTTGGCCTGGCAGGGCAGCGCTGTGCTGTGACTAGAGAGATTTCAGGTTTATATTTAACAGCCTCCACCTATTTTAGTAGGACAGCAGTGGCAAGCACAATCCCCAACCCTTCCTCACACTCACACTTTACTGCCTCACAAGGTCTTCACATCGGGAGATGACGACGACGAAAACACCAAACACTGTTAAAAAGAGATAAGAGCCATATCCTACCGGCTTGTCTTTGATGGTGGGACTGGACACACACAGGTACAGTTTGCCCTCTTCTTCAATGCATGCGTCAATCAAGGCTTGCACAGAGCTCTCCTCTTGAAACAGAAGGAATGCGTAGCCTGCAAGAACAAGGGAAGGGAAGGGAAGGGAAGTGGATTCATTCCAGTGTTCTGAGACAGGTTCCAGTTCTACAGGTACCATGGTTACCAATTGCAACGCACCTTTGGGAGGGAAGTAGGACTTGCTCTCTGCTTTGTGTGGCCAGTCCACGAAAAGGTGTCCGAAACGGCGGAAGCTGGCTGTGATCTCATCTTCAAGAGAAACCCCAATAAATTTTTATTGCCGACAAGGAACATGGTACTATTTGTGTTAACCATTAAAAACTAATATACTGTAGGTCCCAAGTAGTTTCCCAGGCTCTCAACACAATGGAGTAATAGTGATCAAGAATTTTACACATAATATGCAATATGTACTAATAAACTAAGGCAGTTTTTTGTTCCAATTATTCTCAAAAGACTGGTCGAGTGTAGTGTTCTTTTCCAGCAATGTCTTGTTAGTTTGAGTCAAATATCTTTGTTGCTTTTTTTTTGCAACAACAGTAAGAGGTAGTACAATTAATACCATTACAATTATCAATACCATTACTCTACCTTCATCAATGTCAGGTGGAAGGCCCCCTACGAACACCTTGCGGGAGTAGCGTTCAATGCGCTCGCCGTTCTGATGGGGAAATCCGTGAGGGGAGCCAAGACCTCCGACACCATCACCGCCGCGGTCATCTTCCCCAAAACCACCACGGTCGTCCTCCATAGGGAACAGGGATGAATGACCTATAACACCAAAGCATAGCATCAATTTGAGTCTTTGTGTGTGTGTGTGTGTGTGTGTGTGTGTGTGTGTGTGTGTGTGTGTGTGTGTGTGTGTGTGTGTGTACACAATAAAATGATTGAACAAAAGTCACCTTCTTATTCAAACAAAATATTTTACACATAGAGCCATATCAGTACTGCAGATGTGGAAATATCTTTACCCATTTCCACCACCAGGTCTGACAAAAAAAAATGTTTTACTTATTTCAATAGCAAACATGTAATAATTTGATTATTTAAAACACTGGTAACTGTGAAGGGAACCATCTATGCAACCAAGTAAACCCTATAACTGTCTTTAACTGCCAAAAGAAGAACTACTGTAAGGTTACAAAATGTCATTGTTTTGAAACTGCACTTGGGAGATGAACAGCTCTGTAAAACTGCCATGTTTCAAAACTAAAGACATGTCTGTGTGGTTTCCATCACCCTTCACAGTTAAACAGCTATAATCACCCAACCATATAGTTTTAGTTCACGATGAATTAAAGGAAGAAAAAGCCAGTAAATCAGATGCATTTAGGAAAGGTTAAAATAATTAAATAACCAGATTACACAATGGTAGCGTTTGCCCTGCACTTGCAAGTTAAAATTAAAATTCTTTCAAGCAATGATAGATTAGCAGCCATTACCCATATTTACCCCAAATTCTTTGCGTCATTACAGCTCTCATTTGACACATGGGCCATCATAACAGGAAGGGCTACCACAAAAATCACTCAGCACAGACAGGGCGACAAACACCAAGGAATGCCGTGAGATAATACGTAAGGGAGGAAGACAACCACAAAGCAAACACACTTGGGGGGGGGGGGGTTAGCAGTTAGGCACAATCTCTTAGTTACCTCGTCGTCTCCCATAATTCCTTGCTGCATGTTAAAAAGAAAAGACATATCAGCCTTGAAAGAAAAAAAGTGACTGTAGACTCTCAAGCCTTGCATGAATGACTTGCAGATTTTGTTTCACTTTGATATATTATCATCATCATCATCATCATCATCATGTTCACATGATCCAAGTTCAAATTCACATCAAAGGCCAAATCCAACCAACGAGTCATCATGACCGGTCAGAAAATATCCTGAAGTCCAAATGTCATGCCCTAGTTTTTGTCACCATAACACATTTCGGTTTTATGAACAGCTCTTAACGAGACTGTCACTAGAACGAGACATTGAAAGGAACATACCGTTCACGGGCCCATCTCCCGGGTGGGGGAACCCAAAACGTCCTGCCAAGAGGAACAAGGCACCGTTAAGGTAGCTCTCAAAGCCACACAAAGACAAGGAAACACAATAGTTAAGAGCGAGCTTTGTTGTTAGCTGGCACTAAACTGAGCTAGCTATGGAAAAAATATGCCATTAAGAAACAAAGGATGTTTGACTGACTAAAATGTTAACAGTTACACTCCCCTGTGAAGCTGCATATCTAAGATTATTAAGAAGCTTAACAGTAATCTCAGTTTAATGACAATGAATTGTAAATTCAATATCACATAATCGGTAAACAAGATGAAAACCTTGGATAGCTAATTATACTTTGGGTATAATTAACATACGAATAAGATTCATATTTGTATTGCATGCTGTAGGAAAGAGCATTAATCATTGTGATTGTGGGATGAGGCCTAGTTTTGTTTAAAATTTTCCCCTTACTGGTCAGCTGTTCTTTCTCAGACTCCAAAGAAAACCCCTTGATGGCCTAGGCCACTCTATTCTTCTTTGCTAAAACATCAGCTAAACATGACATGGATTAAGGCTAGTCCTAAAAGAACTTAAATAAAAATCTCCATTGGCAAAAGGTTTTTGTGGATCAATATGCTTCAAGTCCAGGTATGCGGAAACTGATGCGGGATGTTTACTGCCCTCAGGGTTAAAAACCCTTGTTATTTCATAACACATTTCTTTTGCAATTGCACAGGGAAGCACCTTTCAAGGAATCCTGTTCAGCCCTCATAATGTCAATCAGCGAGTTCTCTAGGGAGTGCATGCTGAAGCCATCAAAGGATCGGCTACGTTCCTGCCAAGAGACAGGAGAGAACCGTTATTAGCCCGTGGTGTTCTCACAAGAACTGGATGACACAGCTCGGCTCTGCAAAGAGCCGCATCACTCTAGCAGCTTCTGGAACCTTCTGGCTCTTTGTCCATAATGGAAGATGTGGTATGGTATGCATATAAGACACTTCCAGACAACATTGACACTCAGAAATGGACATTAGACACACACACACACACACACACACACACACACACAGAGCAAGTCATACAAATGGTATGCATATAAGACACTTCTACACAGCATTGACACTAAGAAATGGACATTGGAGGCACACACACACACACACAGTACAGAGTACAAACAGTCATACAAACAGAGAATTTTAACATTGTAGGTCCCCCATGGAGTGGACATGTCAAGCTGCATCATGCTTCTACCCCTTCATCACACAAATTGTGGAAACATTCCACTTTGGCAGCCCCCGAGGCAAACACAGAGAGAGAGAGAGAGAGAGAGAGAGAGAGAGAGAGAGAGAGAGAGAGAGAGAGAGAGAGAGAGAGAGAGAGAGAGAGAGAGAGAGAGAGAGAGAGAGAGTTCCTATTCCTAGAATTAGGTTTGAAGTTGAATGCTGACAAGAGTTTACTGCAAAACTACAAGATACACGCAGAAGGGGGAAGTTCGAAGGCCTTGACTGGCATCTGTTAACCCATTCATAGAATGACACAGCAGATAAAAATTACAACTAACAGACAATAAAACAAACCAAACACTTAACCATTGTCTAGTATAAATTGAATTGAATTGAAATGTAGATCAGAATCAGTCAGACAGGCTCCAGCACTCTCTTGTAATCAGCAAAGAAAGGAAATAAAGTAAAGTGATAAATAATACAGACAATCCTGCTTTTAGTTCCAAACCATCATGTATGTTGTGATCCTCTGTATTGCATGAAAACATAAAGCCGATCAGAGCAGTACTTCATAAGCTCCACACACACACACACACACACACACACACACACACACACACACACGCACAGATCCAATTACAACACCCACTGTCTCCTATTGTTGGCTAGGGCACAAAAGCCAGGGCTGGTTGTTATCACATCTCTGCATGACGATCCATATGTCCTTCTCCTTTTCACCCTCCCCCCACATCCAGATGAGTAAGCACTAACGAGGGAACGACAGAATGAGAGAGAGAGAGAGAGAGAGAGAGAGAGAGAGAGAGAGAGAGAGAGAGAGAGAGAGAGAGAGAGAGAGAGAGAGAGAGAGAGAGAGAGAGCCCCAGTCACGAATATCTGGAAAATGTCCCTCCGTAGCGAGGGTTATTCTAACAGCACATCACTGGGATTGGATGGATCGTAGATGAGGTTGGTAAGTGTTTGTGAGAAATAATCACGTTGTCATGAGCCATCCCTTCTACTTCCTCTGTCCAGCCATGCAGGGGCTTCTCTCTCTCTCTCTGTCCCTCCATCTCCTCTCTCTCTCTCTCTCTCTCTCTGCCCTCTCTCCCTCGCCCTCTCTGCATAGCCAGGGCCTACCGCATTTGACTCACTCCTACGCTACGTGCTCTCCTCACACGGCAGGCCAGCGGGCACACAGCTGTGCTGCTGGTAGAAGCCGCAAGGCTAGGCCCGAGAGAGAGAGAGAGAGAGAGAGAGAGAGAGAGAGAGAGAGAGAGAGAGAGAGAGAGAGAGAGAGAGAAAAAAGAAAGAGAGAGGTTCTCTGTATTATCACTTGTGCCATTCATCCCATGCGGGGGCTCGTGCCGCACGGCTCATACAGCTTTGATCTGAACGCATCCATCAATCCAGGCCACAGGAAGGCCTTGTCATAATCAGATTATGCCTGACTGAGCAGATATGCTGCCGCTACAGCCAGGGACACTCTCTTTCTCTCTCTCGCACTCTTGTGTCACCCTCTCCTTTCTCCATCTTTCACTCACTCTCTTTCTCTCTCTCCTCTCTCCTCTTCACGCACACAAAAACACAATCATACGTCCGATTGCTCTTTGTCAATTTCTGTAGCAATGCATGGATGGTTATCTGCTTTCATCCTCTAGCTACTCACTAATCAAACAGACAAGCTCATGCATTCATGCGCCATTTCGTTTCCATCATTGGTTTATCAGTTTAAGGCACATAAATATTATCTTTCTGTCATCACTATACGGTTGATAATTGAGGAGCTATAACCGGTACAATGCTATTCATTCATTCATTCACAGTAAGCACAGACTGTTCAACAGACACACAAGCACACAGCAATCCAGCTGACCCAAGCATGATTTAGCTGCATCATGGTGATGTTGATGGGGGAGAAAAAAAACAAGTAAGAAACATCTCTCCATGCAAGACACGCCTAGATTTTCTTTTTCTTTCACCCTTTGTCTCTCTACTAGAACTCGAGGCCTTACCTGGAAGGGGAAGATGCTCTCGTTCCTGTTCATGCTGTCCTCCAGCCAGGGCTTGGGGTTGAACCCAGAGTTGTTGCGGTTGAACTTCTGTGAGGGTGTCTGGTTGTTGGGGAAGGACTTCTTGAGAGGAGAGATGGAGTTAAGGGGCATCATCCCCCCAGCGATCCTCTGGCGGTAGTCGCGTCCCTGAGTGGCACCCCAGCCTCCGTAGCCACCTCCTCCTCCACCACCACCACCACCGCCGCCGCCACCACCACCAGGGCTCCATGAGCTGGATGAGGGAGTCGAGGAGGGGCTTTGGTAGCTGCCCCAGGGGGAAGGGGGCTTGCTGAGGTTGTTCCCTAAATGAGGCAGCTGGTTGAAAGCAGCGTTGCGGTGGGAGAAGGGGGGTGGAGGATGGGGGCTGGCTGGAGAGCGCCGATGCTGCTGGGGCTGGCTGTGGGGATGCTGGAAGTGGGGGTGTGGTGCTGGGTGGTGCTGGGACAGTGGGCCCATCTGATGGGAGAAGCTACCCCCAAAGCTGGGGCTGGCGTGGTGCGAGAAATTCTGGAAGAGGAGCGGTGGCGGCCCACTGCTGGTGTTACCAGCTGGGCTAAAGAAGCCCACTTCCTCGTTGACCAGTGCCGATGGATTTGAGGGGATAGCAGTGGACCAGCTGTTGAAGCCAGTAAGGGACGAGGAAGAGGAGCTTCCTGACTGCACCATCGTGCCCATGCCGGTTGTCTCCTGGTAGTCGAAACCGGATAGCACGGGCGACTCGATGCGGAGGGTCTCCTTGCCGTTACCATTCTCTGTGGTTCCTTTCTCTAGTTGGCTATCCTCAGGCATGGTGTTGTCGAGGTCAGATATGATTCCTGACGTTTCCTGATGGCCTGGTGGGGAGATGGGCTGCTTTTCTTGAATTTCTTGAATATCCTGTTGCTGCTGCTGTTGTTGCTGCTGCTGCTGCGCCTTGGACTTCTCAGGCTCCAGAATCTCATCTTGCATGTTCGTGTGGTTCGTCACGACAGGAAAGAGCCAAGCGGATCCTGCACTTCCACCATTGGTAGCCGTGCTGGTGTTGATGAAGGCGGGGGGACTCGGGGGTGCTGTCTGATGATGTACTGGATGCTGCAGGTGTGGGGGAATTCTCACGGGGAAAACTGATTTGTTAGCACTGTTGTTCTTAACCAGGGCTCCAAAACCGTAATCCCCCATTTATATAACCCGGTATGCTTTCTCCTGGCTTTAATTTTCTCAATCTCTTTTCACACCTAAAACGGGAAGAGACAATCACAGGGGTTGGGGGAGATGACCACGATTATTATACCGATTCATGAGAATTCTCACCAAACAGAAGCCGACCGGCTGCCCTGGTTGATATCCAGTCCCACTTTAATTTAACAATGAAGGGAAATCAGAGCGTGCATGCAATCGCTAAAATGTAACAGACAACCTTATAAAACAGCTCAAATTGCAGGTCTGTGCGTACAGCTCTTGGCTACAAAGTATCTGGCGACGTTTCTTGTAGCAAAATGAGGTCGTCGTGATAATGTATCGTTAGCCATCTCGCTAGCAGCCTAGCTTGCTAGGCTTTCTCTACATGATCAATTAACCCAGAGGCAATCACTTGGCTGTTATATTTCAAGTAGGCTAATCTACGCAACGAGATAATAAACGATCTTAAAAAGGAAGGCGACATGTAGACATAGGCACCTACCGATTGTCTTCCCTTTACGGCAATGACCTCCTCAGATTCGACCATTTAAATGCAGGAAAATGCTGATGACGTCTTCTGTCTGTACGGATTGGGGTAGTTTCTCCGTCTCTGCAAGCCTATTCCAAGGCAGCGAGCTAATTAGTTAAATAAATTGTCTGTTTGACATCTACGTTACCGGTGGTTGTTTCGCTCACAAATAATCGCACCGTTTTCTATTCTAGTGTCAGTTCCACCACGGGACACTTACCAAATATCTTATGTTTGAAATGAACACGCTGTCACATTGGAGTGACACTTGTAACCACTGCGTTATCGTGTCCTGTTTGCTCAAGAACACTCGCGGCAGATCATTCTCTCAGTTTTACAGGAAGAGACCTTGTAACACAGTATTGTATTATCCGCGGTTGGCGATTAGTTCAAATAAGTTCGATCCAAGATGGTTTCAGATGCTGTCATGACTTTAGTTGATCTTGAATTTTACATGTAATGCTGTCCTTTTCCCTGCTAAACGTAGGGTAGTCTCTTACAGCCCATCGAATGTGACAGCTGATCCACCAGTGCAAGAACACTTCCGGCTCAAGCCACTCCCCGTGAGGCATTTATGTCCCGCCCCCATGCAACACATGAGTTGTGTGCCATTGGTCATTTGACTACAAACCACGCCCTAATGAACCCTTCCTCTGCACACAGGACGATGCGCACTGAGGCTTATGGAAAACCCAACCTTCCTCCTCATCTATTCTCAGAATATGAAATAAAACGGCAGTGTTAGATAACGTAACGTTTGAGGTATTAGCAACCATGACGCAATGGTGGTCGTATCCTAAACCAGGAAATGCAGAATTGTGGTAGTGACAATTGTTTGTAGAAAAAAATATGGACTGGACACATGATATTAACAATATCATAGGCTTTCTACAGGACTATTGAGCCTACATGATCCAGAAAATCTGCATGACATTTAGTGTATAGCCTAAATTTTAGGTCAAACAGGCAGGACAAACAAGTTGGGATGAGGGAAATCAACTGAACTAGCCCTGCGCCTTTAACACATTATTATGCATCCCCAGCTCCAAGTCACTGCAGAGAGGAATTTGAGATGCAAATGTCTCCTGGAACTAACAGTATCTCTGCCTCTCCACCTGGTTCTGTGGTCCTCGGAAACAGAACAGGGGAGTGAGGACGACAAGAACCTTGCTGAAGAGAAAATACCAGGGGTGAATGGGTGGGTGGGGGTGTCATATGACTTGGATCAGGGTTTGTCTCTGTGTGCATTACAAGCGTTATCTCCACCCTTCTAACATGCATTCATTTGTGTGTCATTCAAGCAGTGCATTGCTTGTGGTCCTTCTGCATAAGAAAGCAGGTTACAGTGTGTGTGTGTGTGTGTGTTAGTGTGTGTGTTGTATGTGACTTGGGCATGGCTGCCTCAGCTCTCTCTCTCTCTGTGCACACTGAAATCTCATTAAAGTAAGCCGATGCTATTTTCAGCCCTTAATCGAGCTTTCGGGGCTTGATTATTCATGCCTGGGCCAGGCTACAGCAAACGCTCTGCCTCTCTGCAGCAGCACCCCAGCTAAAATAAATAAATAAATAAATAAATAAACAAACAAAAATAAATAAATAGTTGCATGCCTCAGATGATCAGAGCCCACCCTTAAGTCACACACACAGGGCCTTGTAGAATCACATTGGTTCATGGCTGACAGCAGCAGCAGCTCACTCCAGACCCAATCTAGCTGTGACTTTGCATGGATCTGCTTCACACTAAGATGGATGTGTATGTGCTGCCCCTTTTATTTTAATCTGAATGCACAGATTGGTGTGGTCAATATACAGCACAACAGGAAAACACACTATGCATTTCAGAACAGTGTTGTCGCTCGCTGGAGGTCGTCTTCTTCCTCCCCCTCTTTCTCTCCTCTCTCTCTCTCTCTCTCTCTCTCTCTCTCTCTCTCTCTCTCTCTCTCTCTCTCTCTCTCTATCCTCTTTCTCCCTCTCTCGATCTTGTTTGAAGACTGACAGTTTTTCCGGAGTCAGCAGATCCTTAGCAGTGTGTGTGCATACACACGCAAGCACACACACACGCGCGCGTAGCTTCCGCCGACCCCACCCTGTTTGTGTGCCCTCATACCCAGCACTAGCGCTGCCGTTTGTGTGACCTGCCGGCTCTGTCAGTCCACAGGGATTAAGCACACACTCAGGGCAAAGAGAGAGCTGGGGAGCTCAGGGCATGGCTCATTCTCTCTCTCTCTCTCTCTCTCTCTCTCTCTCTCTCTCTCTCTCTCTCTCTTGTCTTTTCTCTTGTCTTTTATCTATCGATGTATCTATCCCTCTGTCCTTGTCTCTTTCCTTTTATCTATGTATCTCTTCCTCTCTCACACTCACTCACTCAGACACACGTGCACATACACACACACACACACACACACACACACACACACACACACACACACACACACACACTATTAAGTCTCTCATGACTCACACTCCACAAGCCGCAAAGGGAAGCCAGCTTTTCTGAGGAAAAGGAACCCTCCATGAGCTAGGGCTAATAGCTAGCCTGCATCTTGCAGAGTGATGCATGTGTGTGTGTGTGTCATTTATGCACAGTTCCACTTTTATAATCATTTCAAAATACTATGCGGTCCGAGAGCCTATCTATAGCCAATGATGCACAGAGCAGCGTTTTGAGCAATATTGCTAGACAATGCTCAATGCTCATTAGTATCATAGATATTTCCCATAGGTTTGCCGCTTTCCATGTTAATATTTCCAGTGTGAAACATAGCAAAAGTAGTTTGGGAACGAAAAAAGATTATCAACTGTAATGATCATTCAGTCAGAACACATGGTTGGTCAGTTGCCTTGCAACATTCTTGTCTCATGTATTATCACCAGTCATTCACAATTGATCACTAAATGGAATCTACAGTTAGCAACATGTATAGCCTAGCCTCTTTAATCTGAGTGCACAGTGTCTGTGTAATGGATGCCGACTAGCTTGGCTAGCTGGCGGCAGTATGTGTAAATCCTTACAACCCAATCCTTCAAGAACTGGTTCTAAGCCTGGGCTTTTCAGTTCAGTGGTTAGAACATTCGACTCCCCTGCCGTGGTTAGTTATTGTTGACGGGCAAATCTGAGACCCGAGTGTGGTGAGAACGGCTCCAGCTACATCTGGTCAATACTGCACAGTGCACAACAGGAAAACACACACTGTGCATTTGTTGTCGCTGGCGATCCTCTTCTTCTTTGTCCTCTCTCTCTCTCTCTCTCTCTCTCTCTCTCTCTCTGTCCCCCCCTCTCTCTCTTTGTTTTTTTCCCTCTCCTATCTTGTTTGAAGTCAGCAGATCCAGTATAGATCCAGTTGATCAGCAACAGATCTTTGATGATCACACTCCTCGACCTCAATTGGATCATCTCTGCGACTTGCATTTTAAATAGGAGAGGCAATTGATTAGCCTGGGAGTACCCATGCTGCCTTGCGTGCTCGATTTCATTTAGCCCTGCAAAGCAGCATGGTGTCCTTGGCCGATCTCTAGCCCTGCTTTAGGGATCTAATCTTGCTTATGATCCTTACGATAGACATTCATAGCACCCAATAAACAGCTCTCAACAATCAAAAACCATAAGCAAATGAATAGGTGGTTCCCAAACTTCATCACTTGTGATGATTTAGCGAGGCTAGGAGTCATTTCAATTTTGCATTCAGAAGACCCACTGACCATGTTCTGAAAATGTTCTGCTGGCATTGATAACAGGAAATTGATATTAATATAGGGATATGATTCGGATATGATATGGATACTCGATTCTGGGTTTAAAATTTTCTAAATAATTGTTTTTTTTAAATGCTCATGCATTTGGAGATTGATATAAAACACAAAGACATGAGTGAATTAAACCCAATCTGTCGGTCTTGAGTGTTTGTGTATCAACTCCTCTAGGCTCTGAGAGCAAAGACTTTATAAAATAGAAACAAAACGGTTTTATTCTCTGCTGATGACCGAGAGGGTCATCACATGAACACATCACATGGAGATATTTAGCTGCGCTCACAATCCCTAAATCAAGTTCACGAGAACAATTGACAGTATTTAAAATCAGAGAGAAAAAAAAAGAACAGCCGTCTCAATTTAGCATTCCTTGCATGGCCTGCAGCTATATGAGCTTATCATCACGGATATTTCAAGAGCCAGTTTTAGCATGTCACACAGAAAAATGGTTAACAGAGAACATATCTGTTACTCTTTCAAAAACATTTGTATTATTCAGTACATATTTTGTTGTTCCTCAAAGGTTAGCCTACCAAACCCAAGCCGTCACCCTATTTTTAGAGAGTCAAAGCTGCTTCACTGTCTGGCTCATTATAGCACATTCATCATGCATTGATCTCTGCTCAGATGTGGTGGTACCCCCCTACACACACACACACACACACACACACACACACACACACACACACACACACACACACACACACACACACACAGACACACACACACACACACACACACACACACACACACACACACACACACACACACACACAGGCAGCCCGAATAATCATCAAGAGTCTTTGCTTTCAGGCCGTCTGTCTGTAGCCCAGTCACCAGATCCCTGCCTATAAGGTCACCAGGTTCACATTGGAGGGGCATTGTCTGTCCTTTTGGCTGCTGCTGGGTCTCGGCCTGGCTCTAGCAAGGTGCAGAACAGAACAGCAGCACACAAAGCAACTTCATTCAGTTGCGGCTACATACTTGGACACGCCTCGCTATGCTGTGTGAGGGGATGGTGGGGTGGGGCTAGGGGACCCAGTCACAGAAGTATAAGTTACTAGTGACCCATCTAACCAACATCTTACTGAATAAAAAACATGTCTTCTATAGAATTTTCCCCTGTGAAAAGCTTACAATCCATTCTTCTAATATATGACACCTCTTATGGATTTGGATGAGGTCACCTTATATGAATTGGGTGACCCACATATTTGACACATATTGAATAACAGCATACTGTACATTGTGTGAAGACAGACAGACCTCAGAGCAGAGACCACTGAGCACAAAAGATGTAAATGTAAAAAAATAAAAAATAAATAAGATACCTATATGATATATACTGTATCAACCCACATATACAGCAATATATGATAGATCACCTATGGCACCAAAAAAAGTGGGCATTGTAATACATCTATCATTTTTCAAAATGGGGGACAAAAGGGGACAAAATGCAAATCTGGCCTGGGGCAGAAAACAAGGCTTGCGCCAACCCTGCCAAAATCTAGGCTATGTATTGTATCTACAGACATTTTCAAATTCACGTCTATATATGCAGTACACAAAACATCAAGCCAATATGGACTGTCAATTGGTGTAGTGCATTGGATAGGGGAATTATCTCATTTACTATAATACAATAAAATACAATACCAAAATAAAGCTTATCACTCTATGTGTAGCCTACATATTATTCCCCCCTGTTCTGTTGCCAGATCAGTGGGGCTGTCTTTTTCTGTGTGCGACTTCAGAACACTCTCCATGGCAACTACGCTGACAAAATGACTGCAAAATGAAGCCAAGCAAAGGAGACTGGGAGGGATGAGAGCTGAGGAGGACCTATACCGTATCACATAGTGAGGCTAATGATAGCACAGTCACTGTGTCAAATCACTGGTGACCTGTACATGGTGTACATGGCCATTGTTCCCTCTTGTGGAAAATGGAGAACCGTTAGCAGCTGGGTGGTGGTGGTGGGGGTTGGGGGGGTGCTGATGGTTTGGTTTGGGGGAAGCAAGGGTGCCGCAGCATATTATTGGATAGAGTGACACATGTCCAGGAATATACACACACACACACACACACACACACACACACACACACACACACACACGCACACGCACACACACGCACGCACACACACACACACACACACACACACACACACACACACACACACAAAGGAAGAGAGAGATGACTCAGATCTCTGGCTCCACTGACAGATGACCGCCATGCTTCTCTCTCCCTCTGGTTCCTCGGGTCACCTTGTGTGCTCTCAGTCACTCCCCCTGGC
>JAODXP020000030.1:8916129-8948629 GCA_027497455.2 Sardinella longiceps
ACACACACACACACACACACACACATTTCTGTGCATACAGTCATACAATATACAGTGTATAGGCACACCTATCTGTACAGTGCGTATTTGTCCTCACACAAACACACACACACACACACACACACACACACACACACACACACACACACACACACACACACACACACACACACACACACACATTGACACAAGCACACACACAGTCCAATTCTCTCTCTCTCTCTCTCTCTGGGGCCTGCTCTTTACAGTTCCAATTTCCTATCCAGCTCCAAAGTGACATGCAGAAAGACACAAGGGTCACACACACATACATACACACACACACACACACACACACACACACACACACACACACACACACACACACACACACACACACACACACACACACACACAGTTCCTTTTTGGATGCAACATAGATAAACATTCTTACAACACACACATCTAACCCTAACATGTCTACCATCTTGCAACTTTACCCCTAGAGTATCTCGCAATTTTGTGAAAGAGAAGACAGCCATTTTTTTTACCTCTAAAGTATGCATGAGCACTTTCCCTGCTCTTGCAATCTTTACAGTCAGAACGACTCCAAATAACTATGCTATGCATGTGTACTCACTGCAGGGTATGATATATAAGACCATTTGAATATTGGGCAAATGCAAAGGCCTCTGGCACCACCATCTAACTATTTAGCACATGAGGACTTTAAAGAATGAAGTACAGTAAGATGGAGGTCTATTACATCTGCTTTTTCAGAGTAGCCTAGTGTCTTTTTGCAAGCAGAGGGTAGGGATCCTGGTGTGTGTGTGTGTGTGTGTGTGTGTGTGTGTGTGTGTGTGTGTGTGTGTGTGTGTGTGTGTGTGTGTGTTCTGACCCTAGTGGGGGGTGGGAAACATTAACCCCAAAATCTGAGCTCCACAGGATTTTAGCGGTGCACCGAACAACCCGAACAACTGCTCAATTATTCATGTAGTGAGCGTGATCATTTATTCATGCCGCATGAAGACGGCATGAGTCCTCTCCAGTTACTTTCTCTGAAAGCACCGCCAATCACATCCAGGACACATGCATAGATTTAAACGTGCACGAGCGCGCGCACACACACACACACACACACACACACACACATACACACCAAACTCACATGCACACACACACACACACACACACACACACACACACACTAATCTCTCTCTCTCTCTCTCTCTCTCTCTCTCTCTCTCTCACACACACACACACACACTAGTCTCTCTCTCTCTCTCTCTCTCTCTCTCTCTCTCTCTCTCTCTCTCACATCACACATACACACACACACACACACACACACACACACACACACACACACACACACACACACACACACACATAAAACATTCACAAACATACATACCCAGATAGATAAACAATTTTGATTAATGTTGCAATTGCTTGAAATGCATACATACATGCATACATACATAGAAACCCTGAACACACCGACAGCTTACAGAAACACACACACACACACACACACACACACACACACACACACACACACACACACACACACACACACACACAAACACAAACACACACACAAGCAAAGATACACAAAGACAGACAGATCTGCAAACACAAGCAAACACACACACACTAACACACACACACACACACACACACACACACACACACACACACACACACACACACACACTCACACCATCACACACTCCCGTCTCAGGAGCTGGTGGTTCGATTGAATTTCTAGCTCCTGGCTGGCGCTGAATTCTTTGAGAGAGTCCTTGTTTTCGCTGTGCCAGCTTCATTTGATCTATCTGCCCTTCAGCGCCAAGCGCCTTCCCCTCGCACATTAACACACTGGCCCTTTCCCAGGCAGCCTGTTTCTATGGCGATCACCAGAGCAACCTCAGGGGGACGCTCCTTCGCTACGGAGAAATGAACTTAACAGAAGAGAGATAAACTGAGAAACAGACAAGCTAACTGAATCTGTATTTTAGCTATATATTTTTCAGCTGGGGAAAAGGAAATAATATAAAAAAAAGAAATATGTCTCTCCACTGACCTTTTTCATATTGACATAGATTAGCCCATTGGTTTTCAAACTGATATATGTATATATATATAAATATAAATATGTATATATTTATTTATTTATTTATTTTTTCTTGGCTGAGAGGTTATTTGTAAGATGCACATGATGAGATAAATAAGCTCATCAAGCTGTGCACTCTTTAGCTCTGTCTTTGGAGACCTGATCCTCACAAAGATGAAACTGTTTCCTTGGCAACCATGATCAGTCACCCAAAAGTTGTCCTCCGCCTTTTTATTTATTTATTTTTTTTCCCTTCCCCTTCCGTGGCGTCTACGCTAGCGCTGCCTGAGAGTGATCTGTCACTGTGGATGACAGATTCCTTATTCCAACGGGCTCGCTTTTACACCTGCTGAAAAAGTCACTGAGTTCATTTCAGTGGTTGAGGTGAACTCAGAAAACTAAAGTCGAAGCTGCCATATTATATTATGTTATATTATATCAAATTGTATCACTGTATATTATAATATATAATATATAATACTGTCAAATGATTAAAAAAATATCAGATTAGTCACAAATTTTTGACACTATTAATCATGATTAATCACTTTAATCTCAACTCTTCTCTATCTTTTTCCAAGGACCCCTTATGGAAGATCTGATATCACCAAGTAATTAAGAGTCCAGGATCAATGTCAAACTTGTTGCCTTGGATCAACAGGTTAAGTTTAGAGTTAGGGTTAAGGTTAGGGTTAGGGTTAGGCTTAGGGTTAGGGTTAGAGTAGCCTGACATAGCCCGACCATAATACTGCTGTGCATCCGTATTCATGGTCTGGGAACGGTCCTCTTGGGCGTGTTTATATCGGTAGAGAGTCTACCGGCCAATAAGCGACGCTGATTAGACGAGCTGTCCAATTGTTTCAAACCAAAAGTGAATACCCTCCCCCCCGCAGTATAATCGCGTAAGGTTAAAGAACCTCCAGACCATGAATACGGATGAACAGCAGTATTATGGTCGGGCTATGTCAGGCTAGGGTTAGAGTACATTGATCCAGGACAAACAAGTTTAACATTGATCCTGGACTCTTAATTACTTGGTGATATCAGATCTTGCGACCCCTTATAATCGCAACAGAAATTAAAGCATACAGGCTTATATCTATTTGATCTGTTGGATGCTACATGGGTGTAGTGGGTGTTGGACACAGAGGTACAGAGTACCCCCCACTTCATGAAACAGATCATTTATGTACAGTGGTTAAAGTGGGATTTGGCAGGAGGGGGAACTCTCATATTTTGTGTCAGCACAAACAAAGAAAATGTATAGAAGAAGAATAGGATGATATTGTTAATTTATCTGAGGTACCTGCGTACCCCCGCATTCCCCCCCACTTTAAACCCTGTTTATGTAGACTTTCTCACTTTTAGGTATTCATTTATGACAGAGATCTTCAACAGGGGGATCGGGACCCCTTGGGGGTCCGCGGAGGTACTACAGGGGGTCCCCCAAATTATTATATCCGAAGTACTTTTTTCCTGTCTGTATAGTCTGCAGTTGTAAATACATACAAATGTATGCGATTGCAGACTATACATTTGGTAGAGTTGTGTGTGGACCCTGATACATAAGTCCTGTCTCAAAGGCTGATTGATGCATCTGTTAGTATGTGGAGTGTGCCTGTGTGGTAGGCCGAGGGGGGATGGTGGTCCGCGAGCAGACTGTCTCGCAGAAAAGGGGTCCTTGGGCCAAAAAATGTTGAAGACCCCCGATTTATGATATTTATGACATTTATGACATTTATTATGTTGCATACCCCCACAGAAAAGATCCCTACTATACTCTGATGCCAGATGCTATGTTGGAACAAACCTTTTCATGGACCCCTTAGACATGCACAGCAGAGCCCTGTGGCCAAGCTTGAGAACCAATGAGCTAATCTATGTCAATATGGAAAAGGTCAGGGGAGAGAGACAAATACAGCCAAGACCTGGAAGGAGAGTTTTGGACAATCTATAGTCCACTTTGATGCATTTTTACTTCACCCTCCACTGTTGTTAGATATACAGAAGTGTTTACCTCACTCACGTCAGATGTAGCGCTACGCGCGTACATCTGATATTCAGCGATAGATGAGTTATTTCAGGAGCCAGAAATCCTTGAATCTAACTGGGCAAACGGCTTGTCCATCAATTTAATTGACGTACACTTCAGCCAACCACATCGAAACCAACCGATGACGCTGGTTACGTTTGTTGGATGGCTGGATTCAAAACAGTTGCTTCTTCGCTACGTCACACCCTCTACAGCAGCCAGCGGCCCTGATTGGTCTGGTTAGAGAATATTGGGCTTGAAATCTCTCTGATGGGCTTCAACATCAGATCGTTGCGCGGAAGTGCCTTACGAAAGTTACGTAGCGCATCATCTGACGTGAGTGAGGTAACAGAAGTGTGCCAAAGTATCTCTCTAGTTTGACTTGATAGCCTAGGCATTTTCTAGCTATAAAGGTAAGCACAATGCATGCTTATGAAGGGAAGTGGAAGCATATTAATCAGGATTAATTAATCTGAGTTATTTTGTGCAATTAATCTTGAGTGTTTGAGTGAGTATTTTAACAACTCTACTGTATATACAGTATTATAATATAATATTATCTTATATACTGTATATGTTACTGTAATTACATCATAGTATACCAGCATGCCTCTAGGAACTTAAAGTATGTGCTTCTGTAACAGGCGAGGATTGTAAAAAGAAAAGAAAAAAAAAAAAAATATGAAAAGGTGGCAAGCTGAAACAAAGTGGGCTAACGGAGAGACCCTGTCAATGTCACGGCCACTAGTGAAGTCCAGTCATGCCACTGAAGGACAGCGCTGCCATGGTAACGATTATCTTATCCACGGCATTGGCTGGACACCAGAGGGGTAGATAAGAGAGTGAGAGCTGAAGACGTGACCGTGGACTGTGTGTGTGTGTGTGTGTGTGTGTGTGTGAGTGTGTGTGCATATTTGTGTATGTGCGTACAGTATGTATAGGTGTGTGTATTTGTGTGTGTGTGTGTGTGTTTGTGTATACGTGCATATGTGTGTGTGCCTATTTGTGTATGTATGCGCACGCACGTGCATGTGTGTGTGTGTGTGTGTGCACGTATGTCGGCGTGCGCACATGGGCAGCATCTGTCACTTTCGTCTGTTTGTGAAGAAGGTCGGGGGCAGCCAATGCCTGCCGCCACCATGAGATAGGATACATGATACAAAAAAAAACAAAAAAAAACCTGAGATTGAAAGCTGTCCTTATTGCATTTAGGCCTTATTGCAGTTGTCCCATATTTCCTGACAACACTGCTAAGCTTATGGTCATCAACTGTGGACTATTCAAGCAGAGAGAGTGGGCTCGATACAAAGGCGTGTTGGATACTATACACCTACAGTATAATGCTTCGTTGAAATATAACTTATTCATGAGCTCAATAAGGGCGGGCCCCATTTCTGAGCTAGGGTTGCTTTTATCCAGACTATTTTCCTCCGACAGGATGGCTAAATTAGCTTACTTGAAAAGGGATATCCTGAAACATTTTGAACTTATTTAGTTATTTGACTTATTTAAGATATTATTTTAATGGAGAGAAATGAAATGAAAACTCATCATCATGCACTGGATGGGGTTTTAGTTCAGATTATGAAAATGTAGGCTAGCTCTTGGCAACTATTGCCTTCAGCACAATGTGTCCCAACGTGCTCTCACCAAAATTGGACCAGAGTCTGGTTCCATATGCCAACAGGAGCAAATGAGTTTTTCCCACTGTGCCATGGAGCAGGTGGGATTGGTTATAGATAACTGGCGCCCTCTTGTGGTCAATCTAAGCTCTGCTGGAAACCCCTCTGTTTGAAAAAGGAAGCAGCTGACAGGATTCCTATTCGCTCATAGCAGGGCCAGTTCTAGCATTTTCGCTGCCCTAGAACAAATTAGATTTTTTTTCCCCCACTTTTCTAGATATACAAGTGAAAAAATGAAGAAAAAAGTAATACATTTCTTGCGATAACCCCCTGATATTTCCTAGAACCGACTCTGGCTCATAGGTTCTCAAAGTGCGGCCCATGGACACATTTCTAGCGGCCGGCAATAATATCTGACAATATCTGTTTAAACTGTACAATTAAAACCATCAAACCATGACCATGCCATCAGACACACCTTAATGAATGAAATTTAGCATCTAATTTATGGCAATAAATTTAGCATCTTACTGTATTTACGGCAATAAATGTAAACTGTACAGATGCAACCTGGCCATTGAAATGATTCTATAAACATTTTTTTTTTTTTGTCTTCCCACACCCCTTTGGCAGCCCTCAGTTCAACATTGGGTCCCTAAATTGGCCCTCACCTATCAAAATGTTGAGAACCCCTGCTTTAGCGGCATAGAGTAATACAGTATGATAAAGCAACTCACTGAGAGGCCTCAGAGAATTCCATTATGCATGTCCAGTTCAATTACCTTACAGTTCTCAGTCTGCACTGTTATAGGCACTATTACAGGAGGTGTAAATTATTTCAAAATGCAACGCTAGCCATTTTTGTTCATGGAAGTGTAGTAGCCTACTGCTCCATATTTGTGATCTAAATGTCTCTGATGGGGAAAACACTATACATGTGAAGTATATGAAGTGTTTGTGTGTGTGTGTGTGTGTGTGTGTGTGTGTGTGTGTGTGTGTGTGTGTGTGTGTGTGTGTGTGTGTGTGCTATGTATCGGTGGTTTTGTGTGTGTGTGTCAGTTTGTGTTTGGTATGTGTATGTGATGTGTCAGCCAGATAGAGCGTGTGACATAATGTGTGTGTGTTTGCAGTTTGTGTGTGTGTGTGTGTGTGTATGTGTATGTGTGTGTGTGTGTGTGTATGTGTGTGTGTGCACGCACGTTTGTTTTCGCACTCTTGAGCGTGAAAGAAAGTGGATGTGTTTGTGTGTGTGTTTGGGCAAAGGGGTTGGGATGGGCGGTGGGTGTGAGATTGTGTCATATCTTGTATGTTTGCATAATTGCTATAAATCATTACCTCATCCTCAGAGTACCTTGGCTTGCCCACCACCCAGCACACACACACACACACACAGACACAGACACAGCACACACACACACACACACACACACACACACACACACACACACACACACACACACACACACTCTCACACACAGAGCCCCTGTGGATGAACACAAAGCAGAGGCCCACCTATCCGGCAATAATTGCCTCCTTCGTAATGCGCCACCACGGACCCAGTTCAATTGACTGGCAGGCTATTTACCATGCTGACTTGTTCCTTTTCCATGCAATCTGAGTCAACCAAGAAATGAGGTAACAGCATGGCTAATAGGCTAAATGACGAGCATTGTAACACAGAGGCTTGCCTAACCAGCTTGATTACCACACTAGACTATAGATAATTCATGAGGGGGGACAAAGAAGGCTTGGAAAAGAGCACTTGTCTTTGTGCACGTCTCTGGTCGGGCTCCCTGGCCGGCCTGACGCTCTGAGCTCCGGCCATTGTTGACCACAGATCTCTTGCTGTGGGGACCGGCGAGTCCTTGGCAGTTTCACTCAGAGAGACTGTCCAAAACTAAACCCCCCTCAAAAAAAGGGAAAAAGGAGTGAGAGAGAGAGAGAGAGAGAGAGAGAGTGAACGGGGTTGAGCACAACTGGTGACGCCATCCTGCTACTGGGGTCATCGAGTCGGCAGGAGACAGAAAGAGAGAGAGAGAGAGAGAGACTGAGCCTGTGTGTCTGTGAGAAATAAAACACTTCTTGACCCTGGTGAATTTCAATCTTGATCTTTTCCAGTGCTTTCTTTTAAAAACAAAAGAGCAAGGTAAAGAGCAAGGTAAACGAAAAAGCAAGAAAAATGTTTTGGGTGTAAAATTGGCCTCATCTTCTGTCTCTTGACTCGAACGGCAAACTAATTATAGCTCATCGAGAGAACGAGGACAGGAATGAGGAAGCCATTAGTAAGGTATAATAATCTATCAGCGAGCCCGCATGTTGACGAAGCCCGACGTCTGTTTGTGGCGAGCCCCCGAGTCATCGCCTGCCTCTCTCTCTCTCTCTCTCTCTCTCTCTCTTTGCTATTTTAAAATTGTGGCGGTTGAGGGCGGGCGTCTGATATAACTTTCAGCTGAGTCAGGGGCCGGAAAGAGAGAGCCGTGAGCCGCGAACTGCGTGCCGCCGCCGCCAGAGGAGAGCCAAAGCCGCGGACGATAACCCCCGGGTCAGCTGGAGTCGCGGCTGATTAATAGTCTGGGTGTCTGATGGCCTGCCTGCGTTGTCCGGGGTTCGGGGGAAATCAAGGCAAACTGAGGCACAGAGGCTCTTTTCTCTCTCTCCGACCAGAGATACACATACAGAAGCACACATGTACTCACACACACAGATATGTCCGTTTACACACACACACACACACACACACACACACACACACACACACACACACACACATACACACACACACACACACGCACACACACACACACACACACACGCACACACACACATACGCACAGATCGGCCTACTCAGACAAACATTCACAGATATTACAATGACATGGAAAGCAACACAGATACAAACAAACAAACACAAAGACACAGAGATGCACCAATACATGAACATGAATAGACAGACAGACACACACACACACACACACACACACACACACACACACACACACACACACACACACACAGATATGTGTGTGTACACATACGCACACACAGATTGGCCTACTCAGATAAACATTCACAGATATTACAGACGGGAAAGCAACACAGATACACACAAACAAACACAAATAACATGAACATGAATAAACACACACACACACACACACTGACACACACACACACAAACACACACACACACACATACTGTACATACATACACACACACACACACAGACACACACACATACTGTACATACACACACACACACACACACACACACATACACACACAAAAGGCAGAGATATAAACACAGGAAGAGTACAGACTAATATGAATACGGGCAAAAGTGAGAAGCTATCTCTCTACATGGTGATGGAAGCTGGCTGATCATAGCCAAAAATAAACGCAGTCTGTGTGAATGACCTTAATGTTCTACTCTGACTGGGTCTGCTTAGTCACCAGAGGCTGTGTGAGGCTGCACATTCTGTGTGCACTCACAGGTATATAAGTGTGTGTGTGTGTGTGTGTGTGTGTGTGTGTGTGTGTGTGTGTGTGTGTGTGTGCGCGCGCAAGCGCACGTGTGTTTGTGTGCGCGAGTGTGTGTGTGTTTGTGTATATGTGTGTAGTTTGTGTGTGTATGTGTGTCCGTGTGTGTGTGTGCGTGTGTAGCCTATGTGTGTGTGTGTTTCTATGTTTGTGCATGTTTAGGTGTGTATATGCCTATAGCTCCCTGTGAGCAATATGGAGCATAACATTAGTTCTGACAGGCCATAGAGTCGAGCTACCCCAACTTCACTTGATTGCATATCTTGTTTATCAAGGCCTGTTGTTGCTGTATGTCTATGGAAATGTTCTTGTTTGTGTTTCTGTGCAGGTGTGTTGTCTGTATGATTGCATATCTCTCTGTGTGTACACATTACAAATGTAAATGTCTGTGACAGATAAGAGTTACTGTAAATCCATTCTGCTGTGTCATGCTGATCTCCTGCTGGTGCTGAGTCATTGACCGCCAGCTGCTAGCAGTCACACCTTTTGTCATTACAGCTACTGCAGAAAAATCCAGCTAAAACCCTTTTTAAGCTGTGGCTGATTTTAGCTGGTATTAGATGGCCACACAATGACCATGCCATCAGACACACTTTATGGTCAACCAGGTTTGATTCAGCTTAAGCCTGTCAAACTGGATATTGCATGAGTGAACTGGTTAGGTTGATATATGGCAGCTAAACTAGCTAGAACTGCCATCATAAAGTGATTAAACCATCTTAACCATCAAAACTCATTCAACACAAGCTTTGGCTATGAGGACTTTTTTAAGTTGCCCTGTGCAGTCGCTAAGGTCACTGCTGCTACCACTGCTAACTCTTCATGGCCTATGGGGCATAAGGCTTTACTGTAATGAGCTCATACGCCCCTTAGCAGCAAGTTCAGCTTCTGCCCATGACATTATTATTATTATTATTTTTTTTTTTTGGATGGGGGGGGGGCTTTAATCAGATAGGATAGTGTAGAGATGGACAGGAAACAAGTGAGAGAGACAGGGTGGGATCGGGAAATGACCTCGGGTCGGAATCGAATCCGGGTCCCCAGAGTAATGGTCTGACGCTTTAGCCACTATAAGCCACGTCGCCCCCATGACATTATTTTTTTAAGCTTCTGGACTACAGTTCTTTACCAGCTGTCCAGGTTTGCCTCTGTCTTAGTTATCTAGGTGGTATCAATCTTCAGGCCCATCTTAGACACCTGGGAGATTCTCAGTATATGTTGGGTCAACGGCATGTGTTGTGGAAGATGTCAAGTTTCATGTCCGTACCACATGCTATCTCTCTGCACCATACAGACGAACAGACTTTGCATTGTTGCTGTACAGGAGCATCGTTGTTCTAAAGCTGTATTGTTTAGACCTCCAGATGGAAAAGTGTTAAGGTGGCTACAGACCAAAGATCCGCGGTAAGACGCGCTGCGATGTTCTAAAAACCAGCGATGTTCTAAAACTCCAAAACTGTGATTTGACATGATTTGACATGCCATCTTTTGCGACGGCTTGCAATAACCTGAGAAGATTTATTCACACCGCCGCAACTCTTCGCTAAAACCGCCTCATCTCATCACGGATCTCCAGTCTGAATCGGCCTTTAGGAAAAGGCACCCTGAGCTTTTCCCAGCCTTTCTCTTACAGAATGTCTTTTTTAGCTGCCCTTACTGATGAGGCTATTGATGCTGCAGCCACTGGTAGGCTTACTGCTATTGATGCTACTGAAGCCACTGGTACTGCTATTGATGCTGCTGCAGCCACTGGTACTGCTATTGATGCAGCTGCAGCCACTGGTACTGCTATTGATGCTTCTGCAGCCACTGGTACCGCTGTTGATGCTGCTGCAGCCACTGGTACTGCTGTTGATGTGGCTGTAGCCACTACTGCTGTTGATGCTGCAGCCACTGGTTCAGCTAGTAGTTCTACTACAGCTGCATACAACTGCAGCCACTGGTACTGAAGCCACTGGTACTGCTGTTGATGCGGCTGCAGCCACTGGTACTGCTGTTGATGCGGCTGCAGCCACTGGTACTGTTGTTGATGCAGCTGCAGCCACTGGTAGGCCTACTGCTATTGATGCGGCTGCAGCCACTGGTACTGCTGTTGATGCGGTTGCAGCCACTGGTACTGCTGTTGATGCAGCTGCAGCCACTGGTAGGCCTACTGCTATTGATGCGGCTGCAGCCACTGGTACTGCTGTTGATCCAGCTGCAGCCACTGGTAGGCCTACTGCTTATGATGCTGCTGCAGCCACTGGTTCTATTACATAGTCCTGCTATTGATACAGCTGCAGCCACTGGTACTGCTATTGATGTGGCTGCAGCCACTGGTTCAGCTATTAGTCCTACTGTTGATGCAACTGAAGCCACTGATATTGCTATTGATGCGCCTGCAGCCACGGGTACTGCTGTTGATGCGGCTGCAGCCACTGGTACTGCTGTTACATCCACTTGTTTTGCTGTTGGAGCTGCTGCAGCCACTGATACTGATGTTAATGGGACTGCCGTCAGTGGTACTGCTGTTGATGCGGCTGCAGTCACTGGTACTGCAATTGATGCGGCTGCAACCACTGGTACTGCTGTTAACAGGGCTGCCGTCACTGATACTGCTGTTGATGCGGTTGCAGTCACTGGTACTGCTGTTGATGCTGCTGCAGTCACTGGTGCTGCTGTTGATGCTGCTGTAGCCACTCTGTTGGTGCTGCTGCAGTTTCACATTCTTCTGTAGCCACTGGTACTGCTGTTGATGCTGCTGCTCCTGCTGCCGGTACTGTTCCTGCTGCTGCTGCTGCTTCTGCACCAGGGCTCTGACGGACTCCACAGGGGAGCCACTGTCCCGGTGTCCAGCCCCCTCGCCCCTAATCCGGCCTGACAGCATGAGAGGAGGGCTTGTGCTCCCTGCGCCGACCTTTCTAATTGCCACCGCGACAGAAGGGGCAGCACAGTGCACGTCTGTGTTCCCAGCAGGTCAGGCATGCTGGAGACGCACTGGCGTGGACTGAGCCGTCACTCAGGTGGTGGTGTGCTCTGCTCTGCTCTGCTCTGCTCCGGGCCCGGCCACATTTACTGTACACCAGGGCAGGCAGGCAGGCAGGCCCCCACATAGAGAGCGCCATTCATTAGCTTTTTGGCCGCCAGGGCTCGGGGAGAAACAGAGGAGAAGAAGAAGGGGGGGGGGGGTGAAGGAGGAAGACGAGGAGGTGTGTGTGTGTGTGTGTGTGTGTGTGTTGGGGTGGGGGTGTCCAATGTGATGGCTCATCTGTAGTAAGGAGAGACCATGTCAAAAAATGGCACGAGGTGAAGGTTATTTACTCTGATGTGTGTGTGTGTGTGTGTGTGTGTGAGTACTCTTTTAAAGCACTATGTCCAATTATGCATGTTATTTTTTTTTACCTTAATTATTGATATTAGCCAATTAGTATTTGTTTTTATTTTCTTTCCTTCATGTTTGTTTGTATTTTCATTTTATTATGTGCAAATATTTGTTGACCCACAAATCCATTACCCATTACTTGTCATCTGTTCATTAATTCATTCACTGGCTTATTAATCAAGTCATTCATTCATTCAGTAAGGTATTCATTCATGTCTCTCTTAATCACTAATGGTATCCTTCTTGGTTGGTGTGTCTGTTAGCATAGCTAAAAGCATGTGTCCTGATGTGCCTGCGGCTGACTCTACTGCCCTGGCCTTATGAAATACCCAAACACCAGGCCCCCACCTCAACTTCACCCCACTCCACTCCACTCAGGAGGGGCAACAAGTAGCTGCTGATATTCAGACCCCATGCCTTCCCCTCGTGTGTATGTGTGTGTGTGTGTGTGTGGAGGGGGGGGTGTAGTAAGTGAGAGAGCGAGAGAGAGAGAGAGAGAGAGAGAGAGAGAGAGAGAGAGAGAGAGAGAGAGAAAAGTAGGAGCATAGACTTCATCTCCGTCATGCCCTAACCTCCGACCCCCTCTCCCCCCCCCCTCCCCCCTCCCTGCATAACCCCCCCACCTCCACCACCACCACCTCGCCCCACTCCTCCTTGTTGACAGATAGGCACTGCATTCCTCTGGCCTCGTGCAGAGCCAGCGCACTGTTTGGAGGAGAAAGTTCTTGCGTTTTTTGCACGTACATGTCTCATTTCTCCGGCTGGGCTGTGGGGCACGTACGCCCTACGGCGAGGTGTCTCTTGGGTCTAGGGTGGAGGGGGTTCTCAGCGGCAGCAGTGCCCGGGTGGTGGTGGTGGTGGTGGTAGTGACGGCAGAGGCTCCGATTGCTAACGCTGCCACTACTTGTGGGGGGGTTGGGGTGTGTGTGTGTGTGTGTGTGTGTGTGGGGGGGTGATGGGGTTAGTGCTGGCGTGCGGTAGGGTGGTGCTGTTGCTGCTCCTGCTGCTGCTATGGGCCTTATCCCTGCAGAAGGAAGCCGGCCAGGGCTCAGATATGTGAAATATTCTCAGCGGGGGAATGGCGGGCGACTACTGGACGAGAGCCCGTCTTCACCCCTCTCTCTCTCTCTCACTCTCTCTCGTACTCTCTTTCACTTTCTCTCTTTCTCTCTCACAGACACACACACATACACACACACTCTTTCTCTCCTGAACACAAGGGCCTGGGCGATAGAACGGCATACTGCACAACTACTCAACTATGCAATGTCTCTCTACTTAATGAATGGATGAACAGCTCACATAAAAGAGGTGACAGTGCAAACACACACACACACACACACACACACACACACACACACACACACACACACACACACAATCTCTTTCATCCACAAGTGTCTGGGTGACAGAACAACATGCTGTTTAACTACTCAACTACGCAGTGTTTTCTGAACTTAATGAACAGATCAACAGACATAAAAGAGGTGACAGTGCTTACTGACCCACCAGCCTACACCCACTCACACACACACTCTCTCTCTCTCTCTCTCTCTCTCTCACACACACACACACACACACACACACACACACACACACACACACACACACACAGGCCTCTACAATGACAGCATCTAGCAGCCCTGCCAATGGACTCTTTTTAAGGGGCATTGAGGGTGTAGGCGTGCGTCCAGCTGAAGGTCAAACGAGAATATGTGGTGTTGAAAACCACACATCTGAGTGTTCTCAGATGTTCCGGGCTTCACGTCCAGAACACTGGAGATGCAGCGGTTCTACTATAAAAACTCAGTATGCAAGATCAGATTAACAGATCTCGATTGTGATTGGTTGAAACGCGTTCGATGCCATTGAAAATTCGGCATTTAGGGTTCCAACCGTATTCCGTTCTAAACTGCGCCATAAGAAAGTGAACGGCAACCATTCTGTAAGAGGAAATATATTTTTTTGCCGGAGGAATTGGTATCAATGAATAACTCGCTATATTACTAGTGGTTGTGTCTTCCTTTAATGAAACCATTCCCGGTTAACGGGGTAACAATTTTAGAAACGCAATAAATTCCTCGAGTCTCATGGTAATGCTGGTTCTCCCTTGTTAAACCAACATTACCATTGGCCTCTTGGGATTTCTTGCTTACTTTAGAGCATATTACAAAATGAACATTGTTCATTAACTGTCTTATAAAAAATACACATGATGATGCTTGCTGGTGGATACAAACATTGATGACCATTGATGGCATTCATGGCATCTTATTGTGGTCAGGGCCAAGCAGGTACACTATGATCACAGTCAAGCATCAACATCAGTCAATCGCACACACAGAGCAAACGGTGGATAAAATGTTGTTTGCAATATCATCTCAGTCCTGCAATCAATCTATCTCACTTAGTAGCCTTTAAGGAACTACCTTGTACAGGTTGCACTTAAAAGCTACAAAGCCTCTTTGCCTTAAATCCCTCTCTGAGAAGAAAAAAAAAAAAATTAAAAAAAATTAAAAATCCAACAAACCAACTTGATCTGAAAATTCTTCTCTAAGGAACCCTAGAGTTTTTCGAAATGGTTGACAAAGAAAAGCAAACAATGTCATTATCCTTAACCATGCAATTTAACAGCTGTGGTAAAATGGACAAACTGTGAAAATTCTGTCATACATATTTAGGTGTTGTGAAACCACAAAAAAAAAAAAATAATAATATATCAGTATTTAAACAATGCATTGAGTTGTGTTTTTTTTTTCTTTCTTCTTCATGTTCATTTTTAGTCAGACCAAACAACCGTGAATGTCCAATTTGCGTCTGAGCTAGATAAACAGCATGTATTCTATGGGAGCTTAGGACAGTTAATTGACTCATTGACTGAGTGGCTCCAAGTGATGGTTCAATTATGAAGGTGAAAAGTTGTGACCACACAAACACAGAAGGGCCTCCTTGTCTTCTTGTTAATTAACCCCCCCTCAACATTCCCCTCTCCACATAACATCCACCCCCCCATCCCCATGCATTGACACACACACACACACACACACACACACACACACACACACACACACACACACACCTCCCCCTCTGCCAACCGCAGTGTGTGCGATCATGCCTGTATATGTCATGGGAACTAAACCACAATCGCTGGGAAGGAATATGAGGACAAGGACAGAACGTGCTCTCATTGCCTCGACAAAAACGTCATTACAGAACAGGACAGTAACAAATAAAACCCAGAAACAACAAACAAAACGAGGGGGCTATAAAACGTGTCCTCGTTCGGTAATTATCTCCCATTAAAACAAAAAAAAAAAAAAGAAAAAGAAAGAGAAAAAGAAGACGAGGAAAAAAGAAAATGTCCTATTGGATTCGAGAATGGGGTTTTTGTCTGGGCTTGGAGCTGTTAGCTATACAAAGGCTAACACATGAGTCGTGTAAGAAGCAGAGGAGGAGGAGAGGGGGAACGAGTTGAGTGTAGGAGAGGAGAGAAGAGGAGTGGAGTGGATGAGAGAAGAGGAGGAGTAGAGAGGAGTGAAGTGGAGGAGAGGAGAGAGGAGAGGAGCCTGAGCTGCGGTAAGCCTCACTGTTTGGTGTGAGGGACCTTGGGAAATGCGTGGGACTGGACATGGTCACGGTAAAGTGGTTCTGGTCTGTCACTCTGGGCCCCGTCCAGATTGGCCCCAGTGACTGACACAATGAGGACCCCCACCCCCTCTGGCCCCCAGTAAACACAGTGGCGCACGCTCAGCACCCGTAGAGAGAGAGAGAGAGAGAGAGAAAGGGAGAGAGATGTGGGGTGAGGGTCTCAGAGATCGCTCAGCACCCATAGAAAGAGAGAGAGAGAGAGAGGGAGAAAGAGGAGAGGTGGGGGTCTCCGAGATCTCCCTCACTCCTCTCTGTGCCCTGTGTCCCAGAGGACACTCAGCACTCGTGTTGCAGCCTGGCCCCTTAGTAAACAGGACACCTGCGCATGTGACCTGACTGACACACTAAAGCGTTTCAGTTCACAGCACAGTAGCCACTGAAGGACTCAGAAGAACAGTGCTTAGAGGGCTGATCAGTTTATTATGCTCTCCTTCTGCACGTACACTTTCGTTCTCACGTGTATGGTTACAGAAATGAAGTACATTACGTACACACATACTTTAACATAACTAATTGAAATAACTAAGTGAACTAACACTTCAATACTTCATATAACTAACTGATTAATTAATTAGGTGAAATAACTTAATATAAGTGCACTTTCAATGAAAACAGGGACAGGGAATTCAGTGAAAATGCTGTCTAAATGCTATCTATTAGTTTCACTTTTGAATAGACCTGTAATTATTCCATGCATGGTGCATGCCTCAACTCAGATATGGTAACCTACTGTAGCAACTTATTGTGAACAGGCAATATAGGTCTCCTGTAGGCTCATGATGGCTATTGTAAGGCTCATGGGTTATGATACTCTGTTGTATCATGGTCAGTAATGTTTGAACAGAAAAAGGAAAATGCTGGAATACAGTTTCCATCTCTGCCTGTGAGGGAGTAAAGCCCATGAACTTGGATTACCAAAGCGAGGACTGTTAACAAACAGTCTGAGATATAGAGCAGGTTAATAATATGTTTAAAAAAAAAAAAAAAAACAGTTTAAAAGTCCCTGTGGGTTAGTGGTCAGTGATCATTTTCCAAGGAATTGTAGCAGGTCGGACCAAAAATTCTCGCATCTTTATCAAGTAGCTTAAGAAATAAATTGTTAAAATTAGCTCAAATTGACCAAAGTTCTCCTTTATGTTTGCTGCTAACATGAATGAATTCCCATAGGTTAACTGAAAACCATCCGCTAGGAGGTTTACACATGGCATGGTAGGCTACAAATAAAAATGTATTTTGTTTTCTTCATTCTTCTTTTGAGTTACAGTGCAGCACTCTCTGATTCTCACTTAGATATTTGTCACTGCAGTCAGGTCACTAAAGGTGCAGTCAGGGAGACCAAAGAACATTGTAAAGATGTACTGTATAGTATTATATTATATTATTATAAGTCACACCAGTGCAATGCAGTACGGGTGTCGTAGTGGGGGGGAAAGGGGGACTGATTTACCAGGGCCCCAATTTAGGGGGGGTGATTCTAAGGCCGGCCTGGCCTTGAATATTAAAATCAATGTCTGGGGGACCAAAGTTATTTAATGTCATAGGGCCCAAATGTTCTAGTGGCGGCCCTGCCCTGGGGCCCAGGGTGAGCAACCGCCAATAGTGTGACTCCTCATCTGGTGTTATCCACGACCCTGGCCATGTCTTCACTTACAGTAACTCACACTTTTTACAAACCACACTGACAAAATAAAGTGAAACAGTGACACAGCTAGGCAGAACCCGAACCCTCCTTCCAACCGCCAATTTGCCCTGCTGATGCTGCCGGCTTGGCAGCCCCGGCACCAAGTAGAGACGCATCTTCCACCCCAATCGAATTGCACATATGTAAGGGATAACGGCCTACGACAAGGTGACTGGTTATACAGAAATGATGGCGAGGTGGAGGAGAAGAGAATCGTATTTTGAGGGGAGATAAAGCAGCTTGCAGTGGCTTTTTAAGTTTGTGACAAAAATAATATAATCATTATAATCATTCTCAAATGAACCTAGACGATTTGTCACACATTCTTGAGCTGAAATGGCAACATTTTGGAGCATTTGACTAACTGTACGTTCAGACCGCAAGCGATTCAGGCGACACAGAGCGACGGAAGAAATTGACTTTGTATGGAGACGGGCGATTTCGGCGACAAAAGTGGCAGGTGTGGTGGGCGACGAAACTTCAGTTAACTTTATGTAATGAGCTATGATGCGGTTTGGCGACTACCAATCAGAATATTGCTCTCCCGGTGTGACTCAGGATCGAACTGCTAATGTCATGGACAACTTTGCTGTATTTTGTTGCTATGCCAAGCGATATTTCTTGGGAGTCTTCGGCAACTCTTGGCAATTTATCACTTGCGGCCTGACCAGCAAACCAAACAGTTTTTACACAGCCCCTTGCCCTGCAAAGTGTCCCGTTTCTAGAATGTTGAAAAAACAGGGCAAATTTGCACCTAACTGTATCTGTGCACCAGACACTGTGTCGACACAGAAACTATTAATTATGTAAGCTATATGCATGCCTATGTATCTACTTATGCTGTAGGTGCATCATTTATGTATTCTGTGATGCAATAAGTGAACAGAAATACTGTACTTAGATTTAAAAAAAAACTTAGATGAAACTGACTTTGCATTTAGTCAAGACACAGTGTGTTAGAAAATTTCTCTGGAGGAATCTCTCACCCTGTCACAGAACACTGTTATATTGACAAATGCTCTCTCAGCGTCCTGTAGGCGATTTCAGTTGGTAAGGAGAAAAAAGGACAATATGATGTCCCCCAAAAACCCAAAAGATGCATTCCTGCCAACAGATTGTGGCATAATGGAAAGTGGAAGAATGTAGTGTTGACTGATACCTGCAGCCCGGTCGTTTCTTTGGAACGATAGCTTGGCTAAGCTAATCCTTCTTCACCACATTAGATCACACAAGCTTGGAACATTTATTGGACAGGTAATATTTATTATAGACTTAGAGACACAAATTAAAATTGTCACATTGTGCCTGTTTGTTAATTGCCATTGACACACACAAATACACACAAACACACTATGTGAAAGAAAGATTACAATCCAAAGGACACCTGGTGTGCACACAGTATAGGGACTTCAAGTGACTCCAAAACCATAAGGCCAGCCCACAACCTGCATGGCCACCTTGCTCCTGCTCAAAAGAAAAAAGAAAATATTAACCAAAACATAGCACATGCACATACACAAACATGATCACACAGACCAACAGTTACCTGTAGACACCTGTCTGCTTACAGACACACACACACACACACACACACACACACACACACACACACACACACACACACACACACACACTCATGTATACCTACAACCACCAAATAGCACAGATATCCCAGTTAGAAACAATCATACTATACACAAACAGAATGGCAAGGACAATGTACTGTTGCTCCATGCATAAAAAGCAACAATACACTAATTACACCAGCAAGACTTACTATAAGACACGCCTCCACCCCCTCGGTCGAGGATCAACTTTGAGCAGCTCCAACAGCTCTCAGTCCTGTTCAAGCAATTCCCTTCGCGTCATATACGTCAGAGGAAATAGTGGTGTGATTGGTTTTGCTTCGGCACAGCATTTTCTAACATCGACCAGTAGCAACCATGCGCTTTGAGAAATATTGTTATACGGGCTCTTGGTCAGACCAAAGCCTTGTAGAGCTTTGAAAGTCGATGGCAATCAGGCTAATGATTCGTAGCAAGGCTACTCCATCTGAATTTCCTCCGTAAGAGATTTGTTTCAAAAGTCTGGACGTCATCAAATAATTAGACAAACCACTTGTCTGTCATCTTTCTTCAATCACTTACGTCGAAACCTACCCGTTGCATCCTGTGATCCAACGCGATTTCTAAATTTTCTACTGTGCCAAGCAAACAAAGATGCTAGTATCTGTGGTAGTATAACGTAAGTCAGATGCAGCGACCCTGACCAGTATTAGTTTAACGAGAGGACAAATATTGGTTTAAATGCTGGCTGTGGGCAATTTCACCTGTTAGGCCTACACTGTCCCCATGCCACCAACCTTAAAGGGGAAATCCAGTGGAAATCAATCCATAGACAGAGCAGTGAACCGGCAACTAACACTAAGTGAATGGGGCATAACAACTCTTACTTTCAGTTTCATTTCATTATGCTCCATTCAGTCAGCTTTAGTTATCGGATTGTTATTTGTTTTAGCAACAAATGTTCTCATAGTTTTTCTTACAGACAGCATTGAGGCATCTTGAACAACAGGGCTATTGACTGATTCACACCGGATTTCTCCTTTAACCTCTCCTGCTGACCAGGTGGGTAAACCCAATAAAATCGCTATTAAAAAAGAACGGGCTGAGCTGTGTAGGTGAAGTCCAGGTGACCTCATCAATTACCTGTGGCCTATTAAATGGTGAGCCCTGGTGGGTCTCGCACTCTTGGCTCACGTGTTGAAGGCTTGATGTGTGGACTCCTAGTGGGCTTCTATTGCTTTTGTATTCTTCCATTCCTGGTTCCTCACAAAACTGGCATAGTCCCATCCACTGGATTATTGGTCTAAATTGCTGTCCTCGTTTTTCAGCTTCAGGGAGACAGAGTTTCTTTGTGGCCGTGTCCTGCAGTGTCTTCAGTAATCCTCTTTCCTGAGCAGATGTGATATCACACTACAAAGCCCAGACAGAATAAGACACGTCACAAGGAAAAGAAGAGGAGAAGAAGAAAAATAGGGAACACAGCAAAGTTAATAAAGAAAGAAATGCAGAATAGGAGTAGAGAGATTGTAAAGGAAAAATAGAGAGAGGAAGAGAGGAGCAATTTGGAAACATCCACCAGGGGGCAAAATGATTTCAGTCAAATTATAATGTTGCTGTAAACTTTTGCAGATCTCTGCAAAGTCATTTAAACACACACGCGTGCGCGCGCGCACACACACACACACTCCATCTCTACGTATGTCCACAAACATACACACATAAGTTGTAGCTTCTCTCTCTTCCATCTCTTCCTCATTACATCTCCACTTTCTCTCTCTCTCTCTCTCTCTCTCACACACACACACACACACACACACACACACACACACTCTCTCTCTCTCTCTCTCACACACACACACACACACACACACACACACACTCTCTCTCTCTCTCTCTCTCTCACACACACACACACACACACACACACACACACATCTCTCTCTCTCTCACACACACACACACACACACACACACACACACTCATGCTTTTGGTTCACAGTCGTCCCATTCAATGAGTCTCAGTGTAGTCTGGCCCGTGTGTTTAGAAACACAGGACCACGTAAGTATAGGCTGCTGCACACAGCCAGCATTTCTTCTTAATCGGCTGGCAGGACTTTACAGTCAAGTAGCTGACACATTTCTCCGCATTGTTTTCACTCAGACCCAGTGGGCCCAACGAGAAGGAAATGCAATGCAGCCCCCCCCCCACAACTACCCCCCTGCCCCCCACACACACACACACACACACACACACCCTCCCCCTAATCCCCATCCTTCCCCAACCCCTCCTTTTCACCAAGTTAACCACAGTGGTGGGTAGGAAGGCCTGAGGCCTGCTATAAGATTACTTTCAATTGAATCAGTGGTGCTGTGGTTATATTTTCCACTGAAAATTACCACCCGCAGAAGATGTAGACTGTATATGCGAGTCTGCCAGACCAGCTATGCTGCAAGTAATGGGGTCTGATGAAAAAAAGCGAAGGAAGAAAAAAAAAAAAAAAAGAAAAGACAGGACTATAAGCAAGCAGAATCCTTTAGGTTGAACGCATGGGCAAAGAATGTATGGAGCGCCACAGACCGACTGAGAACCGAAATTGTCAGTGCAGACAAATCATTCTTATTTCGCTTGACAGTAGCATCAAGGTGCCTTATTATTGCTGAAGTAAGTAGTGATGTTCCACCACTGCCAGTGGGCTTACACTTTCCTGTGTGGTTGTGTCAAAATACTCAGCAGGGGTAAACTTACATGTTTTATACGACCAAAATTCAAACAGTTTGTGGCGGAGAGTCATTATCTCCATTTTGCATTCAGAAGGGGACTCACCAAAGGGCTCTTTGAAAAGCTCAAAACTGACCAAGGGTAGCACAGCAGTCAACACATAGACGCCATGCATCCCTTCTGCCAATTGAAACACACACATAATCTCTTACTAACACATAAGCCCCCAGAAGCCTAGCAAAAGGCGTCTTCTGAGAGATATTTAGACACGGCGCTCCTTGGAGAGCGAACAGTACCTGTAAAACCTGTTGTAAGCCATTTCTTGGCCAGATGGAGTGGTTGACATGTCTGTCGTGACTCTGTGTGGGCCTTTTATTGTGTTTTAATTGGAGAGACAAAAAAAGGCTTTCTTTATTTGGTGCTGTTGCACACTGGGCCATCACGGGCCAGCCAGACGTCTTGGAGAACCACGAGTAAAACAATCTCCCTTGTAAACTGTCAAGAGGCCTAGATCTGACTGCTCGTTAAATTATTTATTGCATAATTTATGTTTTCTTTTATTTATGAATTTTGTGATTTATTCATTTACTGTACTGGGTGGCGTCCAAGTCTAAATGAGCTTGCGCCGTCGCGAGGCGTCTAGCAGTGAGATCTACGGCATCTCTGTAGGCCCTCTGTGTGTATCCTGTTTGCGTGTGTATGAGTGAGTGTGTGTGTGTGTGTGTGTGTGTGTGTGTTAGTGTGTTTACATGCACGGATCTGGCCATTTGGCACACAAAAATGAGTGATGGAGAATGTCGGGGAAGAAAACAACAATGTGTGTACTATTTTAAGTGTTCAGATGTTCTCCTCCAGCTCGGACAAATGAGCTATTTAAAGGGCTCAAACATAACGCAGGGGACTTTTTTTTTTCTCCCCCTCGAGTGGACCGACTGGGTATAAATAGTTCTCAAGGCCCTGCAACAAGCGAATGCTTCATCAGAAAATGTTTTGCGTTACATCACTGCCCGTGAAAGCAATGGGTTTCTGGAGCTGGACAAGGCAGTCTGCGCCAGCCATTATGGTTTGTACTAATGTTCTGGTTTTAAAATCCAAACATTCTGAAAGCGGTTATTTTCTCATCAGTCCCCATTCCATCTTCCACTCCTTTCTAAACTCAGAGGTTCTTTTTCTCTCGTTTCTCTCTCTCCTTCTCTCTCTCTCTCTCTCTCTCTCTCTCTCTCTCTCTCTCTCTCTCTCTCTCTCTCTCTCTCTCAGCTCAGGGCAGCAGTGTTCTAGGGGTAGAGGAGAAACAGACTTGAGTGAAGGAGCCGGGACAGGAGCGAGAGGCTCTCATGTCCAGATGGGCTGAGACGAGCCATGTGCGATGTCTGCAAAGGGAACGACATACAGCTGTGTGAACACACGCATTCACACACACACACACACACACACACACACACACACACACACACACACACACACACACACACACACACACACACAAACATTTACAACACACACAGAGATATAAATACACACGGACCAAAACACACCCGCATACAGACAGAAACACACCTGGCGTGCGTGCATGCACACACACAAACACACCAACAGCCTTCACACACGTACAAATACACACACACACACACGCACAGACACAAGTAGCCCTCTCTCTTGCAAGTGGGCCCTGAGGGAACTCAATGCAAGGTGTGAGTGAAGCAAAGCACACTGGATGCAAAAGCTCTGTCTAATACACACTCATTCTTTCTGGAAAAAGAGAACAACACCTATCCCAGACACGCTGTGTCCAAAATACTCTCACGGCAGTATCCCTCAAACACTGTCTTGATGGAATATCCCAGATAAAAGATTCCAAAAATAGAGGAAAAACCGTCCTTTTTTTAATTTATTTAGCTAGTAAGTTATTTGTATTTTTATCTTATTATTTCAAGGGTTTCTCAAACAAGAGTAGAGCTTAATTCCATTAATATGAAGGATTGCTCTTAACAAATATGTGTGCCAACTGAAGCACAAGCAGTGGACCTACTGTATATTTATGTGTACATTTACATAGTCAGCAATATGTAATACATTTATGTGTGTGTGTGTGTGTGTGTGTGTGTGTGGGGGGGGGGGTGCTGTGTGTGTGTGTGAGAGAGTGAGTGAGTGCTTGTCTACGGAATGTGTGATGCCATGTCTTCCATGTGGTTTTTGTGAGTGTGAGTAAGCATGTGTGTAGTAGGGGGGAGGGTGTAAGGAATGTGTGATGTGTCTTTTTTTTCTGCTTGCGTGTGTGTGTGTGTGTTCGTGTGTGTTTATGTGCCGATTTAGAGATTGTCTGGTTTTGCGTGTGTGACTAAGTGCATAAGTGCAAGCAAGGGTGAGTAAATCTCTCTTTGTGTGTAAGTGAAAAAAGCTTGTGTGTGTGTGTGTGTGTGAGAAAATGTGTGTGTATTCTTAGAGGTGTAGAACGTGCTCAGGAATGAGTGCTGATGTGCCTCGCGGCTTTCCGTGTATCTCTGCGTGTGTATGGAGCTTAAATGCGTGATACCATGTGGTTTAGTGTGTGTGTGTGTGTGTGTGTGTGTGTGTAGTGTGTGTGAGTGCGTGATAACCATGTCCTCCATGTGGTTTCCAGAATGCTGACAGTTACAAAGGCCCCCACAAACCAAACCCCTTGCCCATCCACTGACTCGACCGTGAGCAAGCAGGCACGATCATGTCTGGGGTAGGTGACGGTGAATTTAAAGGAGAAATTCGGTATGAACCAGTCAATAGCCCTATTGTTCAAGGAACCTGAATGCTGTCTTCAAGAAAAAGAACAAGAAAATTTGATGTTACAAAGACCTAATAAATAAAAAAAAAACGATAGGGCACAATAAATTAAACTGAAAGTTGCTATGCCCCATTCACTTTCTGTTAGTGGCTGGTTCACTGCTCAGCCTATGTTGTATCATATTTTCTCATTCTTTTACCTTCCTACAACATTTTGTGACCTTGAACAACAGGGCTATGGATTGATATGCACCAGATTTCTCCTTTAAGTAAGAAAGCCAATGGCTAGTCTTCATTAGACATGCACCACATTTGATAGCTTATGAAAACACTAGGTGGCCCAAAGACCAAATGTCAATGTCCCCACTTCTCCTATATGCCCTGGAGTGTCTGAGGGATTTAGGGTTAGAGAGAGGACATTGGGACTATTGGGAACATTGGGAACTATTCTTACAAAGAAATTTGTTCTTAAATCCCATTCATGCAGTTTTTAAGAATATTTGTATACACCAATATAGATTTCTAAATTAAATTTAAGAACCTTCTAAAGAATATATTAGTGAATGAGACCCATTTGTCCCCAGTGCCTCCAAGTATCTTATGCCTTGACCTCTTTGAGGGTTCAGGCTTTATTAGGGCTGAGGGAGGACATTGGTTACTTTTTTTTTAAAGACATTTTTAGGGCTTTTTCCCTTTAATCAGATAGGACAGTGTAAAGATGGACAGGAAACAAGTGGGAGAGAGAGATGGGTTGGGATCGGGAAATGACCTCAGGTCGGAATCAAACCCAGATCCCCGGAGTAATGGTCAGACGCTCTAGCCACTGAGCCACGGCGCCCCAGGACATTGGTTTCTCCTCTTTTCCTCCCAAGCCATACAAGCTGCACAAAGTTTAGGTCCAACTAACTTCCAGGTCCAAAGACTTATCTGAATCCATGATCAGATAATTCCTGTCAGTTTGAAAAAGTCCATCACACAGTCCATCAGATTCTGTGACAGAGCAGCAGGTGAGACACCAGAAGTACTGCGTTATCCAAATATGCAAAATAGGCGTACATATGTAAACAGTTTTCTGCCTACAAACAGCTGGTCGGAGGCTTACCACCGTTATATGGAATGTTTATACAAAATTGTTTAAATTTTCTGTTAAAGGAAACACTGTGGGCATTCACCCCAGTTCAAAGAATGTAAATGCACTTCAGGTATTCATGAGGGATACATTATTGGGGATGGGACTTGAGCATGTGGAGCAGTGAGAGCCTTAGGACTCCCAGGAGTGTGTGTGTGTGTGTGTGTGTGTGTGTGTGTGTGTGTGTGTGTGTGTGTGTGTGTGTGTGTGTGTGTGTGTGTGTGTGTGTGTGTGTGTGTGTGTGTGTGTGCACGCGTGCGAGGGGATGTTTAGGCTTCCCTCGATGCGGTGGCGACACTATTAGTCTGAGAGGCTGGCAAGGCAGGACATGCTGACTCAAAATGGACATCTCTGTCAGCCGCTGAAGAACGAGGCATAATCGTCATCGTAGCCAGCTCCAACATTACCCACACATTTCTGTGTGTGTGTGTGTGTGTGTGTGTGTGTGTATGTGTGTGTGTGTGTGAACTCTATATGCACGGGATCCTCACAGGATCGAAAGAGTGTAGTCTATACACTCTAAAATCTAAATTTGCATGCATAGGCCTACTGTATGAATGTATGTTACATGTGTTTATTTTGTATGCATATGCATATGCTTATGCTTGTGTGTGTGTGTGTGTGTGTGTGTGTGTGTGTGTGTGTGTGTGTGTGTGTGTGTGTGTGTGTGTGTGTGTGTGTGTGTGTAAGCACATAAGAGGGTGCGTGCAGGCACTTGTGGTAAGTCCACTGCTGATACCTACAGCCAAACCACCTGATTCAGCTGACTGGTCTCAGCAGCAGCAGCAGCAGCTCTAGCCATCCCAGTCTCCCTCCAGCCTCTTGCCTGCTCAGGCAGAGGGGCTGCACATTGTCAAGGTGACACCAAAGTATTTCAACAAGCCATTTACATTTTTATTCACTTAAGTTAGCGCTTGGTGCCAGAGGCTTTTCCAAAACACTGGATTCCGAGGCTGGTAAGGGAGCACACAGACCAGAAAAACCCTGACTGTGCTAAACGGCTAAAGTCGGAAAATGCTAACATTTGAGCTCAACTCATAACTAGCTGAGATGTAAGGAAAAAGACAAGCAGCAATACTACACTTACTAACAACTACTGTAGCTAGCTGTAGCTGTTGCTATTACTGTAGTAGGAGGAGGCATTGACGAAAATGCTATCATGCACTTACCTAAAAACTAAGATAGGCCTTTAGGGAAACACAGATAAGAAGACTAACACAAATTCAAGACTAGTTGAGTTAACAAGGAAGCTCTGACATCCAGCACAACTAGCTGAGCTCCAGAGAGTTGTGAGGACTGAAATGCTACACAAAACAGTAGAACATAGAGGATACCTGGACAAACTAAGGCCCGTAATCTGGCCCTTGGAGCTTTCCTAAAATAGAATCATTTCTCATTTAGCCAAGGTGACTTAGATTATTGGCCTGATTAACCAAATCATGTTGTATTCATGAAATACAAATCCCTCCCTTTTAACCCTGCATGTTAACATTTCCTCTGAAGAAAGTGGGGCTATTTATTTGAGACTTGCCAATTTACCCCACATCAAACCGTTGACGGTTAACACCATGAGTCAAAATCTAAAACCCAATGTGGCCCTTCGGCTTCGGCTAACCCTAACCCTGAGAATGGGCCCACTCTTTTCACACTACGGACCATAAATCACTAGTATATTTGTAAACACCTACAGTATTCACTAAACAAGGTTATTTTGATTAACAGAATTTCCCATGATTCTAATTAGCAGAACTTCTCCCATCCTGGATCATCAGCTAATCAGTGGAATTACTGCCCTATTCTGTGAGCGTTAGCTACCGCTTCGCCATCTCGGTCGACGTTGCACAAAATTCTGTCTTTGTGGTGGCTATCAGTAGCACTTAGCACTGTAAAACAGCAGCGCTACATGTTGATTCACTCCAGCCAATTCCTTTAAGTGCAGGGTGAACCAATACATAATGGTTGGAGGATAGGTGGGCTATTTGGGTTATCATACTGTTTATGTTCATTTTCTTACCAAACAGGCCTGAATTAGCAGCACTGAGGTCAGCAAAAGTAATAAAAACAAAAGAGACTGACTGAAACGTTTGTATAGGCATTGGAATGGCAGAAATATTTCTCACATTCCATATTTAGACTGTGGCGGACCGCCATGTTATTCCATTATACCATTGACACAAATAATGTTTTCTTAATATGTAATTGCTTTGCAATTGCAATGGAGCTGCCAGAGTACCATTATTACTCCACTCGAGGTGTAATTGAGAAAGAAATACCTAATGGCCTGTGTGTGGCTTTCTAAACAATTTAAGCAAGCAGATAGATAGATAGATAGAAAGAGAGAGAGAGAGAGAGAGAGAGAGAGAGAGAGAGAGAGAGAGAGAGAGAGAGAGAGACCACTGTAGGTATTGTTGAATGTCTCCATGACTGTGTATTTTTCCCTAAAGTTTCTTTATGCTTAAAAAATGTTATTTCTTCTATTTCACCCGAAACCCTAACATAAACATAATAGAGTAGGGATAATTCCATCCACTTGTTTTGTTAATAGACATACACACACTGCTATACACACACAGGCAACACCCCCCACCATGCAACACACACACACACACACACACACACACACACACACACACACACACACACACACACACACACACACCACACATTTCTACAGCACATTCACACCCCCAGATACTTAGCCCACACATACAGATTCTTTCTTTCTCTCTCTTACACACACACACACACACACACTTAAACACACAAAGACATCTCTCATATTGAGAGGTGAGGTAAGCCACTGATCCAAGAGGCCAGAAATGGGATTGAAAAAATCCAAACTGCGCGTCCATTGTCTCCCCTGCTTAGGCCTTTGTATGGTATGGAGCAGGGCCTGATGAGGGTGGCTGATAAGAGTGGCTGACTGCAGTAAGAGGACACCTCCGCAGACAAACACAGCTGATCGAGTTGCACCTTCTCAACCAGGGCGCCATGAATAAACTACTATTCCTGTTGTAAATCACACACACATACAGTACACACACACACACACACACACACACACACACACACACACACACACACACGCATGCATGCACGCACACACACAGACAGACCTCTCTCCAAGCTGCTGAAACACACACACACACACACACACACTCTTGTATGATGAATGCAATATTCAATTAGACTATGACTAAAAAGTCACAGTCTGAATAAAAAGACAGAAAATGGAGCTTAACACTATACAATAGCCACGTAAAATAATCAGAGACCTACTTCTCTCTCTCTCTCTCTCTCTCTCTCTCTCTCTCTCTCTCTCTCTCTCTCACACACACACACACACACACACACACACACACACACATCCCTTAGATAACACTGTCCAATCAGAGCTCTGGTCCTAGACCACAGTCCCTACACTGTCCAATCAGAGCTCTGGTCCTGGTTCACTATGCCCACACTGTCCAATAACAACTTTGGTCCTGGACCACTGTCCCTACACTGTCCAATCAGAGCTCTGGTCCTGGTCCACTGTACCCACACTGACCAATAAGAACTCTGGTCCTGGACCACTGTCCCTACACTGTCCAATCAGAGCTCTGGTCCTGGTCCACTGTACCCACACTGACCAATAACAACTCTGGTCCTGGACCACTGTGCCCACACTGTCCAGTAATAGAGATGCAACAAAGACATGGGCACAGGCCTGCAATACTGACCGCACCTATTTAATAGCTGCTGAATGCTTTGTTGGACTGTCCATAGATGTCCCAATTATGACCATCATGACCCCCCACACACACACACACACACACACATCCTCACTGCCCAAGTCATTTAGATTCACTGACAGCGTGGCGAACGCCAATCAGATATTTGTCCGTTTGCGCTGGCAGGGCATGACCGCAGTAAAACTTTAGTAACTGGATATTTCTGTCTATCCCTAACCTGGCACCGGCGATTTCCTGGTAATGTTTATAATATTTGGGAATATATATTGCTGTTTATCACGCAGGGTGTCACACCTGTTGAGAGATGAATCACAGCTTCGGGGAGCAGAGGAGCGGACTTGAGTGCGTTTGCATTTCGCCGTTTGTCATTCCACACTCCACCTCGCAAACATTTGAAGCGCATGGCGCGTGGTGCACGCGGCAGGAGGGAGAGAGAGGGTGCCCGGCCCGGCTGGCCGGCATCGCTTCGCTTCGCTGGCACGTGGCCAAGACCTGCGCTGCCTGTCGCATGCCGTTCATTTCTGACTGAGGCCCGAGGGGGATGAGGGGTGGGGTGGGGGGTACTGACTGTACAGACAGATGCAGGCTCTCTCTCTCTCTCTTTCTCTCTTCTCTCTCATCTTATGTCTGCCTCTATCTTGAGGATTGGACACACACTCTCACACACACACACACACACACATCTTCTCCATTGATCTCACTCACTCTCTGTAAAAGTCAGGAAGATAGATTACAAAAAAAAAGAAATCACCCTCCTTCCCTGTCCTTGTTGGTCTCCTCAGAGTGTGTGGTGTGTGAGAGCATCTGTCTGTTTCGCCTCTCAGCCACTTAGCCTGCTTCTAATTACTCCATATTGGTTTTGATATATCACATTTAATTACGCTCGGCCGACTTTAAGTGCTCAAGTCCCGATGTGTAAAAGGACATTTCGTGCGTCGAGAGCCGCTACCCGGCACGACAAGACCAGGCCTCCGTCCCCCGCACGGCGAAGTTGCGTGGGAAGCCGAGCGGTAGCATTATGGTTCGCTTAAATCTCATCCGAACACATGTGACACGTTTGGGAGAGGGAGACGGATTCCATTCCCCTTCCATCCAACTGACAGGCCAGGAAAATTAAGGTCATGCGGAATAAATATGTCCTCCATCTGAAAGCCGAAATTTCGTGACACATAACGCTTTGTGCTTTGTCAGTATCAATCTATCGAGGGAGAGATGGAGGGTGAAAAACAACAGCTATGTCACAGAACTGCTATGCACCAACGTCCATAGACAGAAGAAAATCCCATCGTATGGAAACAGGGGCTCCGCTGGAGTCTGGACACATCGCCTTCTTATCATGCAACCGTGTCTTTAAAAAGAAACAAATAAAAAAAAGTCCTTGAGTTCTAAATTTGGGAAATGCCTGGTCGTGGGTAACAACATACACATGTGGCTTGAGGTCATGTTGAGTTTGCTGGCCACTGTAGACTTGAAGGAGGACATGGATTAGCAGACTTACCTAACAAGGCGCTTCCTGATCGTGCAGACTCCCAATCACGGGAGCTGAGATCAGATCTCCCCACTCTGGGAATGGTGTGGCGAAAATCTTTTCCAGGGTCATTTGCAGCCGACTGACATTACTGTATAACAGTGTTTCTCAATTTTTTTTCAGACCAAGGACCACTTTGGCCATTTTTTTTATTTTTTATTCAGGGACCATCTGCCCTCGTGCCTCTTCTCAAAGTCACATGGCGCTACCCTTTATCCCTTAATTTTTTTTAAAAAAATAGGCTTTTCTAAGCACGTCAAATTCAGATCGCCTGGAGTTTTTAACAAATTACAGGACTGCCTCATAGTATTCAGTGAACAATTCATCTTTTGCCTTCAAATAATTTTGCCTTCTAAGAAACATTAAAACACTAAATTCACATATATTTTTTGGGAATCTTCTCGCGGACCACTTGAGCTTGCTCACAGACCACCATTGGTTCCACACTTTGAGAACCACTGCTGTAACACATCAGCTCATTTTTTTCTAACTAGCTGGGTTTACATCCAACCTTTTGATGCGCCTTTTAAGTTATGGAGCAGCATCATTCAAGCACAGCTCTGTTGCACGAGCCTACAGACTGCAGATAGCAAGTGGAATGAAAGAATATGGAATTACATAGACGGGGAACACAAGCGCAAATGCAAAGGAGCACTTTTCAACAGTACTAAAATCATTCTAAATTGTAAGATTTATTCTTTAATTGATGATTGTACGCAATGGAATTACATAGACGGGGAACACAAGCGCAAATGCAAAGGAGCACTTTTCAACAGTACTAAAATCATTCTAAATTGTAAGATTTATTCTTTAATTGATGATTGTACGCAATCCCACCCTGATATTGGTCCCGATATGGACAAAATAGCAGGATCGGATATCGGAAAAATGTATCCGATCCATGGGCCGATCCTTTTCTTTCGACTTCAGACCATGACCACAACAACCCTGTGCACACACTGATACATCAGAAACCATAAAAAAATTTATTCATCTCCAGTATTTATTTTCTCTTGCAGAAACAAGTCAGACCGTAAATGTCATTGTTGTAACATTGTTGTGTGTGAGTGTGTGTGTTTAAAGTGACAGAC